>PVLA01000664.1:421241-447244 GCA_004027455.1 Hydrochoerus hydrochaeris
AAAAAAAAAAAAAAAAAGAAAAAAACAGAGAAACTTACAATTTTATTTATTCACTACCTTAAACACCATGGGCTCCTTAAATAAAAATGAAACAAAACAAAACACACACAAACTTAAGGCCTCTTTTCCTAAAATGCCAGGACACTAAAAGGAGTAAAACAGAAATGGAATTATAAGATACTGCACTACGGCCTGAAGAGATGAAAGAGGACTTCTTTAAAAAATTTAATATTTTCTTATTTTAGTTACTTTTCTTGTTGCTGAGACAAAATACCTGACACTCAAAGTTAAGAAAGAAAAGGTTTATTGCAGCTCACAGTTTGTAGAGGTTTTGGTCCACTGTTAGCTGGCTCCAAGGCAGGGTGGTGTGGTAAAGGGGCATCACAGAGGAGAAATACTGTGGTCCACAGCAAGCTGGCTGGCACGTTCACCCTCTTTCTGTCCCTTATATGACTTGCAGGCTACCCACCCAAGGGTGGGTGTAACACTCATACCCTTAAGCCTATCAGAATTATGTAAAACTAATCAGTAGACTGATCCCAGTGCCACACACTCTAGATCTAGCCACCTCTGAATCCTGCCCACTGGCCCCGTGACTACATGAAGCTTTTGGGGGGACAACTAGACACGGCCATTACATGTGTACATTTACTTATTAATTTAATTTATGAGGCTCCCACTATGTGTCAGGTACTGTTCCAGCTCTAGAGATACACTGGTGAGTTAGACGGTTTCCACCTACTGGAGCTTACAGGACACTGGGAGAGATCAGAAACCAACAAATAAGCATTCATGTCAGTAGTGACACAAGTGATGAAGAAATGTGTAATAATGAAACAGTGAGTTGGGACAGAAGACGCTGAAAAAGAGTCTGTCAGAGACCCCTAAAAAGAGGAAGCAAACCAGCAGGTCTGAGAGAGGGTCACGCAGGATGGAAAAAAAGACAAATGCTAAGGCCTGCCACTGGCTCCACTTGGTACCTGCAGGGGAGCAGTGAAGGACAGGGTGATGGAGAGGGAAGGGACGGGATGGGGGTGCCCAGGTCACACAGGGTCTCTGAGCTATGAGGCTGAGGGGTCTATCTTATTTTGAATGGGGAGTGAAGCCACTGCAGGGTTTGGAGTAGGGGAACATGAAATCTGATTGTATACATTAAAAAAAAACCCCACTGTTCAGGATTGAGGATATTGTTCAATGGTAGAGGGCTTGCCTAGCAAGCATGAAGCCCTGGGTTCAATCTTCAGCACCACAAAAACAACAAAAAACACTCTCAAATTACATTATAAAAACATTGCTCTATAGTCATGTAAATTCCTAATTTAATAAATGAGGAAGAATAAATTTCCCATGTAAAAGAATTCCCAAATAACGTACGTACATATTCTACCCTCAGAGAAGATGGAGCCTCTCTTCCTGTTTCTGCATGGTCTGTGCAAACTGGCTTCTTTCTAAAGGATATAGTGTGGAAAGGGGGAAAAGGGTAACTTTATGTTTAAGAAACCCAAGAAACACTACTTTACCTTGGCGATCAAGGTTAACATTAATGTGACAAACCCTGTTGGCTGTACTTGCTCAGATGTGGTTAAAATGTCATTTTACCTCTTCCTTCCCAAACCCATAACCCCATTCTTATTGAAGAAAAACATCAGATCCTTTATTCCCAAAGAAGAACTATGCCTAACTAATATTCAAGGTCATCAAAAACAAGTAAAGTCAGAAAAACTGTCTCAGCTAAGAGGAACTGAAAGGATTTTGGATTATAATTCATAGTTATTGCATCAGTACTGTTTCATTAACTACAACAGATATGCAATACAAAGGTAGAATGTTAATGATCAGGGAAACTAGATATGGAACACAGTGAGCTCTGCATCATCTTTAGAATTTTCCTGTAAACCTAAAACAGGGGGGAGGGGCAGGTAGGCCAAAGAAACAAAAACAAAAACCAAAAAAGACAAAACCGATACTGCTTTAGTATCTAGGTGGATTTTACTATAGTGGGATAGGAATGGAAGCAGGACAACTAATTAGGAGGCCTAGCTCTGCTATTTTTTGGCCATTTGACTGTGAGTTATTTTGCTACACTTTCATTTTCTTGTCTGTAAAATGGGAGTATTTACTGAAAGTGATATGGTAGGGTTTTAATGATACAATATAGGGAGTAGCTCTATAAATGTTAATTATTATAACTCAGAATTTTATTTTAAAAATGTATTATATACCCTCTCTGTGCAAATTTAGGTAGCAGCAGAGCCGGAAAACTACAATTAGTTGAAGATCAATAAGCACTGTGATACTTAGAAGAAAGGCCTATAGCTCTGGGTGTAGTGAAATTCTGGAATTTCTGTAATCAAGGCAATAAATTCACATCACTAAAACTCAAGGAAACTTCCAGGGCCAGGGAAAGTATTCAAGGCTTGGGGCATTTAGAGCAGAGGAAAAAGTCACAGCCCTCTAAGAGACCTCCGCTTGGTAAACACAGTAACACCGTCACTGATCCTGTCTCTATTTGCTCTGGAGAACAGTGACCATGTTCCTGGTCCATGGGCCACAGTCTACACCCCAGTATTCCACTTACACTGTTGCTTCTACTAGCTAGGTTATATGATGAACAAGACTGCTTGTTCCTAGCTGCACTTGGTATTTCACTCATAAAAGTGCTATTTCTATAAAACCAAGGTTAAATAAAATAAACTCATTGCATTGTTGATGGTGAGACAGCTATAAAGATTTGGTAAATTACAAAAAGAAATCTATATTTTTGCATTATGAGAGTTTTTAAGTACCTATTACATTGCAAAAAACAGAAAAGGGAAACTGTACTTCCATCAGGTGGGTGTGTTTTCTGCCAAGGAAATAACCTGGAGCTCCATGAGACTTATACTCAGTGGAAGGGTATGGTCTTACACAAAAATATATATAGAAATATAGAAAGAAATGTTAAGGGATGAGCTACCTTGTTTATGGTTCTCCACTTTAACTTACTTAAAAAATAACATACTTCCTTTCACTCATGACTAGATTTAAAATCTATTAAGATACTGTCTCATTTGCTTCATCTATTCTGTATGGTCTTTCTCTTTGCTGAAATATTTTTGCACAAAGCCTAGAAAACCTCAGTGTCAGTTCATCCCAACATACTTTGGAAGACACCTTCTTAAATGTATTAAACCAGCTTTACAGCCAAGTGTGGTGGCACATGACTGTAATCCAGCACTTGGGAGGCTAAGGCAGGAGTATCACCAAGAGCTCAAGGCCAGCATGAACCATGCCTCAAAAAAAAAAGTTGAAACCAACTTTTGATGAGCTGAAGAACTTCTAGTCAAATTAGAGGGCTTCCACTGAGCAACGACTCATACAGCCATGGGCCCAGCTCCAAGCCTGAGACCTACCTGGCAAGTGACTGACTCCTACATTCTTAGGGTTCCCAATTCAAGTGGGATGAGATCTGCGAAACTTCAACTCAGTGGTTACTTCACAAAAGCTACCCTTGCCATCCTTGAAAAAGCACAGGTAACAGCTCTATTAGAACCTTTTCTCAGGATCCAGAGCCAGCCTAAACCTTCAGCGAACATCCTGAGGCAGCTTGTTGACTGAGGCTCACTGCAAAAACCTACATGGAACCATTTCCTATGAAGCTCAGAAAACCCTAAAGATGAACTCTACATCATAGGAGAACTTACTTGATTCCAGATCCTTTCATTAATTTTCTTAATTTTTAAATTCAACAACATAAAAATTTGTAATTTTTGTTTTGTTCCCCCACTCCCTTTCTTTCGATGGGGTCTTACATTGCACAGGTTGGCCCTGAACGCCTGGATTCAAGTGACCTGCTTACTTCGGCCTTCCCTGTAGCTGGGACTACAAGTCAGCTCCACTTTGCTGGGTAACTTACTATAATTTTCTTTTCTTTTCTTCTTTCTTTCTTTCTTTCTTTCTTTCTTTTTTGTCTTTTTTTGAGACAGGGTCTCGCTATGCAGTTCAGGCTGGCCTTGAGCTCACTTTGTAGCCCAGGCTGGTCTCAAACTTGCAAGACCCTCCTGTCTCAGCCTCCCGAGTGCTGGGATTACATGTGAGCCACCACAACCGGCTTTACTATAATTTTCTAATGTCACATTTCTTTTTTCTTTTCTTTTTTTTTTTTTTTTTGGTGCCGGGGATCGAACTCATGACTTTGAATTTGCCAAGCAGGCACTTACACTGTTGAGCTAACCTCCCAGCCTAATGTCACATTTCTAAATATTCTTCCATATCAGTGGCTTTTCTTTTTGGATAGGGTCTCATTTTGTGGTGCAAGCTGGCCTCAAATTTATGGTATAGTCCCATGGGGATTCTTCAGTCTCAGCCTCTGGAGTGCTGGGATTACAGGTGTGTGCCGCCACGCCCAGGTTCGTCACTGTTATACAACCATTTGGTAAAATTACTCTGACAGCTTTAACAAAGCAACACCACATGATAAATTATCACTGGTGATAAATGTGGATGCTGGCAACTCAACATCCTGTAGTTATGGCAGAGGACAATGAAAGTGTCTGACAGTGATCAATTCCTTCCTATCACGAAGCAGAATTGTCCTTTCAGAAGCTCTTTGATCAGCTTTGAAGTAATAAAGAAACAGTTTATCAGGCCATAACAAAACTTTTACAGAACCAAAATTTGCACATCTGTATCAAACTCAAAGTTGGTTGTTTTCAACCAGTAAAACCTGAGCCCTGAGGAGGAAATGGAAATCTTTTCTACTGGGCATACAGCATGACTTCAACCATAGGCAGTGATCTCTACACTGCAAACACAAGGAAGGATAAGTTTTAAACCTGTCATTTGGCTAGAAAGGTGATTTTCCAGTGTTTTCCTAACAATTTTTTTCCCTCCTAAACCTATTTCAGACCAACAAGGTATGAGAAATCAAGGAAACATCATGGTTCCTATTTTTCATCCCTCTCTCCCTCTCCCCCTCCCTCCCTCTCTCTCTTCCTCTCTCCTCTCCCTCTCTCTCCCTCCTTTTCCCCATTTCCCTCCCTTCTTCTCTCCTTCTCCTCTCTCTCCCTCCCTCTTCCTCTCTCCTTCCCTCACTCTCTCCCCCCACCTCCTTCCAGGTCTCATACAGTTCAGACTGGGCTTGAACTCACTTTACAGCCCAGGCTGGCTTAGAACTTGCAGCTATCCTCCTGGCTCAACCTCCCAAATGCAGGGATTACAGCTGTGCACTACTCTTGGCCAACAGATTTTTCAACTCTTAAGTAAATCCAGAGATTTATTTGGCAAGTTGACTAAAGTCTCAATACTTAGTCTTTTTCTAGTCCCAGGTAAGTGAATGAAGATTCTACTGAAAGGTAAAACATGGCCTGAAAGAGTAAAAGTGCTTTACCAATGGACAGATATGGGACATGAACTTGGACTAACAGAGAAACTAAAATTATTGCATTTTATCTCTAAAACTATTGAATCTCAACCAAAGGGCATGTCTAGTAGGCCAGGTGGCTGGTTTAACCCCAGCTCTAAAACCTTGCTCTTTCTATGGTTATCAACGCTTGCCACACAGTATAATCACCTTGAGAGAGTTTAAACATTCCCGTGTGTAGGCTATATTATCGAAGACCAGTAGTTTTAAAAATTTCTTCAGTGATTTCCGTGCTCAGCCATATTTTGAAACACTGCACTAAGCAATGAGAACTCTTTACCCTGGAAAAGACAAAACTCAAGCACTGTTGAACACATAACAAACAAACAGATTTATTTACCACCAAACTTCCAAAACATTGGTTATATATAAGTCAAAAACAGTGGTTGTGTATACCTAACTGTAAACATGGAAACAATCTCCAAGAAGTAAAGGATCCCGCATTCACACATGAAGTCACACAGCCCTGTATTTAAATCTCAAGTCCAACTAGGGGGCCCTGGGTAAGATGATTTTTCTATGCCTTAGTTTTCTCATTTATAAAATCATTTTAGAAATCATATCTATCTCCCAGAGATGCTCTGGAGACCAGAGGCAATGTTTCTAAAACATTCATCCCATTACTACAGATACAAAAGGCTCTCACAGTGGTAGCTATTATTTCAATAACTAGGCCAAAGCAGTTATGGGGGTTCACATCTAGAGGAAAAAGACTTCTTAAATACCACAGAATGTAATATGAATGAGTATGGCAGACAAAACATGAGAGGTCATTTAAATAACTAAATACCTAACAATGAATGCAACTATTAGGTTGAATGGATGATACATCAAGGCCAGTGAAATACAAAGGACCAGAGGAACATATTATAAGGATTAAAGTTTTAATATTTGTGAATAAAGGGTCCAAAGAGTGGGATCCATTTAGTTGCAGTCCCTGTAATACTAGGAAGGCCAAGATGCCTCTCCCTTCCACTGATAGACATTAATATTCTCTTAGGTTTAAGTAGTCTCATAGAGCTCCATCACCTTTAATGAGATGGAGAAATGAAAACTAGAGGATAACAAACAAGACCTCTGGTCAAATGCTAAAAAGCCAAGGAAAGCTGACACAACCAGCAAACTAATCACTGGAATGCATTTCTGCAGCCTCCTAAAAGGAGACCTGAGGCTCTCATCTTTATGAACTTGGCAGAATGATGTGCCTGACATTTTTCTGCTTTTTCTACTCTACACTGTCATTATATTCCAGGGCAGTGCGCCCACCCTCCCACCTCACAGAGACTGGAGGCTGTGCATTATTAACCTCTCTCAAAAATCCAATAACACCGTTTAAGGCAGTGGTTCCCAAGTCAGCTGTAAATCAGAGACTGGGACTTTACTGTTCTTCCTTTATTTCAGTGAAGATCGATGGGTCCTAAACCCAGAGGTTCTCATTCAGTAGGTCTGAGGCAAAGCTAAGGATCTGTATATTTTTAAAATGCTTCACAAATGATCACAATATATACATTTCTGACAATGACTATTTTAGGGGGCTTGGAGTCTTAAATGTGTGCAGAACACCGCATGGACACTGTAAATCTCTAACTGTAGGAAATGAGTGTGCCCAGAGAGGCTAAGGTGAGGACTGTGAGGGCTGACTGATGGAACAAGTCTCTCCAAAGTGTTTACATGGGAGGCAATGTAACAATGGGTGATGGTTTTTCCTTTCTTTCATTTTTCCAAAACAAGTTTTAAAATTTTTCATGAGCCACCCAACCAACCCAGTGAAGTAGGTGTAGTGGCATACACCTGTAAGCCCAATACTCAGGTGGCTTAGAGGGGAGGACTACAAGCCTGAAGCTAACAGGGGAATTAAGCAAAGCCTTGTTTCAAAAATTTGTTTAATAAGGTTGGGGGTAGGGATGCAGCTCAGTGCTCCCTGGATTCAATCCCCAGTACTTCCAAAAATCAAACAAAAACCTTAAAGGTAAACAAAGCATCTTTGTTACCTCCAATGCTGGTGACGTCTGTGGTGAAATTTTAAGAATTTGCTTTTACTACTGTGATTTACCGCACATTACAGTTTTTTGTTTTATCTTCAAAAAAAAGAAGCTAGAAACTTCAGGAAAACAAATTGGCTCTCCTGGCTCATCTAGGGAACCAAAAGTGTCCTTCTTCAAGGATCAGCCTGAAGAAGTGTCAGGGGACGCACTCTGCAGGGTACGTTGCAGGTTGCCCACATGATTTAATAGTCTGTCTTTGTGGGAGAAGGACTTTGAAAAAAATCAATACAAAGTCTATCTGGCAGGCTATAAATAAATTCTTTTGAGATCTACACCTACTTTATGCAAAGCACTTGTATGGGTGTGCGATTAGAGGATTAGGAGTTTTCTGTTTAACAGAAATCTAGCCAAGAAGAATCCTTCCTAAGAGGCCCAATATATATAAGATAACTACACTCTATAAAATAAACTGAAGATGAAAAGGTCCATATCAGTATTCAGTCTCAAGACCATCTTAACAATCATCATTTTCCCCAAGAATTAGAGACGGGCATCAGAAACTATCAGGTGTAAATAGCCTTATCTTGGTTTGCAGCAAGGGAAGACCAGGATCTCAGGGTCAAACGGCTTTGCAGCTTTTATTTACAGTATTTAACAAGCACTATGTAAGGTCAACAAGGCTATCTAATGGCACTGAGCACAGTTATTAAAATTCAATGACTGTGCAGCCCATCGCAACAAACTTAACAGGAAGTTTAACATCTAAAATAATGAACCATTGTGACCAATTGAGGGAACATGTCAGGTTTAACTGATTCTATAGTAACCACACCCCCTATATACTTGTTTCTAGTCTGTTCCATTTCACTAATCATTATTAGAGCTGTAATGTTGGAGCCAGATATGCAATCTGATGTTAAGAGTCTCAAGAAAACATTTTAAAAGTTTTTGTGTTTTTGAGACAGGGTCTCTCTATGCAGTTCGGGCAGGCCTTGAGCTCACTTTGTAGCTCAGGCTGGTCCTGAACTTGCAACTATCCTCCTGCCTCAGCCTCCTGAGTGCTGGAATTACAGGCATTGAGCCACCATGCCTGGCTTCAACATTTTAAAATTTAAACAAATCCAAAAAGATAAATTCCTTTTTGGGGGAGAAATAACTCAAGCTCCATTTGCAGTTTTCATAACTCTGTTTCTCTAACAAGTAAACACAACTGGTACTATGGGTTAGGCTGATATATTTATTTGTCCTGAATAAACTGGCCTACCTGACTCCAGCATTGCTCCCTGGGCTCTTGTCTTGTGACCTCCAACCCTAGGGCCTTCACTTATGCTGAACAGCTCTGGGTACTCCTCATGGTAATGTTTACCCATTCTCTAGTTTTAGCTTCAGATCTTCCCTCTTTTCAGCTCATTCTTAGCTTCCAAGGTTTAATCCCCTTTCCTCTAGAATCAAATCTTCAGCAGTAAACTTCAGTAGCTGACAGAAGGAAGAGCACCCCTAACCCAGGTTTCATCCCTAATCCAGTTTGCACACCAACAAACTCTGGAACCCTTGGTAGGTCAGGTTGTTTCTTTCTCCCAGGCTGTTTCTTTGCAGGACTGTCATGAATAATCAATTAACTAATACATGCAAATTGTTTAGAATAATGGCTGGCACACAGTAAGCATTTAATGAATGTTAGCTATGCCTTCTTTAGCAAGAATCGGTGACTTTTCTCAGTCCTTGTCAGAAAGTTATTTCTCCTTTTGATAATTTAGCTAGCTCCTTTCAGTACATTAAAAATGTTCAGCTGGGGATTTAGCTCAGCGGCATAAGTGCCTGCCTTACAAGCAGTGGGTCATGAGTTCGATCCCCGGTACTGATTAAAAAAAAAAAAAAAGTTCAGTTTTTTTTCATAAGAAAAATTCTTAATGCATTATCATAAACAGCAGCATTCAACATAGTCAGTTGTTTTATTTTTAAATAAGTTTATTTTCCTTTATGAATAAATTGTTCTATTGTTCCTATAGAGAAACCTAACTGCCAGTTGTCTGCAGGTAATGCGATGTTTTCTCTGGGTGTCCTTTGAGGATCTTGTCTTTGTATTCTGCAGTGGTGGTGTGATATGTCTAGGGATGCAAGTATTTTATTTATCCAGTTTGGGACTGACTGTAATATTTCAATCTTAGGACTCCTATCTTAAATATCTGGAAATTGTTCAGCCATTGGTTCTTCATCCTAATTCTATTTTCTTTTTTATATGATTTTTTGATTCTCCATCTTCTATCTCTGAAAAATTTGCTTCAGATTTTTCATCTTTGTTATTTTAGAAACTTTTCTTATATATATTTTTTTCCAGTTCACAAATTTTCTTTTGGCTGTGTCTGATCTGACATTTAACACATTCACTAGATATATATTTTTAGTGTATGTGCTGTCAAAGCAAGCACTCCACTGAATTTCTGAGTAATTTAAAGAAGTCTACAGGTGTAGAAGAATGCACACCTGTAGTCCCAGCTGCTTGGGAGGCTGAGGTAGGAAGATCACTTCAGTTCAGGCTTTTGAGACCAGCCTGGGCAACACAGTGAGACTCTGACTCAAAACAACAACCAATCCTCAAAAACAAACAAACAAACAAACAAACAAACAAACAAAAAACCCATAACCACCCAACCCCCCCCAAACTCCTTCCTCTCCCCCAATTTATGAGTTTACCAGATTTATTTTCAACTCTGGTCTTTTGAAAGCATTTTGTCATATTTTTAAATTCCTTTTAGGTCTTTAAAATCATTAAACAGTTATTTTATAACAAGCAACTCTAACACCTGAAGTCATGAGTCTAATTTTGTAGGGTCAGCTCAGGAATCTGAGGAGTCCATATTTAGTTGAACTCTTTCTGTGACAATACTGCTAGGTCTGAGTGAAGAATGCAAGTTTCAGAAGATTTGCATTGTACTTCTGCCAGATGCCCTGGAGTTTCTGTTTATTTGATTTTGGTTTTCTTTGCCCTGGGATTAATTTTATGTTAAAAATTTATAATATATTATATACACTGACACTGCCAAAAATGTGAAACTAGGGAGGAGGGTGGGACAAGAGGTGAAAATGATAAAAGTATGGTATGTGCATGTGCAAATCTGCCAAAATGACACCCATTAATCTGTATAACCAATAAAAAAACAGTGAAAACTATTTCACCTCAGTGTTTGTCGAGCAGGAAATAATATAAATGTACCCAACACACGTATAGACGGGACTAAAGTTTTAAATTTCCCGGGGGGACATCTTCCTCTCCAATGGGAGGAGGAAGCCCAGAGCTTTCTGACCTCTGCTGGTGCACGCTGTGTCCCACAGCTTTCCCTTCACTCAGGGACAGTGCTTCGAGAGCCTGGCTGCCTGTGGGTCTGATTTCCAACTCTACTTTGCACAAAACCACACCCATAAAACTTTACAACTGAAGTCTAAGCACAAAGCAGGGGTAGTAGTGGTAGCAGAAGCCGCTGGATTACTTTGCTTTCTAGTATCTTTTTACTTCCCAGGAAGTTGAATTCTCCACTCATTTCCAGATCTTAACATAAGTAGCACTTTCTCACAGAAATGAGCCCTACCTTACTCCTCTCCAGAACAGACCAAGGAGTTTTTTATGGCTCCTTGCATTTTCCTCTATTACATACAATAGTTTGCAGTTATGGCTAACAGTGTAATCATTTGTTTAATGTCTGCCACTGGACTGTCAGTTCCAAGAGGACAGGAATCATTTGTCCACCAGAGTATTCAAACAGGCACATTATAGAAACGAAATAAAAATTTGCAAAATGAATCAAAAGAATGTGTGGGCTGAAGCAGGGAGTGAATATTAATATGAATGTAACTTCTCAAGGAAAACAAAAGGAGAAAAAAAGGGAAACATTTTATTGCACATATTTTAAAAATGTAAGAAATAAACTGCAAATCCCTGGGTAACCACTGACCATTTCAATGCAAATCTTACATACACATGGTTCTTGGTTCTCTTCTTTTGAGATAAAATATTTGGATCTTAAGTACATCATTCAATCAGTTTCGGTAAATGGCACATTATAACACAGAGCATGTCCCTCAACCTAGGCCTTCTCCTCTCCTTTCAATATCCTTAATCTTACAAACAACTCCTGATTTCCACCGTCATAAGTTAGTTTTCCTGTTCTGCAACTTTAGGTAAATGCAATAAAATAGTGTGTACTTTTTTGGATTTGGCTTGTTTTACTCATACTTTTTTTTTTTAATTCATCCATATTGTCTCATGTTATCTCAATCTGATAAAAGCCATCTATGATAAACCAACAGCCAACATCACACTGAATGGAGAAACACCTGAAAGCTTTCACCATAAAATCAGGAACAAGACAAGGATGTCCACTGTCTCCACTCTTATTTGACATAGTCCTGGAAATATTAGCCAGAGCAATTAGATGAAAGAGAAAGAAAAGGAGTTAGATAGGCAATGAAGAAGTAAATTATCATTATTTGCAGATGACATGATATTCTACATAGATGACACGATAAACTTCACTGAAAGTCCTCAAGATTTAATGATCAAATGCAGTAGCACAGCTGGACACAAAGTCAACACTCAAAAATCAATAGTCTAAAAAAAAATCAATAGCCTCTCTGTATAAGAATAACAAACTTAATGAGAAATTAGAGAAACAACACCTTTCACAAGATATTTCACAAAAAATGAAATATCTAGGTATTAATCTAATGAAGGAAGTAAAAGACCTCTACGTAGAAAACTACAGCACTCTGAAAAAGGACTGAGGAGGATATAAGAAAATGGAAAGAGCCCTTGCTCTTACGTAGGAAGAAGCAATATAGTGAAAAATGGACATACTTTTGAAATTGTTATACTGATTTAATGCAATTTTGATAAAAACTCCAACAGTATATCTCACAAAATTAGAGAAAACAATCCTAAAATTCATTTGGAACCAGAAGAGAACTAGAATAGCCAATTCTGAGCAAGAAAGGCAAGGCAGAGGGCAGCATAATCCCAGACTCAAAATTATACTACAAAGCTACTGTGATAAATACTGCATGGTACTGGCTAAAAAACAGACCTGAGGATCCAATTTTCTTATGTGTCAGTGTATGTTCCTCTGTGTATTGAGTAATATTCCATTGTATGAATATATCATTTTTGGTTTTTTGCATGTTGAAAAAAATCTGAGAATAGAAGGAAAAAAATGGAAACAAAATTTTTGTAAATGGGTAGAGGGAGAAAGGTTGAAAGAAGGGTAGGAGAATGGGGAAAAAAAAGAGGACTCAATGTATGTTGTATTCAGGTACAAATTCCCTATGATGAATGGGAGCATTATGTGTATCAAAAACATACCAATAAAGTTAATTTAAAAAAAAGAAAAGAAGAATATCTGAGTTTTCCCCAGTTAATGTGATTAGAATTTCTAGGAAGATTCTTATACAAAGGTTTTTGTGAACATGTTTTCATTTCTTTTGGATGCATATCTAGAAGTACAATTGTTGGGTGACAGGACAAATTTTTTCCTCTTTAAAAAACCTGCTGAACAGTTTTCCAAAGGAGCACATTTCACATGTTTACCAACATATGAACTTTCAGTCTTGGCAAATTTTTGTCAGTCTTTTTTTTTGGTCAGTCTTTTTCATCTCAGTTACTGTAGTGGCTGTGCAGTGGTATCTCCATATGGGTTTACATTTTCCTGATGCTTAATGATATCAAGCAACAATCCTCCTGCCTCAGCCTCCTGAGTGCTGGTATTACAGGCATGCGCTATCATGTCCAACATTATCAAGCACTTTTTCATGTGCTTAATGACCTTTTGTATATCTTTGTGAAGTGCCCAAGTCTTTGGCCCATTTTAAAGAGTTGAGCTGACTTTTTATTACTGAGGTGCAGGAATTCTTTAAATATTCTGTCTTTTGTTAGTTCTGGGTTGTAAATATTTTCTTTGTGATTGTGATTTGTCTACTTATTTCTTGAAAGGCATAAGATTTATACAATCTGAACAAAAACCAATATTTATTTCTTAATAGCATCTTTTCTTAATTTTTAGACAGAGTCTCACTATTTAGTCCAGGTTGGACTGAAACTCACAGTCTTACTGCCTTCAGTCTCTTAAACACTGGAATTACAGGCATGAACCAGCTTCATAGTAACTTTTGATGGGTAAAACATTTTACATTTTATAAGGACCAATTTGTGTTTTTCTTTTTAATGACTTTTTTGGTACCAGGAATTGAACGAGGACCTGGCACTTGTCAGGCTGGTGCTGTGTCGCTGAGCTATATCCCTGGCCCCTTAATGGCTTGTGAAACTCTTCAAGTTATGTAAACTCTCCTGTGATTTTTTTTCTAGTGCTTTCTGGTGTTAGGCTTCAAAATTTCTCTGTACACATTGAAGCAAGAGCATAGGTTCATTTTCATTCATACAGATACCCAGTTATGTTGACAGCATTTGTTTTTTATTTTTTTGTACCAGGGATCGAACTCATGACCTTGCACTTGCCAGGCAGGTGCTTATACCACTGAGCTAAATCCCTGGCCCTTTCCTGGTTGGAACTGCTTTTGTCCTAAGTCATTTGACTGCACTCATGTGAGTCTATTTTATGGCTACTTTGTGTTCAAATTTCTCTAGTTTATTTGCTCATTCTTTTGTCAATTCATCCTTTCTTGATTACTATAGTTTTAGAGTAAGTCTTGATGCCAAGTAAGTTTAAGTTTGCCAAATTTGTTCTTTTTAAGACTGTTACAGTTATTCTAGCTCCTTTGGTTTTTTCAAAATACATTTTAAAATCAATTTGCCAATTTCTACAAAAAAACCTGTTGGGATTTTGACTGGTGTAGATTATAGATTTACAGATCAATTTGGAAGCATGTACTATTTTAACAGCACTGAACTTTTCAGTGCATAAATAAGACATTTTTCTCCATTCACATGCATTTTCCTTAATTTCTCTTAGCAATGTTTTGCAGTTTTCAAACTTTCTTTTTCTGTTGTTATTGTGCTGGGGATCTGTGCTAGGCAAGCACTCTAATACAAGCCACTGAGATACAAGCATCCAGCTCTATGGACTTTTTTATCTGGCAACACTGTATCTGTTTTGGTAGTGTTTATATATATCCTCTTTACACAAAGACTGCTTTTTCTTGTGTTGCAGTGGCTAGGGCTTATAAATTTTCTGAAAAATTCTGAATAGAGGTAGTAAAAGTGTACCTTTTCCTTTTTTGTTTTTCTTGGTACTGGGAATCGAACTCAGGATCTTGTGCTTACCAGGCAGGTACTGTGCCACTGAGCTATATCCCTGACCCTACTTTTTTCTTTTTCTCCTAATATTAAGGGAAGAAGTTTAAATATTAATTTTTTTTTTTTGGCTTTTTGAGACAGGGTCTCTCTGCAGTTCAGGCTGTCCTTAAGCTCACTTTGTAGCCTAGGCTGGTCTCGAACTCACAACGATCCTCCTGCCTCAGCCTCCCGAGTGCTGGGATTACAGGTGTGAGCCACCATGCCCAGCTTAAATATTAATCTTTAAGTGATATTACATGCAGTTTTTGATAGGTTCTTTTCATCAGGGTAAGGAAATTTCTACATTAGTAGTGAATAACTTTTATCGTAAATGGATAGTGTTTTGTCAAATGGTTTTTCTGCATCTATGCAAATAATCTTAAACTTCCTCTACAAACTGTTAACATGTGAATTATATAGGTTCATTTTCATGTATTAAATTTAAACAAATTTGTATTTCTAGGGTAAATCCCACTTGCTCATGGAATATTAATCTTTTTACATTTACTGGAATTTATTTGCTAGCTAAAGATTTTTGCATCCATGTTCATGAGAGAATTTGCTAAACAATTTCTGTTTCTTATAATGCCCTTATATTGTTTTGGTATCAGATCATAGTAGCCTGATAAAATGACTTGCAAAGTGTTTTTTCTTGAATTTTTTGAAAGTTTGCATCAGACTGACACTATTTCCTTAAGCATGATAGTATTTCAGCAGTGAAGCCATTAGATAGAGTTTCGCATTTTCTTTGTGGGGAGTTTTTTTGTGTGTGTGACGAGGATTAAACCCTAGGCTTTTTGCACATTCCCAGTCATTTTTTAAATTTTGATGCACATTCCCAGTCATTTTTTAAATTTTGAGGCAGGGTCTCACTAAATTGCTAAGTTGCCCAAGCAGGGTTTGAAATTAGTTGCCCTGAGTGCTAAGATTACAGCTCTGCACTACCACACCTGATTTCTTCATGGGAAGTTAATTATGAATTAAACATCCTTAACAGATACTGAAGTACTTGATTTTCTGTTTATTTTTGTGCTACTTTTTTTGTTAACTTGCATCTTTCAAGAAACTTGTCCTTTTTATCTAGTTGTCAATTTTTTATTGACAAACACTTGTTCATATAATATCCCTTATCATCTTTTTAAATATCTGTAAGATTTGTAGTGATGTCCCTTCTTTCATTCTTGATACTGGCAATTTGTATTTTCTTTCTTTTTTTTGTTGAACAATATTGCTAGGAATTTAATAATTTACAGATTCCATTAGATAATTAAATTCTTAGTGCTTTAGTTTGTCTTCTTGACCCCTCCCCGCCTTGCAGCCCAGACCTTTAATTTTTTTTTTTTTCAAGCAAAGAGAATGTCAGGGCCAGGTGTGGTGGCACACGGCCTGTGACCTCAGCACTCAGAGGCTGAGGCAAAAAGATCACTGCAAATTTGAGGCCAGTTTAGGCTACAAAGTGAGTTTAAAGGCAGCCTGGACTGCACCCTGTCTCAAAACAGAAAGAGAGAGAGAGAAAGAGTGAGAACAAGAGAGGGAGAGGGAGAGGGAGAGAGAAAACATTAAAGGTAAAATCAAAGTCTCCTTCACCCCTGAATCTACTCCCTTCCCTCTTCCCCTGAGGTCCACACTCCCTTGAATATTATCCCCTACATAATTGGTACACTGAAGAAACGCTAACTTCTGCAGCCCTTCTGGATCCCCTCTCCACTTACCATGTTTCCTGCTTCTGCAGCCAATCGGGCAGCATAGCGAGCTATAAGCCGGTGTTCCTCATCTAGTCTGGTAGGACTGTCCAGGACACTGCCAAGGAGATAAAAATTCATCAAGGTCTATTAAACATCCCAAGTCTTGCTCCACTCTTCAAAGAACAGATAGGGAAAAAAAGCTTATAAAGAATAATGGTAACAACACAACAACAACAAAAAACCCCATATACCTGGGTTATAGACACTAGAGGAAATTCAGACACAAGGACGCAGCTGCGTGCGTCACTCTGGTTCGGCAGCACATCTCCCTGCTCTCACACCTTCGAGGCGGTGCTTCGTCTTAATGAAGGGCTGAGAAAAGATCTACTACCCACAAAGGGATTTCTAACCAAATGTCTGGGGGAAATGAATGACTTTTTAGGCCTAGATCTCAAACTCAGGAAGACTAAAAGAAAACTACAGCATCATGAAAAATAGAACGGTAAGAAAAAGTATAATTAATACTAGCTGAGGAAAAGTGGGGAGCCCTGATCAGGGACAAAAACACTGTAAAGCCAGAGAAGGTTTCTTTTACTATGCTTGTTTTGCAACTATAGTCCCCTCTTAGAATGAATTAATTCTGCCCATTATTCTTTACAAGAATTTCAGCATTCTGCAAATGCAAAGTCCCACTCAGACGCGATAATGCGGCTGCTGAGTGAAAGAGGGGCTCTTGGGCAGCAGGCTCACTCCCTCTGGACACTGGCTTCTTTAGTCTAACACTCATGCCAGTTGCTATTGACTCGTATTAAGGCAGCCTTCAATCAACAGGGACTACAGCTAATAATTCTCTTTAAGTCTGGCAGAAGTTTTAGAACAACAGTGATGATGAGACTGACGGAAGCAGACTGTTGTGGCTCAGCTCTACTTTGGCCCTAGGGTTCCAGAAGTTTCCCAAAACCCTTGACTGGAATTGGCAGTATATCAAATAATATGTAAGAATTAAGTCCAGTACTTACCATATCTTGTTATAATGACTGAGGGGAATCTGGGAAGACTAAAGTTCAGTCAATGAAGATCTTTCTGATTGTTTCTTGTACAGAATCAACTGTATTTTTTCCTAGATTAAAAAAAACTTTCTAGGGCTGGGGGTTTAGCTTAGCGACGTAAGCACCTGCCCTGGCAAGCGTGAGGGCGTGAGTTCAATTCCTGGTACCAAAAAAACCCAAAACAAAACAACAAAAAAACCCCTATATTTTTATCTCTGTGGCCAATTCTTCTAAGCTTAACTCAGTATTTTCTATAGGATGGACTTTTTAAAATGGGCTTTACATCACTTAATTATAAAAATCTATCAACATTCTACAATTTTAGGTGTGCAAATGTGGGTTTCCAGCATGTATGACTGTCTCTTCCAAAGATGATCTCACACTGAGATTATGGTACCATAAATTGGCTTTAATGCTTTAGGTTTAAGGCCCTATGGTCAGAGCTGAGTTATAAGATTTGAGCTGTAAAGTGTTTGTGTCAAACAAGATAATTATCTCCTAAATAAAAATGATGAAAATGAATGATTAACAAAACAAGTAGATAATATTATGGTGGGATTAGCAGCCTAAAAAGTGTGATGTAAAGAGGCTGACTTCTGTAAAGGCAAGGCATTCAGTGAGTTCCTCTGTGCAAAAGAGCTCCTTTTCTTCCTAACACATCACATCTCTGCCTATATGTCATTCACCCATGTGTGGATGACATGGTTGCTTTATTACTCTATTTTCTAGCTGAAACTTAATCTTGTATTAGTGAGAGGTTTAATGGCCAATGCAAATTATCTTGGGGCAATCAGAAAGATTCTTCATTGTTCTGTTTGAGTTGACTTATCTTTTCAGATTTAGACAGGAAATTTCTGACTTTTTCAAGAAAAGTATAGTGCTTGGTTCCTTAAACTATGATTCAAGAGATGCAGTACTCACCCATTCATGTTCTTGTAGGGCCACTGGCCACCAATTCCTGATCAGGGAGCTCCTACACAATAGGACCTGAGGATCTTGGATAAGTCTACCATAAGCCACTGTGAGCTAAAATATTTGGTAGTAATTCCTGCCAAGATTCTCCTGCTATTTTTACTGTATTAGCTTTATATCACCTTGGATAACTACTCTTAGGTGTTAAAAAGTAATCTGTTCTGCCTAGGCTGGAACAACTCTACTGTCAGAGATTAGTTTGGAAGGCCGGGACAGGCCTGCAGAACCACCTGATGGATGAGGAGATGATGCCCTCTGTGGTGTCATTATCAGGACTTCCTGTCTCCTATAGAAGAGGCCAGTAAGCCCAACTGGAATCTGGAAGGCCAGAGTCTCTCCAGAAACTGCAGGAGATGGTGTTTAGTCCAATACTGACAACAGTCCTTTTCATATGTGTGCTTCCCCACTCTGACTATTCCTCTTTTATCACAGGGTACTGGTGCCTCCATACTAGACAACTGAGGTATCTGTGGGTTGATTGGCCCTAGACTTTGAATGTCAATGGAAATATTTCATTATTTAGGTAAGAATGAACAGGAAGAAGATACATGAAATACCTCTGTGAATGTTACCTCTTTGGAACTCTATCTCTTAGAGGTATATGCACTCTTTCAGTATAATCTACAGAAACCAAACCTTATTTTTTATTTTTTTCTGGTACCAGAAATTGAACTCATAACCTCACACTTGCTAGGCATGTGCTGTGCCACCGGGTTATATCCCCAGCCCCAAATCTTACTTTAGAGGGGATTTTCTAACTAATGTGTAGGTAAGTGCAAGGCGTGGCAAGGATCCCTCTCTTGTAGAAGCTGATGCTTCAGCAATTACTTTAATTCAGCCATTTGTAGCTGGTGGTTCTACAAGGACAGCCCCACTTGCAGAGCTTCTCCCATTGGCAACCACGGGAAACAGCTCTCGCTTCCCCCAGTGAGCCCTGGCCACCCGCCTGGTGCTGCTGTGCTACCACTGACCGTGCACAGTGCTGCAGACGGGCCACATAGGAGGCTATCAGCGCATGCTCATCGGCCAAAGGACTGGGCATGTCCTGGCTACACAGTAACCTGGGAATGATGGAAGCAGAGACAGCAAGTGTGATACAAACACATACAGAGGGAGAGATGAACACGGATTAAAATGACCAAACTTAAAAACAGAAAAAAATAACTGCATGATGAGAACAACAAGAAAATCACAATGTGTGGTGAAATATGGTTAGACTGTTGGGAATCTGTCCCATAGATCCTTTGAACAAAAGCAGTCTTTTAGAAAATGTCTTTGGCTGACTGACACCACAGCCCTCGAGGAGGAACCCTGCTTACCAGTCTTGTCCAGGTTCTGGGCTCTGATGTATTTCTTAAGAAAAGCTGTCCTTTAGTATCACTAAGTGACTCCCTTATGTTATGCTTTATAGCTTTTTCTACACTTAAGGTTTGTCAGTGTTACCTCATATTATCAGTAAACATTGTTTTCATAGAGATACTATTTTTAGCATCAGTTTCTCTCCTAAACTGGTACTTGAACCAAACTTACTAGAATTGTTACTAATTATAAGATAGTATTGAAAGGCTCTCCCTTAAGTGCATAGTCTTTATTCTTTTTAAAAACATTTTTACTATAGAAACATTAAAAATTTCATAATCTAATGACTGCCTCTCATGTACTCATCGCCAAACTTGAACAAATACCAATCTTCCATCAATCTTGTTTATTTTCCTCCCCATAGCGTATTTTGTGCATAAAAAGGTAGCTAACACAAATTCAAGGCAATTATTTGACTCAGGAATCCCTGACCCTGTATACCTGTCAGATAGTAAGAACACCTTACACCAAGAAAATTCAGTAAGCGTTCTGTTTGTTTGTTTTGTGGTACTGGGAACTGAACTCAGGGCCCTATGCATGCTAGGCAAGCACTCTACCACTGAACTACATCCCCAGCCCATACCAAGTGTTCAACTGAAAAAAATGCAAATTATTAAAAAAACCCTCCTTTTCCAGTTAAAATCAAGATTCATATATGGTTCCCATTTTGTGTATGGGTGCTATGTTTCTTTTGTGTATTTGATTAATACATTTCTATTTTTAATCCAAAGGGTTCTCTCTTTTCTCTGTGCATTTCACAATTTATTTGTGAAGAAATAAGGTCATGTTGTAGAACACCCTACATTCTGGATTTGACAGATTGTTTCCTAAAGTATCCTTTAACTTCTCCACCATGAGATAAGATTGGCTGCTTGATGAAAGTTTTGTTTTTGAGAAGTGTAAGAATCAGTTGTAGGTAATTATGTTGCACTTACAAATAAAAAAGGAGGCACATAATTGAATGGATTATAGATACTGATTAGTGGGTTCAGGAGTTATCGGTACTATTTCTCTATTAGGAAGTCCCTGTCAACTTTCTACTTAATGCTTTCAGCAATTTTTGATGAGTCTTATTTAAATCCATTATTTTATTAGAGATTGGAACATGTTGATTTTTCCAATTTTATCTTCCTTTCTGCAAGTGTCCATTTCCTCTGTTTTTCTTATAATACTGCTCATTTGCAAAAAGTAAAACAAAAGTTGATATCTGCCATTATTTAACAAAACTCAGAATGAATTAGCAACCTTCAATGATTACAAAGAAATTTCTTTTTTATTACCAGTAGGAGTTGTGATTTTTATGTATCTGAGGTGCCTCAGTCCATTTCAATCTTCTTGAGAGGGAGTCTCATGATGTTACCCAGTTCAGCCTTAAACTTGTAGGCTCAAGGTATCCTCTTGCCTTAGCCTCCCCAAGTGGTCAAGAGTACAGAAATAGACTACCAGGGCCAGCTTGAACTTTTTTTGGAGCAGGGTCCGCTGTGTAGTCCATGCTAACCTTGAACTTGTGGTTCTTCTGCCTCCTGAGTGTGTGGACCACAGTGGCTCGCTCTCAGTCATCATCTCCATGCTCAAATTATTCTACCTTTGGCCAGTGGGAGCCCTTGTAAGGAAGCTTCTGTGTTTTTTGACATCCATTAAATTTATTAGTTTCCTCACTTTCTGGAATAAACGATTCCCATTTTATCTTATATATATTCTGTGGCAGACTTGAAACCAATCATTCTTTTAAAGACCTATGATTTTCTCTACTGGAAAAAAGTATTTATAGACCACAATCAGGGTACTGGATGCTCACTGTTCCTGGCCTATGACTGCTTCCAGGCCTTTTTAGTGGATAAAAGTGAGAAATTTGTATATTTTAGAAAAAAGGTTGGACACAGTGGCACATACCTGTAATCTTGGCACTTGGGAGGCTGAGGCAGGAGGATTGCCAGCCTGGGCTACACAGCCAGTTCAAGGACAGCCTGAACTACAGAGGGAGACCCTCCAAAACCAAAAATGAAACAAGGTTCTCTTAGCACTTCTGAGGCACTACTCCTTTTTCTTTTGGCTTCCACCGTTTTTAATGAGAGGTCACTGATGTTCTGATCTTTATTCCCCTGCATGTAACAAGTTTTGGTTTTCCTTCCCTCAAAGGAGGCCAAGAAGGAATAGAAAGGAAACTAGGTGAGCACAATATTTGGAAACTAAGGGCAAAATTGTTTCAAGAACAAGGGAGAGATCCTCTATGCCGAATGCCACTGGTAGATCAAATAAGACAAGTACTGAGCACAAACTAGTGCTGTACCAGTCAAGTTTCTTTGACAGAGATAATTCTAGCATAGTAATGAAAGGTAGAAGTCTGACTGGAGTGTGTACCAAAAGAAGAAGAGAGAAATTAAAGCCACTTACTATTGATAATTGTTTCAAGAAGTTCTGAAATGAGAAGAGATACACAGACAGAGCTGGAAGGGAAAGAGGTCAAACCTAGGACTTTTATTCAAGAGATGGAGGGAGGGGAAAAAAGACATTAAAAAATTGAGATGTGAAAAACAATTAAGATGTGTTACATGTGTACCAACTCCTCATGATGAACATAACCATTCTATATTGCAAACATGCACTAATAAGAAAAATTTTAAAAAGAGTAATATTAGATTTGTAAGTTGACAGAAAAGATCCAGTTTTGAGATGCAGGTAAAAAACATGATAGAGGAGCTGGAAAGGAGAACTGTCTTATCAGAAATCCTTACTGGTAAGTGGCAGTGTGGTCCAATGCAACATGCAGGCCCATTTACCAGGAGACAATGCTGTGCATGTCGGTATAGGCACAGGTGAGAGGTAAGTAGAGCAGCAGCTTACAGGACTCTTCTAATTGTTTCTTTTTTTCTTAGTGAAATAGAAGCAATAAACCACTAAACTCCAGTTTAGATTTATAGGAAGACTGCTATTCAGAACTATTGTTATTTGCCAATCGATTAACAATGTAGACCAAAATGAAAAGCATTACAGTAGATCCCTCAAGTAGATAAGGAACTCAAGCGTCCATGAATTTTGTGATTCTTTTGTTTGGGGTAATACGATATTCTGTTTATAATCCAAGTTGCATATGTTTCCCCAGATTTTTTTTTTTCTTTTGTATTTTTGAGGTAGAATTTTACTATGCAGTTCAGGCTGGCCTTAAACTCATCTTGTAGCCCAGGCTGGCCCTGAATTCACAGCGATCCTCTTGCCTCAGCCTTCCAAATGCTGGGATTATAGGTATGTACCATCACGCCTAGCCTCAAATTTACTTTTTAAAGATTTTTTATTTTTGGTACCTCAGATTGAACTCACAACCTTGCTCTTGCCAGGCAGGCACTATCTTGCTGACCTATACCACCAACCCTCAGACTTACTTTTTAATTTAAACTCTTTTCTGACACAGTATACATATGTTGCAGTGTAAATCTAAAACATCTCCCAAAAGTTTCATGGATTTGGAAAGTGACTGCATCACGCAGGGCACTGTGCTCATCTGTGGGTTTATCCACTGATGTGCAAAGCAGCCACGTTTGCTGTGAGGAGGCAGGGCACGGCTGGCGGTGGGTCAGGGGGATGACCTGAACGGTGTGTTCTGATCCTGAGCCAGCGCCTTCCTTCTCTCTCTGTTTGCTGACTGCCATGAGGTTGAGTAGCTCCTCCTCCACCGTGATCTTCTGCCATTCTGTAGTGCCTTGGAACTATCCCCTAATCACAGACTGAAACCATAAACCAAAAATAAACCTCTCCTCCAGTTGTGGCTGTCAGGTATTTTGTCCTTATAACTAAAACAACATATAATTTTCAACTTACAACTAGGTTTGGTTTCAGAAACTTCCTTTTCTGAAGCAGTTAACGGTTTCTAATTAAGAGTGTATTTTCCTATAAAACAGTAATTGTCCTATTTCTAAGATGTCAAATGCTGGCTCAATTCATAAAAGTAGGTGATTTTCAGACCTAAGCATATAAAGTTAACAGAACTTCTGATAGAAACTAGGCATTTAAAGCAATGCACAGAGCACCTCAGAGGCGTCAGGCACTGTGCCAGAGATGAGAACCTAGATACTGCAGAAGCAAAACCCAGGCACAGCCACTGTTCTCTTGGTGCTAAACAATCCAGTAGGAAGATGTGACAAATCAAATAAATGCAAAATTGCAAATGTAGTAAGTGTTGTGATGAAAGGGACAACGTCCTTCAAGAAGGCCTAACAGACTTTTATGCCATCAGGGTATGAGTAAGGCAAGGGTCAGGAAGAGGATCACAGACTTAAAAGAACAGTGACGGGGCTGGAGATTTAGCTCAGTGGCATAAGCGCCTGCCTGGCAAATGTGAGGTTGTGAGTTTGATCCCCAGTACCAAAAAAAAAAAAAAAAAAAAAAAAGGGACTTACTCTCTAAAAAAAAAAAAAAAAAAGAACAGTGACAGTGGCATCAAGATGTTCTCTCTTCAGGAGTCTACAAGGCACTTCGGCTCCAATCCACTGGTAGGAAGACAAGAGCTGGGGACAAAGGGTCCTGATGCCCTATCTGTGGAAACAAGCTTCTTCAGACTACCTCCTAAGGAACTCCTTGGTCTCCTTGGATTCAAACTTTCTGTGAACAAGGTCTGGGAACCTGCATCCAAAACTAGTATACGTGTGCTGCACATGTGAGAACGTTTTTCTAAAGATCCAGGTGATGATGTCTCATAGTTTCAGCAGAATCCCCACGTGTGGGTGGGCAATAGCCAAGCTGCACACCAGTAGGGATGGGTAGAAAGAGGATGGGATTTACGTGGGGAAAACAGTGACAGGCAGGTGATGGGGGTGGTCAGAATGAGTACATGTGCTATAGGCCGGGTGAGAATGGTAAGTTATAGAGTTCTTTCCCATGTGGGAGGCAGTAGACCACAGTGCAGGAGAGCCTGGGCTTGGGTTTTAACTACTTGATAGTTTACCCTAAGTGTCACTCAGGCAGCACATTTGTTGGTTTGTTTACATACTAACTATTCTGAGCAGCTGTCATTTCAACCAGTGGATTCTTGTATTGAACAAATTTGATTAAAATTTTTGTTTTTGTATTTCCTGTTATATTTTCTTATAAAACTTTATGAAAAATATGCAATTTTTAGTCATCTCGTATTAAGTAACTGAACTGGTAAGTGGCTAATACATGTGCTGTGTGATTTGGACAATAGCTTCCCTATGCTTTAACATCTGAAAAATAAAATAACACTATAAAATCTACACCTTGTAATATTTACTTTATAGAGTATTGGCTAAGTAAATAATGCCAATAAAGTATCTGGCACATACACCATAGCAGTCACTATCAACAAAGTGCCTGAGATCAATCAGATACTCTTGATTCTCCTTCCCTACTTCCTCATGTGCTGTTCCCCAGACCGACCAAGTTCAAATGAATGGCATCACCATTTACTCAGCCATTAGGTCAAAAACAGATGTCCCACATCCAATCCATTAGCAAGCCCTGTTTTCTCATCACTTCCATAACTGCCATAACTTATGGCAAAATTTCTCACCAGGTCTCAGATAACTCCATCAGTCCATTGATTGGTCTTTTGCTTTCCTCTCTACTCCTCAGTTGATTCTCCACAATGCTCTGAGTGATCTTTCAGCAATAAATCAGTGTTGGGATGATGAAATGTTCTAAAACTGATTGTGGTTATGGCTGTACAACTGCATACACTAAAACCACTGAGCTGTGCACTTTGAATGGATGAGTTGTACAGTGTATGAATTACATCTTGGGTCAAGGATCCTGACTAATAATTCTGAAACTGCTGTACAGTCCAGTGGGACTGAACAAATATGTAAACACAAGTTGGATGACAGGAGTCAGGTTCTCATCACTGAAGAGGGAATTTACATATAATCAAGGGAAAAGGGTTACAGGGAACCATGTGATACTGGGTTAGAGCCAGATACTTTAGGTATAATAACTCATTGTGTAGCTTGATGTAAACACAGATGAACAAATAACTTGAGAAATGTATGTTTAGAAATACTGCTTTCAAGAAAAAAAAAAAAAAGACCCAAAGATCAGTAGAAGAGATTAGAAGATGGAGAAACAACTCCAGACACACTAAGCTACCTTATCTTTGACAAAGGTGCCAAACACATTCACTGGAAGAAGACAGCCTCTTTAATAAATGGTGCTGGAAAAATTGGCTCTACGCGTGCTGAAGATTAAAGTTGGACCTATATCTTTCATCATGCACTAAACTAAATTCAGAGTAGATCCAAGATCTTAATATTAAAACAGAAACAT
>PVLA01000664.1:447344-488256 GCA_004027455.1 Hydrochoerus hydrochaeris
AAAAAAAAAAAAAAAAAAAAAAAACCAATCCTCCCATATTTAAAGACCTAATCCAGAAATGAGATGAATATACACTGCTCAGATGAAGAAATACAAACAACAAATAAATACATAAAAAAATGTTCAACATCACTAGTCATTTGAGAGATGCAAATTAAAACAACACTGAGATTCTACCTCACCCGGGAAAAGAAGGGCTATCATCAAGAAATCAACCAAAAACAAATGCTAGAGGGGCTGTGGGAAAAAAGGAACTTTTCTCCACTGTTGGTGGGAGTGTAGACTGGTGCAACCACTGTGGAAATCGGTGTGGAGATTTCTCAAAAAACGATTGGACGTCCCATTTGACCCAGCTATTCCTCATCTGAGTATCTCCCCAAAAGAACTGAAAACATCATACCACAGCAATATATGTGCACCTGTGTTTACAGCAGCACAATTTGTAATAGCCAGATTTTGGAAACAACCCAAATGCCCATCGACTGAGGGATGAATAAAATGATGTGGTCTTTTTATACAATGGAGTACTACTCTGCCATAAAGAAGGATAAACTGGAGACTTTTATAGGTAAATAGATGAAACTTGAGACCGTACTCATAAGTGAAATAAACCAGACACACATTTGGGAACACCATAGTGTCTCACTAGTGTGAGAAGCTGAAATAAGCTATATATATATTACATAATATATATACCATTGTAACCTCCTAATTTTTCTTTTGAAATTTTGGGGTTTTTTTCTCTTTAAAATAAAATACATTTGAAAAGGAAAAAAAATAAATACTTCTTTCTATCACTATTTTCCAATAAAGAGAACCAGGAATCCTTAGAGATACGCCTCATTCTAGCAATGGGGGTATGGAATACGTATGAGTCTAGGGCATGCAATGCCAGAAAGTAAGCCAGTATTAAAAAGAGGAGCAGGAAGAGCATGAACAGGAGGAGAAGGAATTGTAAGATCCTGAGTTTGAGTTCTGCACCCCTAAAAGTGAGACCCTGTCTCAAAAAACAAAACAAACAAAAAATAGATTGAGATAAATAAATAAATAAATAAAAGATGTATCAGAATGTACAAATTTCCCTCACCACGAGGCAGAGATTGTCCTGCCTCTTGCTCTGGGTGAGAACTGTATTTAGCAACTTGCTTGCAAAGAACAGAGTAGGAAATCAATGAAGAAACTTTGTAAATACTATCTCAGGTACGTGAATATCAATACCATCATTAGGAAGAAGTCATGCTGATACCATGGGATGATAAGGGCACTTCACTACTGTGGTCTCTAAAATCCATAACCCCAGTCTAAGCAGTAGAAAGTCATGAAGGGCCAGGGGTGGTGGTCATGCTGTAATCCCAGCACAGGGGGGCTGAGAATCACTGGGAGTTCAAGGCCAGTGTGGGCTACATAGTAAGTCCTGAACTACACAGTGAGACTCAGTCTCAAAAACAAAGCAACCTCCAAAAAAAAAAAAAGGTCATGAAAGACATTCTATAAACACCTGACTAGGACTCCTCAAAATTGTTAAGGTCATGAAAAGTGAAGAAACACTAAGAGATTGTCACAGATCAGAGGAGATCTAAAGGAGACATGACTATATATGGTGTGATATCTTGGGACAGAAAGACATTAATGGAATTAGTGCAATGGTAATATATTGATGTTGGCTTCTTTTGTGACTTGTATCAAGGCAGTGTGAGATGTCAGTATTAGAAGACACTGAGGAGCATAGTAAGTCCCCTACTTATGAATGAGCTCTGTTCTAGGAAAATTCATTTGCAAGTCTGACAGTGTGAGTCTCATACACCTCTGACACAAGCATCTAGTGTAAAGCACAAAAAAACCAAACAACCACACACAAAAGTATGATAATCTATTGTGCTATACTATAAGCACACACCAGCACCGCTGTGACAACATCCAGCAGACATGTGAGCGACTTCTGTAACTTGTTCACATCTACCAATATTGGTAATGTGTGCTCATATCTGTGAAAGTTTGCAACCTGAATGTTCACAAATCAGGGACTTACTGTATATGGTTAACTATGTATACTACCTTTTCAACTTTTCCTTAAATTTAAACTTATTCTAAAATAAAATTTAAAATATTTTTAAAAAAATCAAATTGTACGCCCTACATGATCTGGCTTTTAGCTACTTCTCTGAATCAGCTTTTTATTGCTGATCTCTCTGGTTACCATGCCTAGGCCACAGAGCTCTACTCTTCCAGGAAAACACCAAGTCAAGTCCCACCACAGGACTTCCTTCCATACCTCTTCCTTTCGTGATCTTGAATATTCTTTCTTAGATCCTGCACAGCCTTTTTCCCTTATAATATTCAGGTTCCTGATTGAATATTGTCTCTTCAGAGTCTCTCTTTGACCATCCAATCTGAAGTCTAAAACTCAATAGCCCTTTCATTTTATTTTTCTGCGTAGTTTATCGCTACCCTTTTATTATGTTACAAAATTGTTTTCTGTCCACTAGAAGCTACATAAAAACAGAGACTTATCTTTATTCAGACAAATCGCCACCTCCTAAAACAATGCCTGGCGCCTATTAGGTATTCAATAAATACTTATTGAATTAATAAATTACTTGTTAAAGATAAACCAATGAATTACTTCTGAAGAAGTAATTATGCACAAGGAGTTGACATGGTGACAGGGCTGGGCCCTGAACCCAGACCTATGTGACAACACAGCCCGTGCTCATTCTATAGCACTGTGTTTCCTCTGTTATGGCTGGAAATGGAGTTGGCAGCAGTGACAGGAATAGATAACTGTGACAGTGGCAAACAGTGCAGGAGAACTCCTAACCAGAGTCACTCGGACAGGTGTGTCCTAGGCTGGGCAGCTGTGAGGACGGGAATACAGCTAGTACTGTACGGCTGAGACACAGAATGGATAGGCATTTGGGTAATATGCTGCCTGGAGCAGAAGTTTGGATTGAACTGACAAGAAAAGACGAGTTTTCCTCACAGTATTTCAACTTTTACATTTGTAAATTAATGAAAATATGGTATTTGGGGGATCACAAAATGCTGCTGAAACAGAATGTAAGACAATGTTTTCCAGTTCTTTCATTTCTATTCTGTCAATGACAGCACCTGTTGTTTCTAGTGTCAGGCATTTAGGGACGGACCTCTGAAGAGGGCTAAACATATGGAAATGGCCTCTAATGTACTGTGAGAGATTTGGGGGGACAATTATTTATTAATATTGTCTTTCTTGGTAGAAGGAGTCCTTCTCCCAATTGCTCACGATCAGCTGCTCTCTGAATAAGAGCACTTATTATACTCTTGAATTTCTCAGGAACCCCAACATTCAGCTACACTGATTTTCCCATAACCAGACCCAAGGGCAGCTGAAGTGAGGTAATACAGACTCTGCTCCATATTTGATATTCTAAATTTCACAGAGGTCAAAGATTCTATCTTTGATTTTGTGCTACTGTAACAATCAGAAGATACCAGTAATTAAATAGATGTAATAAAAGTCTATTAAACCTGCTACAAACAATTTCATCATTTTCTACGTTGAGTCCAATAATAAACTATATAACATGCTGAATTCTAAAGTACTTGTATTGGCTCCGAAAGTCTATGGGTCTAATAAGAACAGTCTGAAAAAGAGGTACTTCACATCTGTTTAATACACTTATTTGAAATCCGAGAAGAACTAGTGCTTTTTTTTCCCAAAGGACAAGACAGCAAATTTTTTAAAAAAAAATTCATCTTATTTCAAAGAGAAAAAAAAAAAACCACAGTAAATATTTTAGACTTTATGGCCATAGGACTTTTGATGCAACTACTCAATTGCAAGTACAGAGGAAGCACTTAGGGGCAATGCAAGGGTTTACATATCGATGTCCTCCCAAAGCCTCATGTGTTCACAAGTGGGGCTTCTGACAAATGACTGGATTGTAAAGGCTCACAGTTGACTTGTTGCCAGCAGGTCAGGCCCTGTTGGAAGAGGGCGGTCTCTGGGTAGGTGGCCTGGATGGATTTATCTCTGTCCTGGCTCTTCCTTTTGCGCTCTGCTTCTGGATGCCATGAGGTGAGCAGCGACCTCTGTCCAGGCCCTTCCACCACGCCACTTCTGCCTGGAGCCTGCTGACTATGTAAGGACGGAAACCTCTATAAACTGTGAGCCCAAATAAATTTCTCCTTTTTACTTGTGGGTGCTGGGTACTGTGTCTCAGTGACTGGGAAAGTGACTAATCAGTCAATATATAAATAAGTGGAAGTGGCTATTTTCCCATACAACTACACATATAGGGTGCAGTTTGTCAACCACTGCTCCAGTACAGGCCATGTGTACGTAGAATGGGTTCCGAGGCCAAGCACATACCTGTGTACCATGCCAATATCTGAGCAAAGTTCAGGAGTCATTGTCTTACATTCTGAATCTGGGTCAATGTTAGGAACTAAACAAGCTTAGAGTCACCTCAGTTTGTTCTACACAGTGTGATCCACAAAAATAGCATGGTCTACAAAAGTCTACAAAATGATGGAGGTCCCAAGCTCAATTACAGGAATTCAAAAGGGACCATAAGTAACTGGCCTTTGTGGTCTAACCAGAGGACAATAAAGCCCAGGTGTAGAAAAAAAGACATTCAGGACAAAATGAGTCAAGGATTACATGCAAAACAAAACAGCTCCTGGGTGTGAACACTGCCTTACTGCCTGTGATATTTTGCAATCTTTTGGACTGATGCTTTTGTCTTATATCCTATCTTTGGATCTCTTGAAAGTGCTTTTTGTTTTTGGTCAATGACACAGTCCCCTACTGTAGTTCTATGGGACCAGAAAATAGAATAATAAATTACTCCTTAATGATACACTATGAATACATCAAGTTTAGTGTAATCACAGAATTTTGGTTGACAGACAAAACTGAATTGCTTTACACACAGCAGCCATGTAATAAATATTTAGTTGTGCTGAATTTCCAACATACTGAGGCTCAGCTAGGGCTGGATACTGTACTGGGTGTTGGGACTGTGCTGATGCAGACAAATGTGGCTTCATTCTTGTGGAATGTACAGTTTTTTGTTTCTGTTTTTTAAATTTTATTTAAAGAGGAAAAAAGCAAAACAGAAAAAGGGGTAGAAACAATACAAAATTTCAGAAAAAAGTAAACAGTAAGAAATCACTAGTTGATAAATTATATATTGTCTTCTTAGACATAGTTGTTCAAGTTACAAAGTTAAAGCATATAGAGTGGACATTCAAACAGTGAGGCTGCAAAGAAGTTCAATGATCCAGTAATAACTTAGCAACATGGCTATCAATCCTACACACTTAAACATAAATGCAGTTATATCCTTTAGAGCACTTTCTGTTCCTCCTTTTACTTTTTAAGTCCATTATCAGTTTAGTTATATCCTGTTTCAGGTTGCTCAGTACCTTACTGACTTGTTTTGTTGTTATTATTTACTTTTTAATCACCTTATATTATTCTGTTGCTTTGTTTTTGAGTTTTTCCTCATCCAAGCCCTGTGGATCAGCTCTGGTGTAGTTGGGAGTTTTTTGGAGTAAATTTGTTACTTTATCTACTTTTTTTTTTTAAGGTAGCAAAATACAGCAGAATAAGACAGAACAAACCCATGTGAGGCAGTGCAGTGAAACTGGCACAGAACCTCACAGCAGGTCACCAGGACACCAGCAATAGGCACAATAGTACATCCTGTTCTGTTCACAATAGCTGTTCTTTCAATTAGGTAGAGCTAATAGAAGGAAATATCAAACTTATAAACACAGAATATTGAATAGAGCAGTACCATTAATCAGAACTGAGCAAAACAGTGATAAAAATAATTGCCTTCAAAGAGACGGTAGAAGGAAATCCCCCTTACTTGCCACACAGCATACATTCATCCTCCCAAGAGATACTCAGAACTCCGGCTCCCACTTGCTACACAGGGAGGGGGGATGGATCGATGTCTGATTCTTAGCCCACACACCAGCAGGCCCCCAGCCGCTTACCAGGGCAGCAAGCAAGCTGCCTGTTCTCCCAGGGCCCCAAGTTCCAACATGATACAGAGCTCAGGAATCGCCGATAGTTCTCGCCCTGGCACAGCGGCAGTGGTGTGTGAGGCCCCCAGCTGCTTACCAGGGCGGTGAGCAAGCTGCCTGTTCTCCCAGCGCCCCAAGTTCCAACATGATGCATGAAAACATGGACACTAATCAAGTATTCACAATTTTTGGTAAGTTTCCAAAGAGTGTTTAGAGATATCGCCAATAGAAGACTTACCCTTACCTAAAACATCAGAAAAGCCATCCCTCAGAAAATGAAACTGAGCCAGGCATGGTGGTGCACACCTGTAATCTCAGCACTTGGGAGGCTGAGGCATGAAGATTGATGCAAGTTTGAGACCAGCCTGGGCTACAAAGTGAGCTCAAGCCCAGCCTGAACTGCCTGGCGAGACCCTGTCTCAAAAAGACAAAAAAAAAAAAAAAAAAAATGAAGCTGAAGTTGAAGCCTGGCTGATGAACAGGGATCAATCAGGCGAAGATGCAGTTGAAAAGACTCCTTAATAGAGGAAATAACATGTACCAAAGTTCGGGTTCGAGTACCGAAAGAGGTCCAGTGCAGTTATATCTTGAAGAATAGGAAAAGTGTCAGGAAGGATGGACACAGGTGAAAGTCCTGATGCCACAGTAAAGACATTCTAAAAAAATGTATACTCTTGGGTACAATGAGATGCTCCTGAATTTTAAGTATGTGACTGCCATGATCTGATGTGTGTGGGGCTTTTTAGGAAGTACTAGAGATTGAACTCAGGGTCTTGTGTGTGTTTGGGTAAACAGTGTCAATAAGTTACATGTGGTTTTAAGGAAGACAGTAAAAAGCAAACTAAGGTCAAGCAAAAGAGAAAGCAAGAAGCTTGGTGAGGAGGCTCTGCAGCAATCCTTGTGCAAGGTGATTCCTGGTGCTCTGTACTGGAGCACAGAAAAAAGTGATTGCACATAAGAGATATTCACGGCAAAAAAAAAAAAGACAATAGTAACTTACCAATTTGTAAACATAAGTCAAAACTCATGAAATTATAAACTTAATTGAATTTTATGATATGTAAATTATAACTCAATAAAGATGAAAAAATAATTGGGTGGAGTGGGAGCATGGTAGAGAGGAACAATCAAGAAGATCTCCAGATTTCTGGCTAGCACAGGTGGCAGCACTGCCTTCACTGAGATGAAATGGTGTAGGAGTGGGAAGGAGGTCCAGGTGCACATGTTCTGCATTTAACAAATCTGTGAGACATCTACTAAGTGGAAATGTCAGGCAAGAATTTGATAAAAGTTTTGGAACTCAGGTGATTGATTTGGGTTGGACATTAAATATGAGATCACTAAAATGGGAGTACAAGAAGCTCACAACAGAGTCCTGAAGCATACCAGCACACAAGGGATGGAGGAGCTATAGGACTTTATAATGGAGCCTGAGGTACTTAAGCAAAGAAAGGGGTCAAATCAGCAACATATTAGAAACTTAGGGCATGACAAAAAATTCAGTTCCTTCCAATTTAGAAGTTAATTTGGCTATTGTTCTCCTTTTCAATCTACTAAAATGAAAGACTAGAAGGTAAAAAGATTTGATAAACTGAAATACATCAAGAAAGGTATGCTACAGAAGTTCTATTAAAATATTACGTGATAACTCAGAGAGCTTTTCTATATCTTTCATAACCAATATGCAAAGTCAGCTGCTTTTCTGGTAATTAATTGTAAGACTCTAGAAAGCCCGGGATTTAAAGAAGTGTCATTATTTACACAATAGTGAGAGAAATGTATGGTGGACCCAACAAGGGAGCAGAAAGCTGTCTAGGTGAAATCTCACTAGCTAAAATACTCCATGACTTCAGCAGGAAAGCCCTTCTGGAAGTGAGACCACGGCAGGAAAGAGCCCTGAAAGCAGTGGGGCAGAAGATGACTGCTTTGTACTAACCACTGTCCCGCTGTATCACCACAGTAACACGGAGAAGCACAGTCATTAATGTGCAGTACACATAGTAACTGCTTTCTGAATGCTTGAGACTCTCAGACCTATAGAGCAAGAAACATTCCTTTTTTCTAATGTGCCATCCTTTAGTGAACAATAAATAATTCTGGGAGCAAATCAAGTTTGTTTTTTCCTTTGCTACTAGAACAAACACAATGTCAAGGTCTTTGTGTGCAAACGATATATCTATAGGCTGTCAGGACATTCCCCATTTGGATTATCTCTCCTGCAGAGGGAAGGACAGACTTGTAACAGCTCATTGCCTCTGGGCCCTCACTGTATTTCAGACTCAAGAGAAAAAATGACATGTTCAATCAGAAAGAGACAAACAAGACCAATTATGTGCAAGGTTCTCTACAGATTCTCCGATTCAGCCAATTAGAGAAAGGAGGGAGTAGTTGGAGTGACAGCTAGAGCTTTTTGAGACTTGTTCAACAATTTTCACCTGATGAATGGTGAAGCAGTGATTTATATTTGAATTTGCTAAATGACCTCTTTCTCAGTATTAATGTATCAAACATTTTACCAAATAAAAATTATAATGAAAGAGAAAACACCTCAAACCCCCCTCCATTTTTCTGTACTAGCATCAGTCATATGCAGCTGTTTAAATTGCAATTTATTTCAATTAAATAAAATTAAAAACTCATTTCCTTGTCATATTAGTCACATTTCAAGTGCTCAATAGCCACATATGGCTAGTGGCTATTATACTGATTAGCACAGAAATATGATGGCCTGAAAATATTGTAAGAGCTACAGAAAAGAAGAGCCACTAGAAAATTTTAAGAAAATATCATCAGATTTTTACTTCAGAGAAATTTCTTGCTACAAAGAAAAGACTGAATATTTTTGGATGAAGAGAGGAGCATGAGGTCCACGAAAAAGAAAAAAACTGTACCACAGTATTCATCTGTCTGACACATTTTCTTTTCTAGTTCAAGAAAGCTGGAAGCCACGCAAAGAGGCACACACCTGTAATCCTAGTGCTTAGGGAGGCTGGCCCAGGAAAATCACAAGTTCAGGCCCAGCTCAGGCAAATCAGCAACTTAGCAAGACTCTGTCTCAAAATGAAAAAAAGGGCTGTGGACATAGCTCAGGGTTAAGGCCCTGGGTTTGATCCCCAGTACTGAAAAAAAAGAACTAAGTTGAAATATTTTTTAATAGTTTGATATTAGGGAGTGAAAAATATATCTGGTTAAACATAAAAGGCCCAAGGTGGAGCTCTGTTTATGTGTGCAAGGTCATGGCACACTAGCACAGTGCTGTCACCTGCAGGCAGCAGCGGTACTGGGTCAGCTTCTTGGAAGGAGATAAGGAAAAGGTAATTAAAAGCCTCTGAAGTAATGAAACACTGTGCCACAGGCATCTCTAACTAGACATCACTTTGCTCTCTTCCTGCCCAAATCTTCCTGTTTGACCAAAGATGCCTTAACTTAAGGTAGGAAGGAGCCTGGAATATCATCCTGCCTCTTTCTCAGCCTGTCTTTTCTCCTACGCATCTCATAGGCATCTCAATTTGAACCTGCCAAAAAACCTGCCAGGGTCTTTCTCCTGGACCTGTATGGATGTGACTGGCTTCCGCTCAGACTCTCAGCCTTGCTGCACCCAATGAGAGGAGGATTTGAATGATCTGCTTGTGGTCAGCTTCAATGTCTCAGACTTAGATTTTTAAGTTTGGACTTTCTATTGGCACCAGCCTGAGTTATAACTGGGGAAAATGTTTACCTGGAATGTTTAATTGGAAGTAAAAGCTAATCCCAACCTAGAAGTGATAGAAAACTGGCAGTCTGCCCAGGCCAAAAGAGGCTTTGGGAATCTGCCAACACTGAGGGCTTTGCAGTTCCATATGATTATGTGTTAAATTTTCTGTTTCTCTGCTTTTCTGCCTTTCAAAGAAAGACTGGAGAAAAACAAAAACAAAAAACATTTCCTGTATTGAAGAGATTCCCATGAAGAATTCAAACCAGTTAGTTGTTTCCTAAACCCTTAATAATGCTTGCTTTTCAAACTATTTCTCCCACTGCACAGGTAGGAAGAAAACCAGTGGTTTAGTGCACATATAGACAGTTCTGGCCGGATCAACTTCATTTTGCCTCCTTTCTCAGTTTCCTCAATATCTCTATTGCTTTCAGGCTCAAAAGCTATCAGCTGGCAGTTTTATCATTCTACTCTGCTCTGTAGATAACTTGGTAACTCTCCTGTGCTCCCAGTCAGAAACCCACTCTAATGCTATCATAACACAACTCAACTCTTAATTTGATTGTTTCATTTTTCCAGTACTGGGAATCAAACTCAGGATCTTGTGCTTGCCAGGAAGGAATCTGGTCATGTTTCTATAGTGCAGAAATAATATGCAAGCGGTAGCATCTTCTGGCCTTTAAAAACTGCTTTTTGAGCTGTGTGTGGTGGCACTTAGGAGGCTGAGGCAGGACTGTCACAAATTTGAGGCTACCTAATGAGTTCAAGGCCAGCCTAGACCACAAGGCAAGACCCTGTCACAAACCCCACCCCCTCAAATGAGATTCAACATGGCTGAATGGAGGAGGCACCACACTGGAACTACTCTGAGAAAATCAACTAAAAACAGAGGTAATTGGAAGAAAGAGAGGGACATATATCCTGACCCCAAAATCAATCTGAGATGGTCCAGTTCACATGCCTGTCCATGGGACTCCCGCAGGATCGCCTGTCAGAAGTTTCCAAAAAACTGGGACTGAAATAGTGCAGCTAACTTGGGACACATTTGGGACATAAGGCCCCTTGCCTCTCTTGTCTTAGGCCAAGGAAATGATGCGGCAGCCTGGCAGCAAATTTCATGGGTGCACATAGGGGCAAGTGAGCAAGCAACTATTGCCTCCTTGATGGGTCACCAGGTTTCTCTCTTTTTCTTTTTTTTGTTGTCATGTCCCAAAGCAACTAACTGGAATCTTGTGGCACCTACAGTGAGAGGGATGCCACCACTCAGGACCTGAGCAGCCTTGGGCTCCAACCCAGCAATCCGTGGGAGGACTGCTCCCGTTGTAGGAGAGGAGACTGAAGGCAAATGGAGTAGCCTAGGGCTGTCGCCACGGAGGGGAAGAAGCAGTGAGTCAACAAGGTTAGGGCCCACAGTGGCTACAGTGAAAGTTAGCGAGGGAAACAGAATGGGCCCTCCTGCCTCTTATCCCACCGGTGGGTGGCTTGAGAGAGGGACGCACCACACAGAATTTAAAGATTTAAGTACCCATGAGCCAAGGTGCAGCAGTGGGAGGTTGGTACTCCTTCCTTGGGAGAGGAAATTGAAGTGGGACTGAGCAGCCTGGGGCTGTCTCCATAGCGGGGGGGGGGGGGCAGGATCACAGCTTCCACCCGTAGCTCCCACCCTGCCCTGAATAAGCAGCTTGAGAGGACGGGGACTTGCTGGTAGAAGGGCGAAGGGGCTGTGCAAGCACTGGAGGAGCCAATTGTAGCAGGGCCTGGAAGCTGGGAGAGGGATGAGGAGACAAACAGGTGAGGAGTGGGTGAGCCAGTGAGGGACACCGGCCCTGCCCCACATCTGGGGGCCACGATCAGCCCTGCACCCAGAAACAAGTCCTCCTGAGGCTTGGTGGTATCATCCAGCACAGATCTGGACTCTGATTTGGATGCTACTATAGGACTGTGGACACCAGGGGAACTTTATTATTTTTTCTTTCTCTTTGTCTTTTTTGTTTGTTTAAGTTTTTACTTTTATTGTTTGTTTTGCTCACCTCTGCACTCTCTCTTTTCTACTTTTTAAAGATCCACTGTATTTCAAAGAGAAAAAATTTTAAAAAATTTCAAAACACGTCAATCGGGGCAACAATGGTACATACATTGGGCACTGTCATCCCCAAATCATCCACCCAGAGCACAAAGCATCTGCATTCAACTGTCCAAACAATACCAGCACAAATCTTTCTCTTCAGTGAACTCGGAGAAATCAGTAGTATAACTATCTTAACTTTTTCTTATATACATACACATATATCTATGTTGTTTCAGCTTTTCACACTAGTGAGACAAGATGATTGTTTACACGTGTGTCTGGTTTATTTCACTGATGAGTATGGTTCTCAAGTTTCATCCATTTACCTATACAAGTCTCCAGTTTATCCTTCATTATGGCTGAGTAGTACTCTATTATATAAAAAGACCACATCTTTTTTATCCCTTCCTCAATTGATAGACATTTAGGTTGTTTCTAAGATCTGGCTATTACAAATTGTGCTGCTATAAACACAAGTGCACATGTATTGCTGTGGTATAATGTTTTCAAGTCTTTGGGGGAGATATCTAGATGGGGAATAGCTGGGTTGAATGGGACCTCCAATCCTAGTTTTTCGAGGAATCTCCACATTGATTTCCTCAGTGGTTGCACCAGTTGACACTTGCACAAACAGTGGAGAAGGGTCCTTTTTCCCTACAGTCCCTCTAGCATTTGTTATTGCTTGATTTCTTGATGGCAGCCATTTTTTCTGGCTTGAGGTGGAATCTCAGCACTGTTTTAATTTGCATCTCTCAAATGACCAGTGGTGTTGAACATTTTTTCATATATTTATTTGTTGTTTGTATTTCTTCATCTAAGAAGTATGTGTTCATTTTCAATACAGAGGTCTTTTACATCTTTTGTTACACTGTTTGTTAAGTATTTCATTTTTGGGGGATGCTATGATGAAAGGTGTTGCTCCCTTGATTTCTCTCTCAGTGAGTTTGTTATTTGTATACAGGAAGGCTACTGATTTTTGAGTGTTGACTTCATATCCACCTACATCCCTGAATTTGCTTATTAAATCCAATAGTCTTTTGGTGGAGTTTTGGTAGAGTATCATGTCATCTGCACATAAACTTAGTTTAACTTCTTTCTTTCCTGAATAATTTCTTTATTCCTTTTATTTCTTTCTCTTGTCTAATTGCTCCAACTAAATTTTCCAGGACTATGTTGAATAAGATTGGAGATAGTGGACATCCTTGTCTTGTTCCTAGTTTTAGATAGTTTTCAGCTTTTGTCCATTTAGAATGATGTTGGCTGGTTTGTCATACATGGCTTTTATCAGATTGAGATACAGACCATCTATTCTAATTTTCTGTAGGGTTTTTATCATGAATGGGTGCTAGACTTGGTCAAAAGCTTTCTGCATCTATTGAGATGATCATATGATTTTTTTCCTTGGCTCTTGTTATGGTTTATGTCTAGATGTCCCACCAGAGCCTCATGCAGTCAGGTGCAGGCTTCTAAAGTCTATGAATGATTCATGGTGCAATGCTCAGTTTATGGATGTAAATGCTACATCCAAGAGGATGTGGCTTACATACAACATAAGGGACAAAAAGAGTCTTCTCTCCATACTTCTTTGCTCTTGTTGCTTTTGGTATCTGCCCTGCCATGAACTGTTGCTCCATTGCTACACCACCCTGCATTGGGGCCAGTTAAGTATGGACTGAAACCTCCACAAACTGTGAGCCAAACAAACCTTTCTTTCCTTCATTTTGGGCATCAAGTATTTTGTCTTAGCAATGAATGAAAAATAACTAAGACAGAATTTGAGTTACATAAGCCTTTTGGAGCTCACAACGTACCACAAATAGCTTCAGATGCTGAATGTGGAACTCCAGGATTTAATGTTTGCCCTGCTGGATTTTGGACTTTCTTTGGTTCCAATCTTTTGTATCCACATTTGTACCTTTTTAAATGGTAATGCTTATCTTGTACCATTGTATGTTGGAAGAGTTTAACTTTGTTTTCATTTGCGTAGAGGGTTACAGCTAAGAGTTTGCCTTAGATTTCGGAGGAGACTTGGGACTTGGACTTTTCAGCAATGCTGAAACTGTTAGGATTTTGGCAACCCTTGGAGATGGACTAAATGTCTTCTGCATAAAGACTGTGCATTAAGGTAGAATGTTACAGTTTGTGTCTGGATGCCCCCCCAAAGCCTCATGTGGTCATGGTGGCACATGAGGCTTTAAGGTGGCACAGTCTCATATTTGGTTCATTGTCCAGTGCTAGGACTGGCAGTGTGAGTGCTACACCTATTGAGGTAGCTCACATACAACAGAGATTCCAGTTAGCTGTTCTAGCACATGACAAAAACAAAAGCAAAACATCCTGGCTTTTTAAATTTCAGTAATAAAATATAAGAGGATATTTAAAGAGCATTACAGAGGAATTCCTTAGAGTACAGCCTCTCAGACATGTAATTTATATGATCATCATGTTTGCCCTAAGGTCTTCTGCAAAGGTTACTTTTACAATGAAAACATCTTTTTTTTTTTTTTTTGGCTAATACAGCATAAATTTTAGCAACTATAGATATAACCATTAGTATATGCACTGCTTATTATAAAAGCTAGACACTGGAGTGCTTAAAATTCCCCTGCATTTTGAGCTGGGGATGTGGCTCAGTGGTAGTGCTAGCATAGCATGCATGAGGCTTGGGCTGGACCCCCACTATGCCCCTCAGTCCCCTCACCCCAATTCCCTGCATTTAATCCACTGTGCACATTCTTCTTTGATTCTACAATCTATGCCTTTCAGTGAGTTCTAAAACAGGCCTCTTATTTCTGGAGAGCAGATCCATCCCCTGGAAGAGTCCTGCTTCAGTAGCAGCAGGTCTCATGGCTAAAAAGTTGTGTTAAGTTTCTGGGCTTCACAGATTGGTGACACAGGTCTGATTACACTCAGAGCAGGGAACAAAAACTGATGAACCCTTGAGGAGGTAAAAATTTACACTACTTGGTTACTAAGGCTGTGAAAAGTCAAGTCTATGAATTATGCAATTATTGTCCTCATGGTAGAGCACAATCTCATACTAGATATAAATGAAATCTCCTAAGATTTTGAGGGCTGTAATGGCAGCATAGGGACATCTTGTTTTACTGTAGTTTCTATTCAAGTAACTGTGCTTCATAATAAATTGCAGAGCTGTCTTTTCTAGTCTACATTCTGGGTGCCCTTGGTCTGCTGGATAATCTGTGGCAGCCAGCTCTAGGATTGACTACTACTATTCAGAATGAGCTTCTAGCTGAAATGCTGACTCTAAATAAAGTCCTAATCTACACTATACTATATTGACTGGAATAGCTTTTTAAAAGGCAGATATCATTTTAGAGCTGACAAGCAGCTGGTCACTTATAATTAAGCCTTGGCCTAGTTCAGCAAGTCTAAGGTTTGTCCTACAAAGGTGGTTGTTTCTGAGTCCTTCCTGTCAATCTTCAAAAATAAAATATTTCCAGAAAGGCACACTCTTACTACCAACCATACTCAGTGGAGGTCATTCAATGTCATGCACCTTACTCTTAATGTTCAGAGGAACAAAACTATTAAAGGAGAACTCAGATGAATGAACTCCTACTTAACAGATGGTATTCCTAAAATTAACATAAAACCTACAAACCCCACAAGTCTAATTCTTCTAATAATTTGTCCTGTCTTCCTGGTTTTGAAATGGAAACATCATTGACTCATAATCTGGGTCTCAATGTTAAGGGCGTATTGCATGAAAACACAAAACTAAGGTCAGCAGGGGGTTAGTCACATCCAGGTAGGATATCCATGCAGGTAAGAAAGGTTTTACTGGTGCGTATTTTTCCACACACTTTTTGTCCCTCCCTAAGAGGGCATTATTCCTAAGTTATACCCTGTCTCTGCTTTGCTGGCTATTTGTTACTTACAAACTAATAAAGACAGTTATTAAAATCTTCACATAAATCTCACAGGGTAGACATTATTACTGTCCCATCTAGGAGATTAAAAAACTGAAGAAATGAAACATGTTCAAGGTAAGTCAAGATCTGGGGTCTAATGCCTATGCTCTAGAGTATGACACCACTTTGCCTGAAACAGGTGGCTCTGCTATCTGTCTGCTAGATTGCAGGCAGTTGCTCTTACCTTGTTGGGGTCCTAAGCCTCCGAGAGAATAAGGCTGTATCATTAGGTCACTCTGACTTAGTCCCTAAAAAGCCTTATGGTTTGCTTTTTTGCCTCCTGCTAAAGTTATTTCCCAAACTTGCTTGATGATAAGAATCGCCTGGAATATTTATAAAAACTGGCAACCTTGCCAGGCGTGGTAGCTCATGCCTGTAATCCCAGCACTCCGGGAGGCTGAGGCAGGAGGATCATTGCGAGTTTAAGACCAGCCTGGGCTACAAAGTGAGCTCAAGGCCAGCCTGAACTGCATAGAGACCCTGCCTCAAAGACCAAAAACAAACAAACAAACAAACAAACAAACAAACACCAAAAAAAATAAAAACAAAAAACCGGCAACCTCTCAGGATTCTATACTTAGACATTCTGATTCATGGAATCTGATATGGTCCCAGAAATGTGTATTTTTAACAAGTACCCTGGAAAATTCTTCTTATAAGTCAGGTTTGAGAAATGTTGTTCTAGAAATTACAGCCAATAGGAACAAAAAAATTGTTGGTCTTAAGTATCACACACTAAGTCAGATTATTACTAGGCAGATGACATTTATATGGTTGACTTAGTCCAAGGCAATCAGTACATATGGCACATGTACTGGTTTTTTTCCAGGAAGGATGTGCTGGGTGGGTTGGGGTGTCTCTGTGGTTTTTCCTTTTTGAGTGGTGACTATTAGAATTCTTTAATGGTTGTGCCCACAAGGGATTTTCTGCATTGCTCTGGTCATAGAACAGCTTATATCAAATAGAAAGGATGTGCTATCTTTTAAGTCTGCCTAAGAGAATCTTGAAGAAAGTTTAAAAAGGAAAAAGGAGCATAGAGTTTTTGTTCCTTGAAGGACCCTAAAGTGAACTCTGTGTAACTAAGAAAAAAGGGTTTATGCTTTCAACTTAAACGTATATAAATCATATACAGAATGACTAAGGAGGGTATTTTATAAGGGTTTAATTCAATGTACATAGTCTAATCAGAAGCAGAAATTATCTTTGAAATTCAAAGAAATTAAATACAAAACTGCTGAAATTCACATTATTAAAATATTGTTTAATGTTAATAAAAGAGCTCACACATGCCTAATCTGCTTTGACGCCATGTTTGTGGCGCCTCACAATAGAGCTTCTACCTGAGCGCACTACTTGGCCAAACTTTAACAGCTGCATATGTGGACAGTTTGAGAAAAAGGGAAAAAGCAGAAAATAACATTGTAAGATAGCCAAAGAGGGGAAGAATGTCAGTCCTTTTGGCCCCTTGGAGTCCTCTGCATCTTGGGCTTTGTTTCTGAAAGGACCACAGCAAATCAGTGGCCAAGGTGTCCCCAGTTCTGAGGCACTAGACGTACGTACCTCTTGGTGGGAGTGGGTACTCCAGAGGACATGTGGCTAGCCACGGTGTCATTCATATTAGTCAGAGGGCGAGGAGGACTGAAAGAAAAGACATTTACACTGTATTAATAATTACCAGCATGACCAGAGGAAACAAATAAATGATAAGGATAAAGTGACTACCTATCATTTCTGATAAGCACAGTGACACCCAAGGGGAGTGCGCAAAACAAACTGATACTTGAAACCTAGGTAAATCCAACAAGAGTTCTTTCCCACAATGCCACAAGATCTCAGAGCTGTGGGGCTGGGGGAAGCAGCAAATTATAAAGACATTTCTCTGAGATAGAACTTCAGTGGCTTTTATTGTTTTAGGATATAAGCATATAAATTTCCCTACTTAATTTTAAGTGTTAAAGATAAAAAAAAATCCATCTGATGGTTGTGTTAATTTTACAGTTTTATAAGTCTCTGTAAGCTTGTATCTGTAAATATTCCTTCACTTATGCCTTCAATGAACTTTTATCCCTTTTTCTTTCTCCTTCTAAGTTAATTTCTCTACATTTTAGCTATAAGATTAGTGAATCTGTTGTACATCACAAAGGTCATAAACTTGAGATGTGCAATTTTCCTCCTCAGATTTGGCTTGAGTTCATTTTCCTTTCTTACATTTGGCTTACAAGCTTTTTACTAAAACAAGTTATGAAACACTAAATTTGAAAAATAAGCCTCTAGTGCAAACTTTTATTACTCTTTTACAAGAATCTTGGCAATAAATCCAAATTTTGTGTCCATATCCTAATTAAGATGCTGTCTTTTTTTTTTTTTTTTTTTGTGGTACCAGAGATCAAACGCACAACCTTGTGCTTGCCAAGCAGGCGCTTAAACCACTGAGCTAAGCCCTCGGCCCCTTAGGATGCTGTCTTTTTGTAACCTAACCCACATTTAAATTTGAAGGTAACCTCTCTGGGCTTGGGCCCAGGTTGAGTGGATATAGCCAAATACACCAAGAAGGTTGGCATTGTTGGTAAATACGGGACTCGCTACAGTGTCTCACTTTGAAAAATGGGGAAGAAAACCAAAATCAGCCAGCACACCACATACACTTGCTCCGTCTGTGGCAAGACCAAGATGAAGAGATGTGCTGTAGGGATCTAGCACTATGGTTCCACCATGAAAATAGTGGCTGGAGGTGCCTAGACCTACAATACCACTTTTACGGTCACAGTCAAGTCAGCCATCAGAAGACTGAAGGAACTGAAAGACCAATAGAAGCTCTACTATTTGAGACACCTCTAGACTATAATAAATGGGTTAATTTATGTAATAAAAAATAAATTTGAAGGTAAACTTTTTTTTTGTATTTTTGAGATGGGGTCTCCTTATGCAGTTCAGACTGGCCTTGAGCTCACTTTGTAGCCCACTCTGGTCTTGAACTTGCAACCATCTTCCTGCCTCAGCCTCCTGAGTGCTAGGATTACAGGAGTGTGCCGCCCCACCTGGAGAGGTAAGTATTTTTGATAACATCTTCAACTGGGGTTTTCTGGACTCAAAGCCTGTTTACTAGTGTGAGAGTCTGGCACGAATAAATTCAAACTTATCAAAAGGCGTCTACTAGCCTGTCTGGCCATCCTTCAATCACTCTCCCTCTTGAACCTTCGACTGCTCTCCTTTCTTGCCAGGGTCAGCTTCGAAAGTTCCTGTCTTACATCTGGAGCCACAAGATGATTGCCAAGTACTGCTTGTGGGAAAGCTCCTACTTTTTCTCCTGAACTGAAAGTACTTCTCAAAGAGACTGGTTTACTACAAGTAACAAAGTAAAGATGAAAAGTCCTCTCTTAGCTGCTGCATTCCCGTTACTTATGAGGGCACAGTTAACTGTGTAGAATGTTTCATTAGTGGTACCTTTACAGATTTACAAATGCATGGTGCATATTAAGGGATTGTCACCTAACTGTTTTGCAGGCTTCATAATACATTCAAATAAAGGCTCAGAGGAAGTGTTTTAGGGAGAGCCCAGGGACCCAGAGGTTAAAGAGAGATTTCTCTCTTTCTGTCTACCTGTGTACATTCCCCTGCACTGTCCCCCAAGCCAATTTCATATGAGTAGGGAACTTTTAAAAAACGATTTCCCACTTAATAGAGAGGATCCAAAATAGTAATTTATAAGGAATAGATTTAGGCCACTTGAAATTTTAGCCTTAGTTCTAGGGGCCAGGAATACAGCTCAGCAGCACAGCGTCTACCTGGCAAGTGCAAGGTTTTGAATTTGATTCCCGGTACAAAAACAACAACAACAACAAAAAAAGCCTCAGTTCTGTGTTTATGGTTATTTCTACATTGCTTTTTTTGGTGACACATCCTTAAATAAGACATTGAGAACTGAAATATGCCTTCATAGGCTAAAACTCAATCCAGTTCTTTATCTATCTTCCAGACAGACATTCAAACTCTCAAGCTTATTAATCAACTGTTTCAGGCTGAGTAATGATGGAAAAGAACCCAGAGATTAGCTTATTTCTACCTAAATTTGTTTGCTTCTGATTCTTTCAAATCAATTATTCAATAAAAACAAAGAGACAGTCCTATGAAGGTACCAAATTCAGCATAATAGCTTTTGAGGGCATCAGAAACATTCTAGTTCTGGAAATGGAATGGGCTTTACTTCTTTAGTATATTATTATTAGCAATCTATTTCCAAAATAAGATAAAAATGTTTTCACATTGCTTTCAGAACAAACACAACTGACTAATTTAATATCAAAGACATTATTGTACTCAATTTCCTTTCTGACACTCTCAGACAAAAAATAACAATAGAAAAAAATTTAAATTCTTAAACATGAATCCATCCATTTTGATTTGTAGCACTGTTTGGTCTGATACAATAAAAGTCTTTTTATAATCATCTCTATCTCTTGGTAGATATAACTATTATCTTTAGCACACACACTACATAGAGAAATATCCTTAATATTAAAACTAGATGCAATGATTATAGTTTATATACTCATTATAACTGTCCCCAAGTTTCATGTACTTTCGGGATTCCTAAAATGTTTTTCTAAAAAAGGTAAGTATGTATTTGCAGTCCCCCAACAAGAAAGATGTATTCACAAACATCAAGAAGGTCTTCAAGAGCCAGGCACGGTGGTACACACCTATAATACCAGCAGTTTCCATGGGTTTAAGGCAGCCTGAACTACACAGGGGGACCATGTCTCAAAACGCAAAACCAACCAAACAAGAAAGGTCTTTTAATACAGAATTTCCACCATAGCCTTTTCCACTGGAAAAGCCACTGGCACCAATGCATTCTTAGAAGTAATAGAGCAAAAAAAATGACTTAGAGCTCAAAACCAAAATCTTCACCAAGGACATAAGTGAAAAGGTACAGCATGGGTGGGAAGTAGATATTCAATGATACGAGTTATGCACAGTAAAATTAGCACAACCCTCAGATGAGTTTTGTTGATCTGTAACATTTAAAAGCAGATGAAAACCGTATGATTATCTCAACAGAGGCAGAAAAAGCACTTGACAAAGTTTAGCATCCATTCATGATACAAAAAATCATCAAGAAAATAGGAGTAGAGGGTCTTTCCTTAATCTAAAAAAGGCCATTATGACAAACCAATGGCCAACATCTTACTTGACAGGAAGACTGAAAGTGCTTCCTCTAAGTTCAGAAATAAAAGAAGGATATCTGCTATCACTGCTTTTGTTCAACATAATTCTCAATAATTCTCTCATAATTCATAATACTACCTAGAGCAATTAGAAGAAAGAAAGATATGATGAGGGAAAGACAAAGCTAAATTGTCATTTGCAAATGGCATGATACTTTACAGAGAAAAGCCTAAAAACTCTACCAAAAGACTCCCAAAATTAATAACCAAATTCAATAGTGAAGCAGGCTACGAGGTCAATACTCAAACACCAACAGCATTCCATACATGAATAACAAACTCAAGAAACACTTAGAAATTAACCTAAGGAAGTGAAAGACCTCTACAATGAAAACGATACTCTGAAAAAAGATCTTGAAGAGGATATTATAAAATGAAAAGATTTTCCCTGTTCCTGAATAGGCATAACCTATTTAACCCATAGTTAAAATAGCCATACTTCCAAAACTGCTATGCAGATTTAATGCAACTCAATCAAAATACCAGTAACATTTCTTACAATCCTAAAATTCGATGGACCCAGAAGAGCTCTAAAATAGCAAAAGCAATTCTGGGTGACAACAGCAAGGCAGGGAGCCATCACAATTTCAGACTTCAAGTTATACTACAAAGCTACAGTGGTAAAAACAGCATGGGAGCTGGGCGTCATAGCACATGCTTGTAACTTCAGCACTCAGGAGGCTGAGGCAGAAGGATTTGCCATGAGTTCAAGGCCAGCCTGGATTATACCATGAGTTCAAGATGAGCCTGGACTACACATAAAAACCATATCTCAAAAAGGAAAAACAGACAAAACAAAACCCCCAGCATGGTACTGGCAGAAAGCAGATTCATAGATCAGTACAACAGAATACAGGATATGCACACAGCACCTGGCACACACAGTTACACATTTTCTGACAAAAGGGCCAAACCCCTTCACTGGAGGAAAGATGAGACCTGTATCTCTCATCATACAATAAACTAAAACCAAAATGGATTAAAGATCTCAACATTGGAACAGAAACAATCTACTGGAAGACAAAAGAGGTAAAACTCTCAAAGACAGGTAAAGGCAAAGACTTTCTGAGTAAAACCCTGGTTGTGCAAGACACAATACTGAGAATCAACAAATGGGAATTAAGTAAAAAAGCATTAAATCACATTACGTAAAAAAGCTTTTGCACAGGAAAGGAAAAAGTGAAGACACAGCCTATAGAATAAGAAAAAAACGTTTCTCAGCTACTCCCCAGAGGATTAACATCTAGAGTATAACAAGATATATTAGACTCACAAAATGTAAAGACTCAATCAAAAAATGGGCATCAAATAGACACTTCTCAGATGAGGAAATAAAAAATGTTCAACATTGCTGCTCATTTGAGAAATGCAAATTAAAACATTACAATTCTATCTCACCCCAAGAAAAATAGATAACATCAGGAAATCAACAACAAATGCTGATAAACAAAACAACCCTCAAAACAAATGCTGGTGAGGCTGTGGGGAGAAAAGAATCCCCTTTTTCATTGCTGGTGGCAATATAAATTGATACAACTACTATAGAAATCAGTATAGGGATTCCTCAAAGAACTAAAAATAGAAATCTCATTTGACTCAGTTATTCCTCTTGTTAGGTATTCTCTCAAAAGAGTTAAAAACATCCTGTTACAGTAGTGTATGTATATCCATGTTTAGAGCAGTAATATTTGTAATATCCAAATATTTGTAATATCCAAATATTTGAAACATCTTATATGTCCATCAACAAATGATTAAGAAAATGTGTTTTTTATGTACAATGGGCTACCACTCTGCCATAAAAAAGGATAAATTTATAGGAAAATGGATGCACCTTGAGACCAGAATGCTAATTGAAGTAAATCAGATGCACAATTTTGAATACTGCATGGTTTCCCTTATATGAAAAAGTTAATAGAAAAAAAGAGGAGGAAAAAAGGTTCTTGAATTTTAAGTATGTTTCTGCTGTCCATTTCTACTTTCATTCCAATATGAAGTGAATGACCACTCAGCAAAATTTCCATTTCTTTGGATATGTTGCTATGAGTATGGTCTAGTTTGAACTGAAAGAAAGAAAGTCAGTCCTAGGATAGGAAAATCTATGAAGACAATAAGTAGCTCAATGGTTGCCTAGAATTAGGGGAGAGCAATAGCTAGTGAGTAAAGTGTTTCATTCTGGGATAACAAAAATGATCTAAATTTAATCATGGTCAGAGATGCACAACTTTGTCAATGTGCTTACTGAATTTTGTACTTTGTTTGTAAATTGTGTGGTATGCAACTTTTATTTCATTTGTTATTCTACGACCTGACTATCTAGATTTGTTTGCCTGCCCACCATCAAGAATAAAAGAGAAAAGTCCCCATATTGGAAAAATGAGTGTTTTCACAATTTGGCCAAATTGGGAGGGCAGCTAGTTTGTCTCCTTGAAGCACACAGTTCACTTTATAGAATGCAAGTCAGGAAATTTGCATATGCAGGTAAAACCAGGTTGTGGTCCAGCAGATGGGTCCAGGAATATTGACTCCTCCTTGGAGCCAGGGCTGGGGTGTGGTGGGTTTCACTCAGTGCAAGAAAGCTGGAGAAACAGCTTATTTACAAAAAAATTATAACTTTTAAAGACCCATTTAAACTTCTTGATTACATTAGGTGCTTGCAGTTTTTTTTTTTTTTAAATCAGGAGTATACACAGAAATTATATGGGAAGTTTTTTGTAAAATAAGAAACTACTTCACTTTTGTAGATCTGAATCTTGCGGGGAAAGCAGTATCTTTCTCAGTTAAAAATCATTATGTGGCACTGATTGGAAGAAGGCGGGAACAGAAGTTGGGACAGTGAGGTAGTACAGACCAATGATAAGGGTAGACAGAGGCAGTAAAGGTGGGATAGAAAAAAAAGGAAAGATACTGTGGGCGTAAAACAGATAAGAAGCATCTGATTAAATTCCTGGAATTGGGGCGGGGGGGGGGTTTTAGCTCAGCAGTGTAAATGCTTGCTTGGCAAATGCGAAGTTGTGAGTTCGATCCCCAGCACCACCACCACCCCCCACCCCCCGCCCAACTTCCTGGAATTAGGGAATGAAGAATAACAGGATTTTCACCTTGCTGGGATGAGCAGTAATATCAGTACCCACATAAGGGCACACATAAATAGGAAACAGGATTTGGAGTTGGACTGATAGAAGGAGGCAGCATGAGCAGGAAGGTAAGGGTGAATCAGATTTTAGTGGGAAATGGTTGAGTTTAAAGTGTCATTGCTAAGTACAGAGTAGAATGAAACCTAGGTGCTATTCATTTGAGATTCTGATCACTGTAAAGGTAAATATTCACTGTTTTTAGGTGGAGGTGGCTTAGATAACAGAGGTAGAGCTTCTGGCTATTGTGCAGACACATCTATTACACAGTAAAAATGGAGCTTACTGACAAATCATTTTTATGTATTTCTCTGCTATGGCTCAAATAACCCCTCTAAAACTCACATTAACTTTAACTGCCCTGTAAGAGGTGATGAGGTCATGGGGCTCTGCCCTCCCGAACGTACTGATGCCCTTACAGTGGGAATGGTCAGCGTGGACACGGGCTCATGACAAAGGATAAGCTGAGTTCTCTCTGGCATTTGCCCTTTGCCCTTTGTCATGAGGTGACGCAGCACAAAGGCTTTGCCAACTGCTGCTGCCATGCTCTTAGATTTCCTCATTTCCAGATCCGTACATTGTATAAACTGTCCACTCTCAGGTACTCTGTTATAGCAACACAAAATAGATTAAGGCACTATCTTATAACCAAACCATTCCAATTCATTCTGGTGGGTGCTCTGGAATATCCACCAATTTGAAATTAAAATTTCTTCAAAGTCTTTCTTAAGGTTTTAAAATTCATCTCTATGTAAGAACAGATGATGAATAACTCATAAATACCTTTTAAAATCTTCCAGGATGGATTATATGTAATTCTGCTATACTTCTTTTATTTATCAAATATTTATTATATTTCTATGAAGTGGGAGGCATTGTACTAATTTCTCGTAACAAAAATTTAAAGGTTCAAAAATCAAGTCTTATAAAAGAAAAAATTTTTATTTTCATTTTATATTTTTATTTTTCAGCAAGTGCTTAGTAAGTTAGAAAAAACTGCTACATGCTATAGGAAAATATTGAGATTATTTCATCTTACAAAGAAAAATATTTCCAGGGTATTAAATAATTAAGTGAAATGCTTAATTACATAGATTAGGAGAAAATATATAAACTTATGAATAGAGAGCATTTCTGTGCTCTCTATTCAATGCAAAGTCAGATGTGGTGAAACATGCTTATACTTCCAGCACTTATGAGGCTGAAGCAGGAGGACTGCTTTGAATTTGAGGCCAGCCCAGGCTCCATAGTGAGTTCAAGGCCAGCCTGAACTACACAGCAAGACCCTGTGTTAAAAAAAAACAATTGAAAAATTAGGAAGGAAAGGATCAATTAACTTGAATTATTGAAAAGAATAGAAAGGAAAGAAAAAAACTGTTTTTGTACAGAAAGGCAATTGTGGTGCTGGGGATGGGGATACAGTTCAGTGACACAGCACTTGCCTAGCATGTGAGAGGCTCTGGGTTTGATTCTCAGCAACACGAATGAATGAATGAATGAATGAATGAATGAATAACAACACTCAGTACTGGAGGTTTCTGACATAGGTCTTTATTTTAATACTAGTCAAGAATGTAAAAAGTGAAGCTTGCCAAGGAATTAATCAGAAATGCAAAGATAGATTTATATTAACAAATAATCAGAAAACTAGTATTTATGATAGGATCATTATGGAAGAATCACAAGCATTCAAATATGGGGAAAGGAAAAGTAAACCATGGTACATTCATAATTATAAGATTTTTTTTCAAATGGTACTGGGGATCAAACTCATGACCACACGCTTGCAAGGCAAGTGCTTATGCCGCTGAGCTAAATCCCCAGCCCAATAATTATAAGATATTAAAGTAATGATTACAAAGACTTTTTTGGAAATGGGGTCTTACTATGCAGTACAGGTTGGCTTTGAACTCACTCTGTAGCCTGGGCTGACATTGAACTAGCAACAATCTTTCTGCCTCAGCCTCCTGAGTGCTGGTATTGCAGGCATGTGCCACCCTACCCAGCTATGAAGACTTTTTAAGTACTTGGAAAGAAAGTAAATCAGTTGGAAAAATGCTTAGAATGTGGGAGGTAAAAAGAAGGGCAAGGGCTGGGGATGATGCTCAGTGGTAGAACATTAGCCTGGCAGGAACAGGCCCTGGGTTCCATCCACCCCCCCCACACACACACACAGGTAAAGACAAGACAGCTATACCAACAGCTAACAACAATTGCATGTCAGATACTGTGGTTAGACATTTAAATACATTATTTGTCCTCACAATTACCCTACAAAATAAGATATAAGTATTAATACATACATACTCAACTATATAAGCATAAAACAAAATATTAAAGGGAAATATGCCACATGTTAAGATAAATGGAATTATGGGTAATTTTTCCTGCTTAACAGTTTCTTGTTCTTGCCACATATATATTTTTTCAGTACTGGGGACCAAACCCAGGGTCTTCACAACTAAATTACAATCCCAGCCCCTTTTCTGAGACAGGGTCTTTATAAGTTGCTAGACTGCCCAAGCTGTGCTCAAACTTGAGATTCTCCCGAGTCAGCCTCCTACAGTACTGGTATTATAGGCATGTATCATCATGCTTGGCAAATTCCCATTTTTAACTTTTAGGTTGCCTCAAGAAAAAAATTAGAAAGCTAGAATAAATTGTTCCCTCCTAAAACATATTTCTAACATTTTTTAGATGATTTTAAAATCCAATCATAATTTAAAAGATCTTCTAGATCTTCTAATTTCAGTTTAACAACTTAAACACATTTAAAAAGCAAACTGTCTACTCTATCAACCAGACCAATGGTGGCAAATCTATCACACATGTCACAGCAGGCTGTTTGTACCACTGAAAGCTCTAAAAGATTTGCAATCGCTGACTGAGACTGCTGGCATGGACTATGGGCAGATGACGAAGGAAACGCATACATCCCACTCAGAAGCCTGGCAGAGGAATGAGAGCTTGGGTGCATGTTAGAGACATCCATTCTGAGGCTTTTAGATGACTTTTTAAAATTGTGACTTATCCCTTCATCTGTAAATTTTAAGGCTGTTGAATTAACTTACAAGTTTGTTTTTTTTTTTTAAAGTATATACATTCATCTAGAGAAGCTGGCACATAAACACTGATAGACTTTGCTTGCTTTGTTTGTTTGAGACAGGGTCTTGCTATGTAGTTTGGGCTGCCCTTGAATGCACTATATTAACCCAGGCTGACTTTGCACTTGCAGCAATCTTCCTGTCTCAGTCTCCCAAGTCCTGGGCTCACAGGAGTGTACCCTCATGCCCACCACAGACACACTCTTACAGGCAGTCATCCAGACTGGCAGATGCTTACCTCTTCCCTATACTTTCAAAACTGTGCACTGACTTATTCTATTCCCCCAAGATTTTTGTTGATGCAGAAGTTAAGGTTATAGTCTTGCAATTCTCTTTCATCTGGGCAGCTGTCTGCCCCGTGAACAAACAGATTTTTGTAGCAGATTTTTTAATCTTTTTATTTCTATTGGTGTAAAATAGAAATGATTTTATTATGCCCCAATGCTTTCAATTTACGTAATTTTTAATTCTGCAAAAGAATGAGTTATATAGGGAGTAATGATATAGTTAATATAATTTCTCACTAAACTTTCTTCTAATGAGTAATTTTGACTTCAATCCTAGATACTTGTGTTACTTCTGAAATTTTCTTCCTTATTCATTTGAATCATACTTTTGTTATGCAGCAGATTTCACCATACTTTAAAACAAATGCAAAACCCATATCTTAAAACTATCTCAATTTCTACTGAGCACACCACTCAAGCGTGTATCTCTAGGAGGTTGTTCTGCTTCAAGTGAGTGCCTGCTTTCAGCTCTGCTCTAAGTATCTATTCTGAAGCATTCTCCTTTACAGATCTGCCAAGGTTACAGCTTACTTCTCATATTAGAAAACAGCTCCTGAAATTTCAGTACCCCCACAGCCCTGCTAACTATAAGCTCTATTTAAATAAACACAGGCTTTAGCACACAAAACAAAAATCCACGGCTTATTTGTGCCTAGCACTGGTAGGGGGCTTTAGGGAAAGAAAAAAAAAGTTGAAGACTATTCCTGCCCATAAGCTATTTACAGCTCAATCAGTGCTCATAATCAGCAGTCACAGCAACAGCAGATACTAAAGGTTTAGCTTAATATATTATAATTTTTAGATCAAATCCCACTTGACGATGATCACTTACAACCAAAACCATTTATAACAAACACTACTTGGTTTGATTATTTAATTTGATATAATCAAAGACCAGCATAACAAAAGAGTATGAGAAATCCTAGGAGGTGAAGTTTTACATATATTTTTGTATCAGAAACTTGGGGAGAGGCTGGGTGCTATCAGGCATTTGCAGAATTTGAGCAAAGCACCAAATAGGTCCCTCAGATATGCATCTGAATTCTCACTCCTGTTTGTGACCAGTATTTCTATTTCACTAATAAAGAAGTGAAGATGGAAGAGGATAATTCATGTATTCAAGGTCAAGTGGTAGAACCAGTATTGGAACCTATTTTCATCTGGTTATAAAGTCGCTGAGCCAATTTCATCCTCACACACGCCTTCCTAACTCAGGCATCTTTGTATTATCCAAATTAATTTTACAGAAATTAATTACAGAAATTCAGGGGAACAATACTGAGACAGGAGATTAGGATGTGGCAAACCTGGTTGAAGAAGTAGGTATGACCTATTAATTACAAAATCCCAAAACACATACACAGAACAGTCCCCAAAGCTCTGCACTTGGACTTCTCAGGACAACTTGAGCAGGTTTTTGATAGGAGGCCTATACCAGATGTCAGTCTGAGGAGTAGGTGATGCACTGAATTTCTGCCACTGTGTTTCCTCAGGGTGGCTTATTCTTAAGCTGTAGGGTGTACTTTTTCCCTATTTTTACTTGGTCCAAACTTGGTTTCCTAAGGCTGTTCCTATTCCTACCTTTAATAAAACTTTGCTATTGTTTGTGCCTGTCTTGACCAATTCTTTGCTCAGGACAGAAACAACCTAGAAACCACCTCTAGGAGACTCCAGCACCCTAAAATCCAGGAACAATGTGCCCTCCAGTTTGAGAAACACTACCCTAATTCAGAGCTACTGGCTTCAGATCTAACTTGGAGTAGTTTCAAGGGGGGGTGGAAAAGAGTAATTTACCAAGTATCATAAGAGCATAATAACTAAATTCATAAGAAACTTTATGAAGGGATGCAGCTGGTTTCCAGGATAATAGAATGTCACTAGGACAGTCACTGTTGGGTAATAGTCCACAGAGCTACAGTTTTTTATGCTTAAAAAGAAAGCCTAACATTTGTCTAACATCTCATAGCTTTGCTATCAGACTCAGGAAAAACTCTGACCTGCTTTGAGTAATCTGCTCACTTTAGCAGATGGAGAGGTCTAGAACTTTAATGGCTATTCCTCTTGGATGACATGGGAGGGCTGAGACAGGCCTGGTCTCCAGAGAAGAAGGTACTGTTCCATGAAAGCAGCAGAGCACAGCAATGGAACATGCTCATGTATTTAAAGATTAATTTTCTTCAAAAGATGGCAGCATCCTGAATGCAAACATTTGGGAATTTCTGCTGCACAATGTTTTAGGTAAAGGTGGTATTTGTCTCTATATAAGCTAGAATACACTGTTCCCTCATAAAACATATTTCTAACATTTTAAAGATGACTTTAAAATCTAATCACATCTTAAAAGATCTTCTAATTCAGTTTAACAATTTAAACACATTTAATAAACAAACTATTTACTCTATCAACCAGACCAATGGTGGCAAACCTACGACGCATATGTCACAGCGGGCTGTCTGTATCACTGAAAACTCTAAAAGATTTGCCATTGCTGATTGAGACTGCTGGACTGCTGGCTTGGACTATGGGCAGACAAAGAAGGAAATGCATGCAATCCACTCAAAAGCCTCGTAGAAGAATGAGATCTTGGGTGCATGTTAGAGAACAAAGAGAGGAGAAAAGCCAAACCGTCTGAGCCATTATCCTTTAAACTTTAATATTCTACCATCCTACTCATGGGCCCACAAACGGAAACAATATATTGTCTACAAAGAAAAGCAGCTTATCTTATTCCACTACATAAAGAGGTCATACGGGGTTTCTACAGATCTATACTGCTACTACCCAGGTGAAATGCCATGGCTCTGGTGTAATATTCAAGGATAAATTCTAAGATTCCTTTTATTGCTACAACTGGATTGTTCTCTCAGAGAACACTGTGCCTGCAGACAAGAGATACAACAAGTATAGATCATCTCCTGCTTGTTGCAGTGTGATGTTTTGTTATTTATCTCTATGCAATGGATAAAGTACCTTCTGTTTTCTAGTAGGTTCTATGGTTATTTGTCAAAGGAAAGAGGTTAAACAAATGAGCCAAACTATTTTTTGGAAAATTCCAAGGTTAAAAATAACCACTGGTACTATAAATGTAGCATAAACATCATGTTGCATATTTACAATGAGGTGTCTCTGACATCTAGGAAGTGCACTATATTTGATCAGTTATTTATAATAATCAACAGAAAAAAATGTAAAATTTCCCTAGCAAACTACTAACCTAAAAAGCTTGCAATTAATTTGTTAATGTAACAAAACAAAACAATCCCATCAATAGACACAGTGCCTCAATTTCCATTTCTAGCAGTAAATCATAGCCAATTGTGGTAAAGACCTTATTTAATGAGCACTCTTTAGGAATGAAAATTTTGCCACAAATTCTCATTAAACAATATCTAGAGATGTGCAGTCACTTGTGTATTTCTCTATTGCTCTAGAAAAGGACTGCACTGTAAAATAAGACAACATTTGGCAGATAATGATTTAATACCACTGTCCAGTTTAGTATCAATTTAAAAAGCAATCAAGGATCTTACAAAATAGATACCTAAATGAGCTGAAACGTGCTATTTTAAAAGCCTTTCACTATGAATCTCTCCTTCTTCATTCTTCCTGTTCTTTAAACTTAGGAAGTTGATACTACTTCATACAGCAGTCTACTCCTTATTTAACAAAACCTACAATATTTAACAAGTCACTGTTCACAGAGGTCAGTGAAGCTTGTGATTCAACATGAATTCCAGATCTGTTCATGTGGTCATTACTGAACTCTGTTTTCAAAAATGGCAGCAAGTACACTGCTGTGGAGAACAGGCTGACCAGACAGGAAAGAGACAGTGGGGCTATCTCTTTAACAGTAACTCCCAGGAAGTTCCAGGGCCCTAGCATTTTGCCCAAAACAACACAACCAGTTCAGCGGCTTAAGCAGCAGCAACATCAGAAGAGAAAAAGCTATCAACTCCTTTGTGCTTTGCAGCAAATGCTGCTTCTCTATGGATCTGGCATCTACAGCAATACACTGCTTTCGTTTCTTAGCAAACAGCAATCACACAAAGAAGGATCTTTTCCATTAAGTACTCTTCCTACAGAGCATTTTGGAAAAGAACAAGTCCCTACGGCTATCAAATGCAGCTGGTAATGGGAGGGCAGAATCAGCATGTCGGACACATACCACTCTTTGTAAGCTTAAAAATGAAACACACTCACTTGCAACAAAATCCAAGTTTTGCTGTAGATCAGTAACTCAATTAACACAGTCAGTGCTTCCATTCTGATGGGGAACATTAAGGGATGTCTCCCTCCCTGCAAGGCCCTCTCCTATTTGCCAACTGTTCAGTAAGAAGCAGTCTGCCATACTGTGTCTGCCAAGCCATCTAGTGAGGCAGCGGTACCTGGAGAATAGCAAAGCTTTGACTTTTCGACTGAAGAGAACTTAACGGGAATGCAAGCCCAGTGAAGAAATAGGACATAGTTGTCTGTCTTTCCCCTTGATGCAAAGAACTTCTTAATTCATAAATGTAGATGGCGGGTGAAACAAAGGGGCCAATGGTGGGCTTCTGAGCAGGCTCAGGGAGACATCTTTGGCAGGACAGTCGCATGATGAGAATGTCCCAGAATGAGTCCAGAGTCATTCTTCATCCTCTCACTTATTTCATCAAGTCTCTGTTCCTGGTCTCCATGTCCCTCACATCTGGGCCCTCCTTTGGTTCCTGTCACTTACACACTGTCAGTCTTCCATCATTTTGCTGGTATCCAGAGAACCATTCTATTGTTATTAAAGTTCATCTGATTTCTCATGGCAATAATTACTCTCATGTCATCATTCTATCTCAAATCAATTATCTGCAAGTCTCCCAAATTAGAATAAAAATCTTTCTCCGTGTAGTCACTGCCTAGACAGAACAGCCTCAGCTTCCTGTCCACCTTAATTCTCCAAGCTTCTAAGTGTTCTGGGCAATTAGGCTACTCTAGCAAGCACAGGCCCTGAACTTTGCGGCCACAATAAAACAAAGACAAAACAAAATGATAAAAAGTGTATAATTCTGTACAATACAAACAGAGGAAGTCAAAATGAATCCCATACAAATCATCTAAGGGCCTGGGAAAGAATTTCATTATTTACTTAGTTAAATGAACAGAGGAGAAAAGCCAAACCAAAAGATCAGCCACCAAAGTTGATATTAATATGTTAACTAATGTCAGTTTTAATATAAACACTTTGATTATCTAAAGTAAAGGCCTAAAAACACACTGAGTATGCGTTAGAATGAAACAATTATAGTACAGATTTGAGGGGCACATTCTGTGAATAATACTGGGTAAAATTAATTTCATAAGAAAAAAAAGAACTATAAATACCTGTAATGAAAAGACCTTATAGAATTATAATAAAAATGCATTAAGAGCAAAAAGGGGATGGTAGAGAGTGGACAGAACATAAGCTTGAGATAACTGAGTTCTTGTTCCAATTCTGGGACTAAGTGCTGGTGTGACCCTGTGGGACTGGACAATGAGCATTCCGTGCCTCAGCTAACAGTCTATAGCGTGAGGGACTGGACCACAGCAGTGACCCTCACACTCCTGCCCCAGGAATCTGAGGTGCCAAGAGGTACTTTGGGAACCAGGCGCAGAGCAGAGGACCTACTAGGGACATGAGGTCTTGAGCTCCTTTGAATAAGGACTTTAGCCTCTACTCTCTTAAGATTTCAGATGAATAAGATTTTTTTTTTTTTGAGATAGCATCTTGGCTTGTATATCCCAGACTTGTCTCCAACTCAGGATCCTCCTGACTCTGCCTCCAGAGTACAGGGATTACAAGCATGCACCATTCCTAGCTCTGTTACACCCCTTTTAGAAAAATATTTGACAACTCTATTCCTGACTACAAATTTAAATGAGAAGACCCTGCTATGTGTCTCATAGTATCTTGTTATTTTCTTATTATAATTTGCAATCACTTTAGATATAATTAGTGTCTATTGACTGCTTTAACTCAAGAGCTTGCGAGCTTCACAACAGCAGGGACCGAAGAGCTTATTGCATCTTTGTATTTTTTATATCCACACAGTGTTCCTAAAACCATGACTGAAACATGGTAGGTGTTCAACAAATATCTCTTCAATAACGAGCAAGTCCCTTTCCTGAGATTTTATGATGTTATTGATCATTCTAATATACTTTAAACAACACATTAGCTAAAACTCAAAAGTGCTAATTGGTCAATGGCTCATCTGACCTAAATTTTAAATAGGACAAATGTTCAGACAGGAAATCCAAACAACAGTTGAAAGGACATTTGAGATGGCAAAATTTTTTCAGTGAGAGAGTCACAATGACTAAGTAAGACTCTGGGAGAATACCTGAGCACCTGGAAACAGCAGTCTTGCTTGCATGTACTAAATATGTCATGCCAACTATGCCTATTAACATCAGTCTTGGTATTTAATTGCTGGGCCAAAAGACTCTAAGAGAAAATTTAAATGCCCTAATACATTAGGGAATTTGCCAAGGGAAAAGTTACTATTCAACATATCATTAAGTTGTGTAGCAAAGTCTCTGCTAAAAAGCCCTGAGAGACCATAGGACACATGGCTCTGGGAACTGTTAATCATCTGCAGATGTATTTGAGACTTCTGGTTCAAGATGACAGACTGACTATATACTGAGAGCGCATCCTCCTGTACCAAAACCAAACCAAACAAAACAGATTTAACCATAAAAACAAGTGAATGCATGCATAACTAGAATCAAAACAAACAAGAAGCTTTTTAAGCATGAAAAAATGAAGAAGTATCCTCCATGGAAGAAAATAAAGGAGCAGCCATGGTGGTGAGCAGAGAATGCTTCTCGGTAGTCAAGAGTCATACAGAACAGAGGACGCCAACTCAGGGGAGATGGAAAAACTTAAATTTGGTTTTTCCCATGCACTCCCACCCAAAGAGAAAACACACCAGCTAAAAGATCTCTAAGAGGTGTATCTTTAATAGTCTCACGCATCTAGAGTACAGAATGGTGCTCTGAAAAATAACCAGATTTTAAAAATGAAAATCACAATATTGAGCTTTTTAAAACTTTCACAAATAGACTAAATGTAAAACTGAATACATCTAAAGACTGATAGAACATTTTTTAAAAGTTAAGAAATGTGAGAGCTAGATCCCGTTTTAAAATGTCTATTTCAAATTTCCGGAGAGTGTAAGAGAAGGGAAAAGAAGCAATAGTGTTACCAGAATTTTACTGGTAATCACTGAGAATTTTTCAGAACTGGTGAAAGACATAAGCCACAGAGACTTAAAAATCTTGAATATTAAAACAAGTTAAAAATTAAATAGAAACTCAAACATTATATTCAGACAGATTATGGTAAAACTCCACATTATCAATTATTTAAAGAAAATTGTAAGAATACCACCAACAAAATATAAGACTCTCATTGGGAGATATCAGATCATCTTCAGCAAAAGTGATTATAAAGTCATACAGCACTAAGTGATATCTTCAAAGAATGAAGGTAAAACAACCTTTAGATAGATTCTAAATCCAGCCAAATTATCATGCAAGCATACGGGTATCCTGAAACAATCAGACAAGAAAAAATTAAAAATCTTCACACTGCAATGGAAGAAGTAGAAAAAATATCTGTACTTGCAGATGATATGACTCATATATAGAAAATCCTAAAGAATCCACACAAATTAACACAAGAACACCATATAAAAAATCATTTGAACTCTGTATATTAGCCATAAAAGTAAAATTGCCAATTTCATTCACAATAGCATCAAAAGAATAAAATATCTAGGAATAAATTTAGCCAAAGTATAAGATTCATACACTGAAAACTGTAAGACAACATTGAAAAGAATTAAAGAAGGCCTAGAGCCAGGGATATAGCTAAGCAGCATAGTAGCTGCCCAGTAAGGGTGAAGTCATGAGTTTGATCTCTGGTACCAAAAGGAAAAAAAAAAAAAAAAAAAAACACAAAAAAGAAGGCCTAAATACTGTAACTGGAAAGATAATGGATTGGAAGACTTACGGATTGGAAGACTTAAAATTATTAGTGTAGCAATATTCCCCAAATTGATCTATGGATTCAATTCTTATTAAAATCACAGCAGCCTTATTTATCTTTTTGCAGGACTTAATGAGCTGATTGTAAATTTATATGGAAATGCAAGGGACAGAGAACAATTAAAATCATTTTCCAAAAGAGGAAAAAGTTTGAAGATACTTCCTGATTTCCAACTTAATACCAACTTACTTCAAGGTAGATTTATTACCTTACTTCAAGGTAGTTTTCTTTACATTCAAATATTTATAGATAATCATAAATTGTCCAAGCCAGGCACAGAGGTCATGCCTGTAATCCCAGTATTCAGGAGGCTGAGGCACTGCTGTGAGTTTGAGGTCAGCCTGGGGTGTTAAGGGAGTTCAAAGCCAGCCTAAACTGCACAGTGAAACCCTATCTCAAGAAAAATGTCCATGACTTTTTCTAGTGACACAGAAATTATTGTTTGAAATTACTGGCCTAGAAAACATTTCCCAGCCAAGGACTAACGAGGCCTGACCCTGCTTAGCTTCCAAAATCAGATGAGATCATGTGGGCTCAGGGTGGTATGGTGGCCCCAAACTGAAAACATTGGCCATAGGCTGAACAACTGCCTAACGGATCAGGAAGCCTTTCTAGGCTGTTCCTACTGTGAGCTCACTACACACATGCACTGTTGGATGCAGTGCCAGAGCAGAGCTCAGCCCACTGCCACTCTTCTAGCCTCTCCACTCAGTCTTCACTATCTCTATTTCTACCCCTCCCTCCGGGGAAATGATACAGGGATGCACTCCAAGGAAGCTAAGACAAAGCACCAAAACAACCTCCAGGAAGTGTTGCAAGGAGTCTGGGACATTGTTCCTTTTTTTTGAGAATGTTAAACTTGTATAGTCGCCAGTGGTTTTTTATTTATGCTTACATCACTGTTGCTTAAGTCACTCAGTAAGATGTCTGACTTGACTTGTTTAGAACCACAAAGGTTTACTACGTGGTCAACTTAAGTCTTCAGTGATCTTTTACTGGGAAAGCACGCCTTATATTTGGAAGGTTACTTTCCTCAAATTTTTTTTTGTTTTCTTTCTGAGATAGTTTTACTATGTAATCCAGGCTGGCCTTGAACTCACCATCTTCAAGTGTTAGCCTCTGAAGTGCTTGGATTACAGGTGCATACCACCATTCCCAGGATTCCCCCAGTTGTTTTGTTTATTTTGTGTTTTGAAATGGTCTCACTTTGTATTGCAGGCTGGCCTTGAACTCAAAGTGATCCTCCTGCCTCACTCTCCTGAGTGCTGGGATTACAGATGTGTGCCATTATACCCAGTTTCCCTAGTTTTTTTTTTTTTTAAAGAAAACAGTATTAAAAGCTTTGGCCACCTGCATCTGTATCCTAGTTTTTTTTTTTCCTTCCATTGCTATAACTAGTTCAAAAATCACAATTTTTATAATTAAAATGTCATGAAATCAGTTTCATGACTCAATTTTTAAAAATTTTTATTATTATTATTTTTATCAAAACCGGGGATTGAAGTCACGACCACCTGCTTTGCAAGGCAAGTGCTTATGCCACTGAGCTAAATCCCCAGCCCCCTAAAAATTTTAAAGAAAAAAAATTCAAAACAAGATAATAGGAAAGTAATAATGACTAATACATTGTGTATTGTCATCTTGAAATTAGTTACTCAGAAAAAAAAGAAATTACTCAGAGTATAAAATACAGGCATTTAATTGCTGAAACAATGTTAGCACAAATCTGTCTTTTCAATGAATTAAAATAAAATAGTAGCATAACTACTTTAAAAATTTTTATATAATTTCCCTTTCTTTTCTCCTTTCCCCCACCCCAGTTTCTTTTCTTTTGAACAGTTTCTTTCTCATGTACATTTTGGATCTTATTTACTCTTTCAGCTTCTCATACCAGAAAGACAATACAATGTTTACATATGAGTCTGATTTGCTGCTTGTATTTCATCAGAGAAGTATGTGTTCATCTCAGATGCCCATTTTGTATTGGGCCTTTAAATTTAGGAGGACTGATCTTTCTGAGTTCTTTGTATGTTTTTGATAGTAATCCTTTGCCTGAAGAATAGTTGGCAAACATTTTTCCCCCACACTGTGAGTTGTCTCTTCAACCTGTTGGTTTCCTTGCTATGCAAAAGCTTTTCAATAGGGTGAGATCCCAGTTGTGAGATTCTTTATGATAGTTCCTGTATGACAGGGGTTTTGTTCATAAAGTCTTTGCCTATACCAGTATCTTCAAGAGTTTCACCTATACTATCTTCCAACACATTTAATGTTTCTGTTTTAATATTGAGATCTTTGATCTGATATTAACTTAGTACATGATGATATGAGCCCAATTTTAATCTTTGGCATGCGTAAACCAAGTTTTACCAGCACCATTTATTAAAGAGGCTATCCTTCTTCCAGTGTATGTGTTTGGCACCTTTGTCAAAGATAAGATGGCTGAGTATGTCTAGACTTGTTTCTCCAACTTCTAATCTGTTCCACCGATCTTTGGGTCTGATTTTTTTGGTACTATGCTGTTTTCATCACAGTAGCTTTGTAGTATAATTTCAAGTCTGGGATTGTGATGTCCCAGCTTTGCCTTTGTTGCCCAGAACTACCTTTGCTAATTTAAGTCCCTTCTGATTCCAAATCAATTTTAGGATTCTCTTCTCTAATTCTGTGAAATATACTGTTGCAATGTTGATCAAAATTGCATTATATCTGTATAACAGTTTTAGTATGGCCATTTTCAATATATTGGGACATCTTTCCACTTTCTTTTTTTTTTTAAAGAGGAAAAAAAACCAAAAAAGGTAGAAATATTACAGAATTTCAAGAAAAGAAGATTAACAGTAAGAAATCACTAGTTGATAAATTACATATTGTTCTTTTAGAAATAGTTATTCAAGTTACAAAATTAAAGCACACAAAGTGGCCATTCAAGCAGTGAGAGTGCAAACAGATCTGTTCACCAATCCAACAAGAACCTAGAAATATGGTTATCAATCCCACACACCTAAACATACATGCAGCTATATCTTTTATAGTGCTTCCTAGTTCCTCTTTTTTTACAATAGCAATTATACATTTTTAAAATTTTATTTAAAGAGAAGAAAAAAAAGCAAAACAGAAAAAAGGGTAGTAACAATATAGAATTCTAAAAGAAAGAAAGAAAAAGGAAAATGAGAAAAAGCCCCATTAAGAAATCAGTAATTAAAAATTACATAATGTCATCCTGGATGAAGTTGTTCGAGTTACAAAGTTAAAGGGTACATAGTAAACATTCAAACAGTCAGACTACAAACAGTTCTGCTCAAAGATCCAACAAAGATTCAGCAATATGGTCATCTATTTCACACACTCAAACATACATGTAGTTATCTCCCTTAGAGCACTTTCTTTTCCTCTTTTTTACAGTAACAATTACACATTTTGGTTTTATTACACTTGTAGTTCTTATTTACTTTTTACACTAGAGACACAATATGATATTTATAAATATGATTCTTATTTCACTAACGAGGATAGACTCAAGTTGTCTCCATTTATCTATGAAGGCCACAAGATCATCCTTTTTTATAGCTGAGTAATATTCCACTGTATAAAAATGCCACATCTTTTTCATCCACTCTGCAGTTGATGGGCATCTTGGTTGTTTCCAGGATTTAGCTATCACAAATTTTGCAGCTATGAACATGGGTGCACATATATCACTGTGATACAAACTTTTCAGTTCCTCTGGGAAAATACCCAGGAGAGGAATAGCTGGATTGAATGGTGCTTCCAATCCTAGTCTTCTGAGAATTCTCCATATGGATTTCCATAATGGTTGCACCAGTCTGCATTCCCACCAACAGTGGAGCAGTGTTCCTTTTTCCTACAGCCTCGCCAACATTTGTTATCAACTGATTTCTTGATGGCAGCTATTCTTTCCGGAGTAAGATGGAATCTCAATGTTGTTTTAATTTGCATTTCTCAAATGACCAGTGATGGTGAACATTTTTTCATGTATTTATTTGCCATTTGTATATCTTTCTCTGAGAACCGTGTGTTCATCTCAGATGCCCATTTTTGGAGAGGGTCTTTGAATTTGGGGGGCTTGATGCTTTTCAATTCTTTATATGGTCTGGACACAAGTCCTTTGTCTGAGGGGTTGCTGGCTAAAATTCTTTCCCACTCTGTGGGTTTTCTTTTCACGCTGTTGGTGATTTCTTTTGAAATGCAGAAACTTTTCAATAATATGAGATCCCATTTCTTGATTCTTTGAAGTGTTTCCTGTGCAGTTTGCATTTTGTTCATGAATTCTCTGCCTACCCCTATGTCTCCAAGACTTCTACCTACCTTGTCTTCTAATAGATTTAGTGTTTCTGTTTTAATATTGAGGTCTTTGATCCATTTAGACTTTAGTTTTGTGCATGGTGATAGGCTTGGATCTAGTTTCAGTCTTCGGCATGTAGAGAGCCAATTTTTCCAACACCATTTATTTAACAGACTATCCTTCCAGTGGACATATTTAGCCCCTTTGTCAAATATAAGGTGGCTGAGTGTCTTTATAGTTATGTTTGCATCTTCTAATCTCTTCCATTGATTCTCAGGTCTATTTCTTTGCCAGTAGCAAGCTGATTTTATCACTGTGGCTTTATAGTACTGTTTCAAGTCAGGAATTGAGACACCTCCTGCCTTGCTTTTGTTGCCTAGAATTGCCTTTGCTCTTCTAGGTTTTTTCTGTTTCCAACTGAATTTTAGGAGTGTTTTTATCTAGACCTGTGAGGTATGTCAATGGTATTTTGATTGGGATTGCATTAAATCTGTATAACAGTTTTGGGAGTATGGCCATTTTCACAATGTTGGTCTTCCTAAACAAGAGCAAGGACTATCCTTCCATTTTCTAATATCCTCTTCAATCTCCTTTTTTAGAGTAGTATAATTTTCAGCATATAGGCCTTTTACAGTTTTAGTTAGGTTGATTCCTAAGTATTTCATTTTTTTACATGTTATTGTAAAGGGTGATATTTCCATAATTTCTGAGTTTTTTGTTTGTGCACAGGAATGCTATTGATTTTTGAGCACTGATTTGTATCCAGCTACACTGCTGAATTTGTTTATTACCTCTAGTAGTCTTTTAATGGAGTTTTTTGGGTCTTCTATACAGAGTATCATGTCATCTGCAAATAGTGATAATTTAACTTCTTCCTTTCCTATCTTTATTCCTTTTATTTCTCTCTCTTGTCTGATTACCCTGGCTAGTGTTTCCAGAACTATATTGAAAAGGAGTGGTGACAGTGGACATCCTTGTCTTGTTCCTGATTTTAAAGTGAAAGCTTTCAGTTTTTGTCCGTTTAGTATAATGTTGGCTGTTTGTCTGTCATAGATGGCCTTTATAAGGTTGAGGTAGATGCC
>PVLA01000665.1:0-270771 GCA_004027455.1 Hydrochoerus hydrochaeris
CACACTCCAAGCAGCAGCTCAGTTCCTTGTCACTGACCCTGGAGTTACTGGTTTACAGTGACAATGAAAAAGAAACTCCTTTGGGGGTCTATTTTTCAACTTTTTGCATTCAATGCACCCTTCCCTTGCATGCACACTACCATTGGTGCCCAAATGCACAACAGGGCTTCCTGAGCAGAGGAGAAGCTCAGGTGCTCTTTGTAGGAGTGACCAGGAGGTATCTTAATAGCTCCGCTCTGCCCAGGACTCAAACATCCACAGAAGCACCCCAAAGAGCCAACCACGGGGTTCATCTGAGGACTCATCCTGGAAGATTTTCCCAATGCTCAACCCCAATCTCAACTTCAGTGAGAGAACTGAATATTTTTCCTCACGAAGAGTAATTCAACTCACACTCAGTCTGACTGCTTCACTCTTACTTACAAAAGCCATTTTAAAAAAAAATCAAATATCTCTACTTTTGGCTTTGGAAGAAATGCGAACTGAGAGGGCAGCATTCCAATCTCAGCCTTCAGTTGGTGCTAAAATGGTGTCCAAATGGCTCAAGGATGAGCTCTATGGGAAGACGTGGGAACTTGAAAGGTATATTCTCATACATCACCCTGGGACAAGCAGTCCCTGCATCTCGGGAGAGAAGATTGTGACATTTGGTAGTGTCATTGCCCATGCGGGCACATTTCAGGCTAACTTACTGCAAGTGAAACTGTGGCTGCATTTATTAAAAGGAGAACTCCTCAGAGGCAAGGTCCAAGGCTAAGGCTCTGCTGCGCAGTGTACCCGGGGCCCTGCTGAACATCAGCATGAATTCGGAGACAAAGACATACAAGAAAGTCACTTCTGTGTGGCTTCAAACCCAAGTTGTGGCAGAGCAGGAATCAGAAAGGGATGCAGAAACTCTGTCTGAAAGGCGAGTGGAGCTTTATGGACACAACCTTTATAAAAAGACACAGATTCCCTTCTATATGAAATGCTTTGTCAGGGAAAAACTCCTGGGCTATTTTTTTCAAATTGTTCATTAAAAGGAAAGGCATCTCTTATTTTATTTATAAAAAAAAGACTTCACTTTTTGAAGGAGGAAAAAAATAACAATAAAAAAGTTTCAAAACAGGTTAGCTGGAGAATTACAATAATTAATACGTTGTGTATTGTTGCCTTCATAGTGTTATTCAGAATACAAGGTATAGGCATGATATCTTGTCTAAACATTAGCACAAACCTTTCTTTACAATGAACTAAGAGAAACTAGCTGTATAACTATCTTGCATACGAATATATTTTTTTCTTTTTCCCTTTCTTCCTTTCCTCTTTCCCCCATCACAGTTTCTTTTCTTTTGGACAGTTACTTCCCAATTCACAATATCTATTGTATATTTTGAATCTGACTTACTCATTTTGTTTCTCACACTAGTGAGACAATACAATGTTTATACAAATGGGTCTGATTTATTTCACTTATGAGTACAGTTTTGAGTTGTATCCATTTACCTATGAAAGTCTCCAGTTTATCCTTCTTTATGGCTGAGTAGCACTCCGTTGTATAAACAAACCACATCTTTTTTATCCATTCTTCGGTTGTCAGCCATTTGAGTTGTTTCCAAGATTTAGTTATACAAATTATGCTGCTATGAACATGAGTGCACATGCACATATATCACTGTGGTATGATGTTTTCAATTCTTTAGGGAAACTACCCAAAAGGGGAATAGCTGAGTTAAATGGGACGTCTGGTCTTTGTTTTTTGAGGAAACTCCACGCTGATTTCCACAGGGGTTGCACAAGTCTACACTCTCACCAACAATGTAGAAGCATTCCTTTTCCCCCAAAGCCCTTCCAGTATTTGTTAGTGGTTGATTTCTTGATGATAGCCATTCTTTCTGGGATGAGGTAGAATCTCAGTATTCTTCTAATTTGCATTTCTCTAATGAACAATGACATTATACATTTTTTCATATATTTATTTGCCATTCATATTTCTTCATCTGAGAAGTCTGTATTCATCTCAGATGCCAACTTTTGGGTTGGTTCTTAAGAAAGACTTCGTTGTATGAGCTCCATAATTCTACCACTTAGAATGAAAACCTTAAAAGCTTACCTAAAGCTCCAAAAGTGAGGGTTTGAAAAAGAAAACAACTTTATTTTTTTCTACCAAAAATGCCTTTCCCATTTTTTAATTAACAAGTACAAGTCACCTCTTAATGTTGATGTATTATTTCCTGAAATTGCATGTGATGGGGTTAAAGAAGTCTGAAAAAAGTTTTGAAGTTTGCATAATGCCCCTCATCTCCACAACCACTCAAATCGGGCTATTTTTTATAATTTCTTTAAATTAAATATCTTTGATAATAAATGCAAATTAGGGAGCAATAAATTATAACTTTTAGGCTGACCAGTGACTAATTATATATATTATAATTAACTCTAGTTTCCTACACAAGGTATTTATCTTAATAATCATCCTATACCATTAGCATATCTTAAAGGGGTTTTGTAAAACAGGGTTTACCATTTGAAAGGACAGACCCTTGGGCTATGAAAGGGTGCTGAATCAAAAGAGATGAAATTACTTTAAAAAGAAGTTTGGGTTAAGTATAAGTTCAGAAACTTGGATTATAGTCATAAAACCCTGACTTAAAAATATTTTTCCTAAATATACCCCCTGGCCATCACTAAAGAGCCTTTAGGTTCTAAAAATCTACAATTTCCACAAATCCATTCAAGATAGCTTCAACCCTCCAGGATCCAGTGAACACATAAATGAAAATGTGGGGTTAAGATGTCAACTGGCATTGGATGGAGGGACGTGGTCAGTTTTCAAGAAATCCCTGATTCTGTCTGTGAAGAGCAACGGGAAGAATGAAAGGTGGGAGGTGGCGGCCAGAATGAAAAGTTGCTGAGTTCATTCCCGGGAGATCTATTCTTACGTATGCTTTAGAAATGTAATTACTTCTCAGACCCACAGAAGGATGAGCTCTAGGAATTATAAATAAGGCAAGAAGAGCCAATGTCAACTTGCTCAGGCTCCGTTATCTGTTAGCATTTTATCAGAAAGTTTTTCAGTTACAGTGCTGCAGAGCTCAGGGGTGCTCTCATAAAAAAAAGACCTGGAAGAGGTGCTGCCTCCTCTGTCTATAATGCCTGTTTCTTTGAGACCACTGACTGGAGCCTCCTCCTGGGGTTTCTCCTCTGGGGTTCAGGTGTCCTGTTAAGACTTTTGATGCAGCTGGTAATACCAGCTCTGACCATTCTTCCTGCATTTTCTAACACTCCACCGCTATTCATCGAAGGCACTACGTACGACAAGTTGCAAAAACCAAAGGCACCATTAAGGTCAAACTGCAACAGAGTGTGCCCTGATTTTATCCAGGAGATTGATGCGCAAATCACTTTGATTTCGATTTGGCACCAGGGTTATAAAATGTACTTGTGATCACCGATAACATGTAAGATCAAGCCCAAGCACGAGACACTATGTTTTATACCCTCAGTGGAGTTTTCCCTAATGCAACCATAAATCAGCTTGCAAACAGGGCATTTGGTCCACATTAATAGAGACAACAGTGAGAAATCCAAGGTACATTGGGTAGGAGACATTTTTAGAACTTGGGAAGAGCTTAAATCTTTAGTTTGTATCAGGGCCACCCAAAGGCCACCTTCAGGGGACAGAGAGCAGCAGAGGCTTTAGGGAAAGTCACAGAGGAACACTGACTACAGGATCACCCAGCAAGAAGTATATGGCCATGTTCACATGTGTACAGAAACTTCTGTTCTGAGTATTTCAACAGATTTAAAATCTTAAGGTAAGAGAAAAAGTACAAACTAGGAAGTAAAGTCATTCTAATAACCAAATTCAAATGTGGAAAAGAGGGCAAAGGGTAGCAAAAAGAGAGGGGAAAAATAAGATGTCCAATCAGAAAACCAAGGTTTGCAAAATCAGTTCTAGCAGTAACAACTATACCATTCCTACTGTGTCTTTCCTGCTTGCCCCTATTGACTGCTTATACCAAATGAACATATTTTAAGAAAATAGTACTTTTTAACTCACAAGACCAGCGGCCATTGTTTTTATAACCATATAATAAGAAATGCAGTGTAGAAGATCTTGTTGATGTTGCAATGTCCAACTCAATACCAGAAGAGGGAAAAGACTCAGTGATCATCTTCCCTAGGGCAGGGAGACTTAGACTCAAGCTCCATAACATCCTTGGGGAGGACACTGCACTTTCCCCAGCCTCCTTCCCCCTCAGCACCACACACCTCATTCACAGTGGGCCTCCACCTCAGCAGGCGTGTGGCTTCCTTCTGGTAGCTGGGCAGAGACTGAGTGTGGGAGCTCCCAAGGAAGAGAGGGGAAACCACAGCGCCCAAGGAAGACAGGGGAGACTTAGGTTGCAAAAAAAAAAAAAAAAGAAACAGAGAAGTGATAATCATGTCTCCACTTTGCTATTCTTTTAAAGCTTTAAGATTTCTCCCTTAAAAAAAAAAAATAGAAAAGAAGGGTAAAATGAAAACGGAACTTTGTAAACAGGGAGGGGAAGAAGGTTTGAAAAAAGGGAATGGGAATGAGGAAAACGAAGAATCAAGATATATCGTGTTTAGGTACAAATTTCCCTTAATGAATGTAGCCATTATGTATACTTAAATTGTGCCAATAAACTTGAAAAAAGTATCATTTTTATTTTTCTTGTTGTATAATCTCATAAAATTACTGAAAATAGCACCCTGTATTTAAATAATTGAACTGGTAAGATGCTTTAACAAATGATGCTAATGTGTTACACAGAGTTAAATATCACATGAATTATTTTAAATAAGAAACCTACATAATAAATACATAAAATAAAAGGATATGTAATAGGAAAATGGACAACCAAAAAAAAAAAAAAGATTTCTCCCTTAATCTAAATCAAATAAGAAAACATCTTGTAAAAATGATTCAGTGGCATAAGCACCTGCCTGGCAAGCGTGAGGTCTGAGTTTGATCCCAGGTACCAGAAAAAAAAAAAATTCACCTCTTGGTGGTTACACAGATTTCTCCCCAAGTAAAACACAAAACAGCAGGCTGAATGTGCAAAAAAATATATAAATAAACTTCATCTGCTTACGGCATCTCACATTTCCTTCAATTTGAACAAAAATTTATTCAAAGCAAAAATAAACAGCATTTATGCATTTTGTAAAAATCTCATTTGTATTTTCAGACATCATTCAAGAATGGGCATAACCGCTGTGCTTGGTAGTACATGCCTGCAATCCCACCTTCTCAGGAGGCTGACAAGAGAGGAGGGAGAAAAGAAGGAAGGAGAAGGGAGAAAGAGGAGAGAGGGAGGAAAGAAAAAGAAGGAAGGCGAGAAATGAAAGGAAAAAGAAAAGTGGCAGAATTGGGGTCTGGAGTTAAACAAAGGAGACAAATCTGACATCACTCTTGGAAATTACCCCTAAGGTTATGCTGGCTAAGCTGGAAGCTTGTGTCTCAACAAACTCATTCTATGATCTATTCTTTATTTTATCTAAAGTGGAAAAATATATATCACTTCTTTTTTTTAAACCATCCTTTCTCTATTGGGATCCTATCCAGGTAAGAAAATAAGTTACTAAATGAAACTTTTGCATTATATTTAGAAAGAGGAGAAAAACAGGGACACAAATTCTTACAGCATTGAGGGAAAGTTTATGTTTCTGCTATCTGGCTTCATTAAAGTCACCTACAATTTTACCTAATTTAAAACAAAAACACAAAAATAAGAACAGCATAAGGTCAAAATGTCAATTTAAAATAGCAAAAAAATAGAAACAAAGTAAAAATCTACATGCTCTTTCCAAAAGGCAAGGCTGCACTCTGACTGGGTATCCACCCTCATAGACACGCAATTCACCTCCACTCTCTAGCACCCAAAAAAGCTTCAGGATGTCTGTTCACCTGTGTGCATGATGAGCTATACCTAAAAGCAAGAAAAAAAGCTTCTCACCAAACAATCACTGTTGACCCAGCCCAGTGGATGTACAAAGTGGAATCTTCTGCTTCCAGGCAAAAGAGATATTTCTGGGTAGTGGCTGCTGGCGAGAAGATACAGACAGCATTCAGAGGAGCAGGCATAGGTTGGAAAGATACAGCTGGCCCGAAATCAGGCTCTGTGCTGTGTCTCTTGCCCTTGGCCTCCTGAAAATCTGGGCAGCCAAAAGCCAGGGCTAGAAGATGTTCCTCTTTTGAGGTTGCAAGAGATAGGCAGGAAGTCCTTAGAGACCCCCAAGGCAGGATGGGCTTTGTTCTGCTGAGTCTTCATCTTGTCCTCACCAGATTTTCCCCAGGGAATATCTGGGAGGCCAAATGTTACAAATCTGATATAATCCTGGTTGATCTTTGCTACTGTGAGCCTTGGGACACTCTGGGAGTTAACATACCAGGGCCTCAGACTCCCTACTGGGAGTCTGGAGGTGAGACCTCAAATGGCAAGCATTGGGGACCAGGGAAAGGGTAGCTTTACAAGATGACTTTAAGAAGTCAGTGATGACCTTGTTGTGCATGGTGATGTGCTGATGGCCAGCCTGGCATCCACTGGGCTTCACCACCCTCAGGCTTTACAGGGATGCAGGGTGTAAGGATGTCTCCCTCCTACAGCTCTGCTCACAAACAGGGCGGAAACAGCTCCAGGTGGTACTGTTGAAGGCTGAGATTATGCTCACAAACACACTCAGCACAAGGCCTGGTACACAAGGAAACCGAAGACAAAAGTTTACTTGAATGTTTGCTCCTTGTCAAAATATCCTTCAAGCCTAGAGATGTGCTCGATGGTGAGCGTTTTCCCCTGCATCTGTGAGACTCTGGGTTCAATCATCAGAAAAAAGAAAAAATTTCAAATACAGGGATTCACCGTATTTGAGAGTCATAAAAGCATCTCTCTAGTGAGAGTCTGGCTAATAAACAAATCCAAGAGAAACACCAGTGTCCAGAAGAAAGCGATGCTATCTCATGTGCTTGGAAAGGGCACCAAGTAGGAGGGGAGGTGGGCTTGAAACGATCACCCCCAGATTTAGTAATCTTTCTGGAGGGGAGACCTCAAATGGCAAGCATTGGGGACCAGGGAAAAGGTAGCTTTACAAGGTGACTTTAAGAAGCAATAAGGAAACATGTAGCGATGAGAATATGGAGAGCGTCAGCACCTGACAATCCATTTTGCTATAAAACTAAACTGCCCTAAATTTTTTTTAAATTTAAAAAAAATGTTAAAAAGGAGTCTTAGGAAAAAAGCAATAAGTGCTTCTGGTGGAACTCATTAATAGCCCATTTGGGGAGAGCATCCTGAGTTCGAAGACTGCTAAGGCAAAAACTGTGACAGTGCTCTGCCTGAGAGGTGGCATCAAATCCAGGACTGTCAAAGTAGCATTTCTAACCTAACACGTTACAATCCGTATTATTAGAATGTCTGACCACCATTAAACTGGCAGGCTAGATAGTGTTATGTGGACATGTCTCAAGTTCACCTCTGCACCGGAAACTTAACACAGCATTCTTTATAATATATTTGGGCTTTTCTATTCTTGTTCCTCTATTAGTGATTCAAAGGACTGATGTGGGTGAGGTGTCAGAGAATTTCAAGAGCGGGTGGATGTCAGTGCTGTGAGAAGCAGGTGAGCGGCCTCCACTCTCCCTGCCAGGGCCTTGCGCACCCCGTGGGTTCAGGGCCAGCACAGGGCCCTTGCCTGCATACTTTCCCTCCTCTGCTGAGCACCATTTCTCTGTCTGAATGCACACATGCCTCTTTCTCTCGCTGTCCCCTACTGTGGTGTCTCCCCACCCCCTCCACTGTTTCTCTGCCCCCAGGATTCTCCACCCCCCACAGGCACCACTCTTGATAATTATAGTTTATTGATCCTCCAGTGTTTGCTGCCCAGAGCGCTGAGTTCTTGATCTTGGTTGGGCACCTTCCCTTCCAACATTGTCTGAGTTTCTCAGGAGCAAAGAATTTCCTGCCCTCGCTCTCCAGAGATCGTGCTGCCCAGAGCTGCGGGACCACACTCCCTCCCTCATCTCTACCCTCCGTCCACACTGAGGCTCTGAGGGTGAATCCAGAGAGAAGTCAAAATAATCATCAACATTGTCTTCCATCATTGCAAATGAGGCTCACCTGAAGCCTCCTCACAGCTTCTAAATCCTGCGGTTGGGACCTGGCCCCAATCTGTACACATAGATCCCTAATTCTCAGCACCCAAAAAATAAATTCTTTGATTCAGGTGCAGTGGATGATGGTATGGTGTGAAAGGAAAATGACTCGAGATGCAGTTTTAAAACAACAAAATGCGCAGTGAGATTAGTGTGGTTAGCAGATTCCCTGCCCCGGGTTATGCAGTCAGAGAGGGTCCTGGCCAGTTTGAGCCAGTGACCAGCTGTGGAAGGAGACAACCTGACTCCCAGGATGTTTACTTCTCAGCCATAAACAGAAAGGCCATAAAAGGGGCCCCTTTTGGTCAACCAATTAGAGGTTTCTCCCTCCCCCTCTCTTCCTTTTCCTTGTCCTCCAGTGCACGTCCACAGGCAGAAGGAATGCTTCCTTGAGAATGTCACTACCTCCCAAGTGCCTTTATGTCTTGGCTGGACATTCCAACCAGTCATGTCACACTAAGTTAGAGAGCAGGGGTAGACACCTGTGCCCAGACAGCCCAGGGACACATGAGTTACGAGGACCAACAGACGTTCAGTTATCCACTACAATCCCCACTGACAATCCAAGTTTCCACTGATGGATACACAGAACACATTTCCTGAAAACACAAAACTTAGATTAAAAAAAATATTACTGGAGGGAAAGGCATTAAGATATTGAGGGATGAGGACAGAGAACATGGGAAGAAAAGATTAGACACCACATCTCAAAGAATGCTCTGTCACATCATTTGCAAAAGATTCTGGCTCCCAAATATTCCGGGGAGGGGCTGGAATCACAGCTAAGCAGAGACATACTCTTGGAGATGCCGGTGCACATGGCTTCTTAAAAGATTCTGAGTCCTGTAGTAAAACACTAATGGACACACCGTTTTGATCCACAGTCCATTCATTAAAGCAAGTTACATGTTCTTGCCTAACTTCACAAGGGGCAAAAGCATTAATGTACGACCAAGAAAGCCACTGTGATACTTCAGAGCCCTTTTCTTCCAAATGTCTTTACTTTGAATGTTGCATTTCCACAAATGGTCAATTTACTTTATGACATTTCAAGTTCCACTGATGTGTTGGGAACCTCTGGGTTACTACTACATGAGGTCAGATGTTTGGGATTTGCTCTGATCTCAGTTTACCATGACTTTCCTTGTCAGAGTCTAGTGTCAGAGCCAAAGGATATAACCTTCTGTTTGCTGTCCTACTCTCCCAAAAAGGGGCTGAGCCCCACTAAAAAGAGATGAGGTGAAAGGACATGCCTTGGCTCCGGGAGGGATTTGTCCAAGAATGGCCTCCTTTGGGTCCAGGGAGATGTCAAGATTCCAGGAAGCCTTGTGCTGTGACAGCCCCTTCTCTCTTTGATTCAATGACATTCAGCCCTAGTCTCCTCAGTCCCATAAGTGGAGGGCAGCAAAACTTCCAGATATGCATCCTGTGGAATTATTTCCCCAAGGAATGTGTGTGTGTGTGTGTGTGTGTGTGTGTGTGTGTGTGTGTGTGTAAGAAAGGTCACCTCATAAAAAATTTTGAATGATCCTAAAAAAAAGTTTTTTATTTGGCTGAGTTCTTAAAAGACATAAGTGACTTTTTCTGGTTCATGGTCATCACTCTGGCCAGGGAAATGATTCCAATACCTTTCATTTCTCACTGCAAGAAACTTCTCTGGGATCAACCATCTCACTGCAGCCTTACAACCCCCCAAAGCATCTCAGATCCTTGGTCAGCTCCCTTGCTGCCTGTATCTTGTCACTTAGCACATAACTGTTACTCATTGGAATTTTTGTTATTTAGATCAGAAGTCAGAAGTCAAAAGGCCTCAAATTAGTGAACCACACCTGGCTCACTGATGTCTTAACCTCACAATGTTTTTTTAAAAATGTTGCCTGTGTATACTAATTAATTTCATTTAAAATTCTGAATTTATGGCCTCTGTTTAAAAAGAAGATTCAGCAACAATAGGAGCACATTTCCCTTTTACAGCCATCGTCTTGTGTAGCAGTTTTCAGAGAGTTCAAATTGCTTCAATTGCTACTGGGAAACTAAGACATTAGCTACCTCTGTGATCTTGGACAAGTTTTTCTACCATTCATCAACCATATGATCTTAAGCAAGCTAATAATCGTCTCTCTGTCCTGATTTTCTCATCTGGAAAATGTGAACAACAATAGTATTCTACCTATATGCACTAGGTTAAGTTAGGTGTGCTGTGTTAAAAAAAAAAAAAAAAAAAGAATCTCCAAAATCTTAGTGAATCACCAAGATGAAAGTTTCTCAAACTCCGTGTTTCATGCTGGTGAACATGGAGGGGCGGATGGGTTTACAGGGATGCATTTGTTGTCATAATGGCTGAGAGTTCCAGGGTGAAGAAGGGCTCATCTTGGCCCATGTTTTCATGGTCAGTCCAGGAACCATGAAAATCAAGGTTTGGAGAAAACTGGAGACTCACATACTGTCTCTTAAAACTTCCACAGGAAATGGACACACTGTTTTGATCCACAGTCCATTCATCAAAGCAAGTTACATGTTCTTGCCTAACTTCACGAGGGGCAAAAGCATTAATGTACGACCAAGAAAGCCACTGTGATACTTCAGAGCCCTTCTCTTCCATTGGCCTTTTGCCAGTTGATTTTAACTATCAGCTTGACTAAGAGACTCCTGGAGAGGTGATTGGACCACAGAGGTGGTATACTCATCAATGGAGTCACCCACAGATGTGCAGAGCTGATTTTTAGTGTGGCTAGGCGGTGGGGCCCTGTTGGAGGTGGTGGTTCACTGGAGGATTTGGAGGATATATCTCTCACTAGTGCTCTTCTCTTGTGCTCTGCTTCCCAGTCACCATGACCTGAGGACTCTTCCATGCCCACTGCCATCATGTTTCTGCTTTGAAGCTAACCGACCCAACCTTGGACTGAACTTTAAAAAACATGAGCCAAATGAACCTTTCTTCCTTTAAGTGCAGTTGTCAGGTATTTTGTCCTAGTCATAAAAAGCCACTAAACAAGTCCTTCTCAAGGCCCTGGACTTAAAGTTATATTTGTTTCTTGGCACCTTTTATTATTATTATTGATATTTTATTAGTACATGTTTGCAGTCAATAGTGATTCCACTTACCTTGGGGAGTTGGTACATGTAAATAGCACATCTTTTTGTGTTTTCTACTCTCTTTTTTCCCCTTCCTATAACTTGATGTTTCTTTACCTAAAAAATCAGGACACCACTACCCCCAAATTGGATTAACTGAATGCATCCTTGGTCACTTACATTTGTGGAGAACTCTAATGACTTCCCCACAACTGAACCAACTAGCACTTTCAAGCCAGTGCCTAGCAGTGGGTCTGTAACCTACCAGTATGGACTCTACCATAGACCACAGTAAAGATATATGCAGCTCTGACTTTCACCTTGGATCAACACATTCACACAAGATTTGTTCCCAGGGAAACTGGGCTTCTCATAAATTGTCATTAATCAACATGGAGAATTGCCATAATGTAGTTAAACATAGTGTGTGTGTGTGTGTGTGTGTGTGTGCACGTGTGTGGTTGTGTCTGGGGATGTGAGTGTGTATCTGGGTGTGTGTGTTGGGAATCTGTGTCTCTGAGGAAGTCCTGGCCCTTTCTGGATCCCAGTCACCACTTCTGTCCATGTGTGAGGTAAGGGACTAGACAATTGTTCTGTGATGCCAAATTTGGGAAGTTCTTGAAAGGTATTGGCACAGGTAGAATACTAGTTGTGCAGTGAAAACCAGAGCAGATTAATTATGCAGACATCCCCTTTCCTCTGCAACAGGCCCATCTGGGAGGTCAGCCTGCAGGCATTGTTCCTTAGGATATTACAGGCCTGTGTCTTTGCCCTCCTCATCCAAATAAAGCTTCCCAGCAGTCTACTTCCGGGCCTCCCCAGATCCTGTACCTCCTGCTGTCACTGGCTCACAGCTGTGGGTTCTTTTCCTAACAAGCTTTTCTGGTCAGACACAGAGATGAAAGAAAGGGCCTTTCTGATGAAGCAGTCAAACTCTTTGCGTGGCCTTCTCTGAATTTTTTTTTTTCCAAATCTCAATTATATTCTCACCACATGCTTAGAATATTTTCCTATTTGAATGCAAAATAGATCAAATCTAAATCACACCAAAAAAGCCCCAGCCAAGGGGCTATTTATTAGCCTAGTATCTTGGGCAAGTCCCATAATCTCTGAGTCTAGATGTTCACCTGTAAAAATGGAGATACATGCCATGCCCATTTCTGGGAGTTGCTGGTAGGATGGAAGTGTTCTGGTATGTTTAAAAGAACTTATAAATGTAAAAGGGTGAAGAAGGGTGTCCCCCAATTAATTTTGTTTTGATTTCTTGGAGCCAGAATGTAATAGTTTTCTACTGCTGTGTAATAAATTACCACATGTTCATTTATTACTACATACATCTGTAGGCCAATAGTCTAGGTAGGCTTGCCTGAGTTCTTAGTGTCACAAGATCAAAATTAAGGTGTTCAGCAGCTGGGCCCTTATCTGGGAGCTCTGCTTCCAAGTTCATTCAAGTTTTGAACAGAATCTAGTTCTACCAGCTGTTGGGTCTGATGTGCTGTTTCTTTCAGTCAGTTGGAAGTTGAAGTTGTTCTCTGCTTCTCTAAGCTGCCCACATTCCTTCCCATGGGGTCCTTTCCAAAGTCAAAGCCAGAAAGCGGGCTCTAGATTTCACCTGATTGAGTCAGATCTACCTAGATGATCTCCATCTAATTTAGTTAAGATTTTATTTCTGAAATAAAAGTCCCTTCATGAGTGTCATGGTTAATAACCAAAAGATGAGATTCTGCCTCTCTGCATTAGAAGGAGGCGGGGCATTTGCAGAACTCTACCTACCACACAGTAATTGGTAAACTGTGTCCAGAAAAGTTGCTGGTAAATGTTCAGCAAAGAAAGAAGTTTGTAGCTAAGTGGCTTGGGGTTTCTCTAGGTAAAACAGTTTTGCTGGCTTTCCAATTCAGGGTTATGGAAGCCATTACTAGGCCAGTGTGTCTAGTGACTTTTCAAGACATGCGACATCTGCCACATTTATTAAGTTGGTAGCACTGTTCTCTACCAGAATACTGATTATGCCTTATAACCCACCTTGATATACAGTTATCAATGTTTTAGAGAGGAATTATAGTTATTTATATAGGCAAAGGCCCAGAATAATTGTATTAGTCAACTTTCCGTCACTGTGACACAGAACCTGAGGAAAACAATTTAAAGGAAGATTTATTTTGGCTCATGGTTTCAGAGGTTCAGCTGGTTCAATCGCTGTGGGCCTGAAGTAAAAGGCGGAAGGGAGTAGTCTTAGTTAGTTTTCTTATTCCCAAGACAAAATAACCAACACCCAAAGTTAAAGGAGAAAAGGTTTATTTTAGCTCAGAGTTGGTAGAAGTTTCAGTCCATAATCGGTTCGTACCAAGGCAAAGTGGAATGGCAGACAGGCATTGCAGAGGAGAAACTGTGGCAGGTAGAAGGCTGCAAAACCAGCCAGAAGCAAGCAACAACAGCAGTCCTCTTTCTGTTCCTTATATTCTATCCAGGCTACACACCCTTAGGGCAGGTGGCACTCACACCCAGGTTGGGCCTTCCCATTATCCACACCCAGAACTATGCTTAACCAATCAGTGGACTAATTTAACAATCACACACCCTTGACCCCAGCATCACCTGCTTAATTCCAGCATCACACAACTCTAGATCCAGCTACCTCCAAAAAGCCCCACCTATGATTACATGAAGCTTTGGGGAGACATCTAGGCCCAAGCCATAACAGGTGAGGTGGAGCAAAGCTGCAGAAAAAGAAAGGAAGCAGAGCAAAAAAGTAAGAGCCAGAGAGGAAGAGGCTGGGGACCAGATATAACCTTGAAAGTCAGATCACCCACTCTCTCTAACTGGGACCCATCTCCAAACAGTCCACCCAGCTATTAACTCCTCAATAAGTAAATCCATTCATGATCCATTCACTGCTCTAGGCCCAGCTCTGACCATGGCTGCATTGAGGATCAAGCCTTCCATATCCAAAGATTTAAAGGACACTGCATATTTAAACCATTATAATGATATATAGGAAATTTCCTATATCTTTTTAGGGCAGGTTTTAGAAAATTGTGACCTGATTTTTCATACTAGCTCATTATCTCCAGGTACCTCCAAGGCATAGCCAGGGTGGCCAGTTACTAGAAGGAACTAATTACATGTGGCCATCCACAAGACCCTCTACTGTGCTTCCTACAAGGCCTGGGTCCACAATACCCCCACCTTTTCTGTGGGAAATATACTCCAAGACTCCAAATGGATACCTGAATCATGACCAGCACTAACTCTATCCCCTAGATACCTATAATAAAATGTAATGTATTATCTAGTCACTACAATAACTGTCTTAGTCACATTCCTCATCACCAGGATATAATACTAACCGTCCACAACTTGGAGGAGTAGAGATTTATGGCTTACGTTTTGCAGAGGTTTTAGCCCATGATCACTAGCTCCAGGACACAAGTGCCATGGTAAAAGGGTCTGAGTGAAGAAAGCTGCTTATGCCATGGAGACAGGAAAGCAGAGTCAGGAGAGGAGATACAACCTTCTGGGTCACACCCACAGTAACCCATCTTTTCTAACCAAGCCCACCTCCTTATAGCAAGTCAACTACAACATGCCTATAGTCCAATCACCTCCCAGAGGTCCCACCTATGATCAAATGAGACTTTAGGGAAACACCTAGATATAAACCATGATAATAAAATTAATCATAGCAGTATACTGTACTAAAAGGAAGGTGTCCCTTTCATTTGTCTCTCTCTCTTACAACATTCTGTTGCCCTATACCCCACTTCTTCTTATGCTGATGTGAGATGACAGTGCCTACCTGATGACATGAGGTGAAGTGATGAAGGCAGGGTGTGGTAGTATTAGGCTGTGACAGAAGGGTAACTAGATAACAGGCAGTACAGCATTGCAACAGTAAATCTGATAACTGAGATGGTCAGTAAGAGATTAATGGGAGGATGCCACATACCACTAAGATACACTAGACAAAGTGATGATTCATCTCCAGGGGGAACAGAGCAGGATGGCACAAGACTTTATCACACTATGTAGAATGGCACACAATTTAATAGTTATGTAGCATTTGGGGATTTTCCACTTAATATTTTTGCATAAGCTGACTATGCATAACTGAGAACATGGAAAGCAAAACCATTAGTAGTGGGGATCACTGTCTTGTGACATAAGCAGCCAAGAAGGCTGCAGATTCCATAGTCATGGTCACTGCTTGGAAGGTGTTATCTAGCCCCAGAACTCAGTTTCCCTTGGGTTAAGACTGAAAAGCCAGAGTAAGATCCATGTCTAGGAAGGTAGGTAGGGGATGAAGACAGTTTGAGGGACACAATCCCTTAAAACCAGGCATTTTTCCATTGCCCTTCTGAGCTAAGCAGCTTTCCTCAAGCAGAGAGGAAAGTCCACACTTGGAAAGCATGTCCCTAACAAGCAGTCTCTTCACCAGGTGTCACTCGGCCACCCCTTGTGGAGCAACTGACCCAAGGACAGATCATAGGCCAGGCCTATGGCCACTCTATTACCTGACCTCAAGCATTTGAAATAGAAAATATGTGCATGTCTTATATTCCCCTCTAAACTATCCCCAAAATAATTTTTGCTTTCAGTACACTTAACTGCTGCACTATTCTTATTTCAAATGTTTTTCTTCAAGAATCCCCCAGCTATCTTTAAGGTAAATAACAAGTAGTTGTGAACACTCTAATAAATTGCAACCTCAGATAGAAGGTTGCTCTTGCTGGAGGCAAGTGATTAAACATTATAATAACCCAGCAAAAAGTCTAATCAATGGATTTTTTTTCTTTTGTCTTTTAGAGACAGAGTCTCAGTATGTATTTCAGGCTGGTCTTGAGCTCACTTTGTAGTCCAGGCTGGTCTCAAACTCACAATGATTCTCCTGCCTCAGCCTCTCAACAGACATTTTTAATAAAAGAGAAGTGATTTTATTCCCCCAGCTTGTGTTTCTGAAAATTACTGGGTCAAATGTCTGTCATTTTTGAAGCCTAAATTTGACTTTGAACAACCTCAAAAGGTTTCTACAACTCAACAATGCATTGTGCCCCATAAAAAGTCCAGGACTTTGCTTGAATGTGTCTAACTATCCAGTTCAATATTGCCACGTTGCGTAAAAGGTTCTTAATATAGATATTAAATAGTTTCATATCATTGCTTCAGTGGGAGCATGAGCTGTGCTTTTTTTCCTCTGGGGTCTTCCAAGCTATTTGCTGCTGACATGCACTATTAAAAATAAACCTACCCTGAGGAACTAGTCATTTTACATGGTATTAGGACTAATGCTATCGTTTAAGTAGCTGCAGAGATTTTCCAACTATAGAAGCCCCAGATAATGATGGAAACATGATCATGTGAGATAATCTTTCCTGTGGAAATGACTTTCATCATCTGTAATATGTCATTTAGATGCTTGTTTAAGACTTACACTATTGAACAAATATTGATGCCTTCAACGGAATAAAAAACCATCAATGCCAAGATTAGATGAAGAATCAGATTCAATTCTGGGCCTTAGGACTAGGCTGGGCATGAAACAATATCCCTAGAATCTGTGTAGCAAGTTAGGCTAGGAGAGAGGGGAAGAAGAAAGCAGGAAATCCACTTCAATTCTGCCACATGTTCCATTTAGAAGCAGGCAAAGCATGAGCATTTCATGTCTGCAGAAGCTGCATCATAAGCCTATAGAGAAGGTAATGTTTTATCCCCAAGTTTATGGTTGAGGAAGTCAAAGTTCAACATGTTTTCTTAAGTTTTCTTAAATTCAAACAAGGTCATTACTAAGATATGGAAAAAACAAGACCTACAGTAGCTCAGATTCCAAAGCATGTGTGCACCACCCAAATATTGTCTTTGCTCACCATCTGAGGAGAGAGCAAGACTCTGAGGGGTTTCTCCACTCTACCTATAGAACAGAGAAGTAAGACTACAAAGTAATTCACCATCTATTCAGCCCTGATTTCAGATGATTCATCCGCTCTTCCACCAATAAACACATATTTAGTGACATTTTTCATGTACTAGGCACTCAGTCACAGAAAAAAATGAAATTTAAAAGGCTCCAACCCTACCCCTGGCTGGAGGTCCACATGCAGGGCCTCTTGGTTTGGTGGAAACTGGATGCCCATGCTGAGTAACTTCCCAGACTGGTAAAGGCAGTACCTACACTGTGTCCACACAGTTTTGTGGTCCTTTTGATACAGCAGGTGGGAGCAAAGAGCCCTTCAGTTCTGAGAGACGTGGAACTAAGACTTTCCCCAGTGGCATTAGATTCAGAACTCCCAAGAGATGTAGGCTCCATTGTTCCACATGCATAACTAGCTTCATTTAGTGGTGCTCTGTTGTCTGCCATTACACTACCCCATGCTATGTGTCCTGTCTACTTGGATTAAGCTGTCCTCTAAGGACAACAGCCCAGGAAAGTGGAATATCACCAGCCCACTTTGCACATGGGAACACTGAGGTGAAATAACTTATCCAAGGACAGATAACAGGGTGATGGAGTGGAGGGAGGACACCTTGCCTTCTACAAGACTCAGCTTCTGCCTTGCTAGGTCCTTTGATTTCAGTGATGGCTCCATTTTAGGCTGAGGATTTCGAGACCCAGAGATAAAAGTCATTTGCTCTTGCATACCATCCGGAGTAGGCAGAAACAGAACTTGGCTCCTGATAACAAATCCCCAGCCCTCCCTGGTGGGTGGTGACTTGGTCTTAGTAATGGCATGCTGTGTCCTCGCAGGTCATAGCACTGTCACTCTGGGGACCTAACTCTTCCTGTTAAAAACAAAATACTGAAGTCTCTTTTTGTCCCTCTTCCCCCTGTTTGCCTCTCAGATCCCTAGGATTCCCACAGCCACATACAAACTGGGGCTACTAAGAGTCTCTTCAGGAAAGTAGGAGATCTGTTTTTAAATCTAAAAAGAAAAGTCATTTTTCCATGAGGGGACTAGCAGTAAGAAGGAAGAAGGATAAAGAGAGGGGACCAGAAAGGTAGCGGAGGCCTGGTGGGGTGGGGTTAGTGTCTCGGGAAGCAGCACAGCTGGTCTGATGGGATTTGGCAAGCATGAGCCCTGTCTCCTTTCCAGTCATTTTTACCTGCTGCATTTGCATATCCATATGATATCTGTTATCCTAATTATATCTATTTTCCCAGGTACAGACAGACATACCCCAGAGTTGGGGTACCCATTAGCAAATCACATAGGCCTCTGCAGCTGTGTTTTGATTAGCAGAAAAGGTTCTCTGTCATCCGAGAACTGAAATCACCTTTTAGGGTATGACAAGCGCAGCCAAGCGTCTTGCAAGTGAAAATCAGAGGTTTCTCCAAGGAAGGAGTGAGAACGACCACAAAGAATTAAAAGGAGAATAACCTTTAATGGTTTCAACTGTGAAAGCTCAGTCATGCTGAAGGCCTGCCATCCATCAGGAAGTGTGACAGTCCAGGCTCTCTGCAGGCCAAGATTCTGGAAGGAGGGGGTGACAAGGAGTCTCCAGGACCAGCCTGACCCAGCACTTTCCCAAGCTGGGCTCCAGAAGGTACAGGGGGCAAGGACAGTTTCAGGACAAGCCAAAAGCATTATGGACTATGGTATATATCCACCCGCCTCAAATGACTAGCAAGCAATATGCAGATAGATCCTTATGCAAATCACCCCAAGGCCTCTTTTACTGCCTGTCACTCAGGTGCTCCTTTATGAAGACACGTGGGTATTTTCCTGTTTGCATGTTCCACATGGACTTCCAGGCCCATGCTCTTGAAATCTATGGGAGAGTTGTGTCCTTAAATTATAAATGAAGATCATGGGTCCATATGTTAGGTACTAAGTGAATCACTCACAATAAATGGCATTTCCATACATCCTGACCTCTTTGACACTTGATAACTTTGTCAGGAAGTCTGAGCTGGTTGTATGATCCCTACTGACCTGGATCTAAAGGCATTAACAAAGGTCAATTAGCCAAAGTACAGTTGAACTCTCCCTTGAACCCATAGGTCCTAACTTCAAGTTTAAAATATAGCACATGAGAAATGGTGGAGGATTGGAGAACCAAAGAAGGTCCAGAAAAAGGAATATTTGCTGGGTTTTTTCCCCTTGCACAACAGTGGCAGAGATCCTCACTACAGGAAAAAAGATCATGGCCCTGGGGTGGAGAATAGGGGAATACAGGGCCTTGTGGTTTGAAAATATGCCCAAGATGATTGCAATGTGTTCCTCAGTAGCTCTGGGACAAAACTGCTCATTAATTCATTCTTTCCTCCAACAAATGTGCTTTGAGGATCTACTGTAAGCCAAACAGTGTACTATGCAGCTGACATTCAATTGGGAGCAGATAATTAGCAGTTATGCTAAGAGATGAGAGATAGGCAAAAACCAATAAAGACAGGGAAACCTCTTTGAGGGAGGGTATCTGGGCCAACCTCCCTCCAGGAGCATGAGCCAGAAACACAGGAGCTGCAGGGCAAGAGCTCCAAGCAGGGGAACATAGTGGCCAGAGATTCAGGGGCAAAAAGGACTGTGCATTTGAAGACACAAATAAAGTGAGCCTGGCTGAAGCTGGTTGGAAGTTGCAAAGAGCAGCTGGTATGAAATGAACTTGCAAAGGGACATTAGAATGAGACCAGGCAAGGCCTTAGTGCGTTTTTTAGGCAGCCTTCAAGCTGCCCTTAAACTTAGTGACTCAAAGCCAACAGTTTTGGTTTTCAATTAACATATTAAATAGTATAGTATTCTATACTATATGTAGTGGTCTTGCAACTTCTGGATGTATCAGGATCACTAGGGAGGCTCCATCAAGCTCCCAGACCAGCTGCCTCTCCCTGTACTTCCTGTTTGGGGTGGAGCCTAAGAATCTGCTTGTCAGCAAGTGAAGCTGGTTGTGGGACCACACTTTCAGATTCACTGTATTAAGAACACATCACATTTGTTACAGTCACATTTTAATTTTTGAAATTTTTGTTTTGGTAATACATATGTTCTTAACCACTTGGTCCTGGTGAAAAATATACTTTTTTCCAAATCCATTTAATTTCAAGGATAAAAAGAAAAAAACACTACAACAAAATTTCAAAACACATCAGTCACGGGTCAACAATGGTACATACATTGTGCCCTGTCATCCCCAAATCATTCACCCAGAGCACAAGATATCTGCATTCAATTGTCTAAACAATGCCAGCACAAATCTTTCTCTTCAGTGAACTCAGAGAAATCAGCAGTATAACTATCTTAAATATACATATACATATATATATATATATATATATATACACGTTTTTTCTTTTAGCTTCTCACACTAACGAAAAACACAATGTTTACACATATGTCTTATTTATTTTACTAATAAGTATGTTCTCAGGTTGTACCATTTATCTATAAATCTCTAGTTTACCCTTCTTTATGGCTGAGTAGTACTTCATTGTATAAAAATACCACATCTTTTTTATCCATTCCTCAGTTGATGGGCATCTAGGTTGTTTCCAAGATCTGGCTATTACAAATTGTGCTGCTATAAACATTGGTACATGTATATAACTGTATTATGATATTTTTAATTCTTTTGGGAAAATACCCAGAAGGGGAATATCTGGCTTGAATGGGACCTTTAGTCCTAGTTTTTTGAGAACTCTCCACGCTGATTTCCACAGTGGTTGCATGAATGCATTCCCACCAACAGTGGAGAAGGGTTTCTTTTTCCCCAAAGCCCCTCCAGCATTTGTTATTGCTTGACTTCTTGATAAAAATTGTGTGCTACTGGGAAAAAAAAAAAAAGCCCTGTAGATCAATAGAACAGATTAGAAGATGCAGAAACAACTCCAGACACACTTAGCCACTAAGCCACCTCCTATTTGACAAAGGTGCCAAACATTCACTGGAGAAAGATAGCCTCTTTAATAAATGGTGCTGGAAAAACTGACTCTGCACATGCTAAAGGTTAGAATTGGACCCATATCTTTCACCATGAACTAAGCTAAAATAAGAATAGATCAAAGATCTTAATATTTACATAGAAACATTGCCAGGGATTTAGTTCAGTGGCATAAGTGCTTGTCTGGCAAGTGGAAGGTTGTGAGTTCGATCCCCAATACTAAATAAATAAATAAAATAAAACAAACATTGAATCTGCTGGAAGATAGAATAGGTAAAACTCTTGAAGACATTGGTATAGGTAAAGCTTTATGAACAAAACCAGGTGCATAGGAACTATCACAAAGAATAAACAACTGGGATGTTACCCTACTGAAAAGCTTTTGCAAGCAAGAGAAATCACCAAGAGTGAAGAGACAACCCACAACATGGGAGAAAATGTTTGCTAGCTGTTCCTCAGACAAAGGATTACTATCAAGAACATATAAAGAACTCAAAAACATCAGTCCTCCCAGATTTAAAAGACCCAGTCCAAAAATGGGCATGTGAGATGAATACATGCTTCTCAGATGAAGAAATACAAACAACAAATAAATATGTGAAAAAATGTTCACCATCACTGGTCACTCGAGAGATGCAAATTAAAACAACATGGAGATTCCACCTCACGCCAGGAACAAAAATATGCTTTTTAAGAGTGGGCCATAGTAAAAAAATTTGAAATTCAGAGATCTAACAACTTAGGGCCCTTCTCTACAAATCAGCTACTAGAAGTCTTGTAACTCCTTAAAAATTATAAATAAAAATAAATAAATAAATAAATGCAAATAAATTAGAGAAATACTGGCTCAAATAGGAAATGGTTCTCTGTTGATGATCTCACTTTGGTCTTAACTTAGCAGCCTACTGAATCCTCAAGACTGTTGCACTTGGACAGAGTCCAGGATGGTGCTCTAAGCCACTGGCCTCCAAATTCAGTGCTCAGGAGCATTGTGGCTGCCGTGACAAGGGCTGCACAGCCTGTGCCACCCCCACAGTGCTGGCATCCTCCCCACCCCCACAGAAGGTCCGGCAGGTTTTGGTCCTCAGCTGAGGTGCTCTGTGGCTCCTGGGACATCCCTTGACCCTGCACGCTTGCTGGTTCATTTCCTCTGCAGTTGGGCTCTGTTCTTCCAGGAGCTGTGCCAGTCCCACATCTCCATGGGAAACTGGGGTAAGTGCCAACCTCACTCTCCTGGACAGTCCTGACATCAGTCATAAAAGAGCACTTAATTCTTGTTCAGGAACAGACTGTCCTGGTAGGGAAGTTGAGGGCTTCTCTCTGGAAGCCTAGCAGAAGAGCAGCAGGTTCTAGAATCTACACTAATTCAGGAACCTAGAAAATTGTATTCATTCATTCATCAAACCTTTACCAAGCACTGACTATGTGTAAGGACTTCATTTTGACAATTGCACCAGTGAGGTCACACCCTTTCCAACTCTTTCTAGTTCTCTGGATGACTTGGGCCAACCACTTCTCTTCTTAGAAATGTGCCCAACAGCTAGAGCATGGGGACACTATCAGGTTAGCATGACCCACCCACAAGAGTAATTGAATCCAGGGCTGGGGGATTTAGTTCAGTGGTGCAAGCACTTGCCTGGCAAGTACAAGGTCATGAGTTTGGTTCCTAGTACAGTTAAAAAAAAAGTAACTGAATCCCATCTTCTCACTTTATAAATGGGAATTTAGATCCCAGCACTGGAGAGAGACTTGCCCAGGGTCATGCGGTGCGTTACTGGCAGAACCCTTTGGAGGCTGCCTTCCACTTGGCTTTCCTATACTCCCGCCCACATCCTCATCTTTCCCTCATGACCTCCCAGAGTTATCATGAGAATGATTAAAACTGTCCAGTTGGATCCAGGAAGACATGACAGACACAAGAAAGTTGCTGGTTTCTTTAACCATCATTTATGATATAAATGATGTCCTAGGGATTACTTTTGATTGTGAGGACCCAACAGGCTAGGGACAGAAGCACTAAGCAGCCTCCAAACCAGTTCAAGTGCAATTGATCCCCCCCATGCCCATTCCCAACTACTTCTCTACTGATTCCTCACGGCACAGTTCAGTGGCTGCCACATGACCGATATCCTCCCCCTGTCATTCAAGAGCTTAACCTCTCCTGCTCCAAGAAATCAGCAATGTATCTCTCTGCAGCACTTCTCTCCTGGCCAAGTGAGGGAGAACTGATTCGTTCCACCACTCACCTCACAACCCTATGTGATATTAAAAGGGTCAGGAGTGTGGAGAAGATTCAGACATAGTCACTTGCTTCAGGAGTCCACACATAGACAATGGCAAGGACGTACAGTGGGTGTGACAGCAGAGGCCTCTGGGAGCTCCAGGCAGAGTGGCACTCATACCCATCTCCCAACAATCTGCGGTCAGCTTGAGCATAGTGATAGTGCCTTATCCATTTGCCCAGCCCTGAAAACTGCTCTTCCTCAGAGAACGCTCTGGAGATAAATGATAGTCCAGGGATCTCTGGTCTCCTTGGAAAACTCCAGACAGAGCCAAGTCCAAGGAAATCTCCTTCCTGCTCTTCCACCACCCTGCCCTCTACGGCACTGGGTGAGTACAATGGGTCTGTATGATGATGCTCTGTCCAGGACACCTTCCCTATGTGCTCTACAAGTATTCTGGCTTGCCTGGGACACAGTGAGTGAAGAGGACTTGCCTTGGGCTGCATATAAAAATATATATTATAGTTAATACATATAAGTCACAAAATTTCCTTTTTATATTTTGATTTATTACTTCATGAAATAACACAACAAACTCAAGTTTCATAATTAAATAGCAAAACTTACCATCTGTTTAATAACCATAAACACCCATCTTCACAAGCATATCATGTGTCAGTAGGCTGAAATACTGTTGTCGGTAACAGCTGTGTTTTACTCACCAAGTCACACAAGGATATGTGCTAATACTCATAAGGTTTCCATTCCATGACTATGCATGGCAGGTGCAGGAGGCAGGGTTAATGCCATTGTAACCTACAAAGTCCAAGTGTGAGAACTGCATAATCGAGTCATGAAAAAAAATCAACTAAAAAGTCACATAATGTTAAAAGCTATGACCTTGTAGGGCTGCTTTGCTAACTCTCCAGGACCACAGGCAGCCTGCAGTTTTCAGGCTACATGTGGTCCTGGGTGTGGCCAGTTCTACATGGTTGTCAGATGAGATGCTGTAAGCCCAATGGAACTCCTGGCCCAGGGCTTGGTGCCTGAGCCATATGGAGCCAATCAGATGCATTTCAGTGATTCTTGAAACCAAGACTAAAAAAAAGTACCCTGTATCTTTGGGTGAGGTGTGGAGAGTTCTAGACAGCTCCATGCCCTTCTGTGTAGGAGTGTGCCAGAGAGAGGTTGCAGCTGTTTCTCAGGAAGAAGAAGAAGACACAGAATGTTCAGATGCCTCTAGATCAACCCATTGATTTAGTTCAGGTCTTATTGCATGCTTTCTGAGATGGTCCAGTATCTTTTCAGTCCTCTTCTTCCATAGAGTAGTTCAATTTGGGTTTCTGTTGCTTGTAAGCCTCGGTGTTCTAACAATACAATACCACTCTGGGAAGCCTCTATACCTCTACACTTAGAAAATGCCATTTCCTTGGCAGAGGGTCCAAGGTCAGCTTCAGATGACAAACCACAGCTCACCTGCCTCTCTGGGATGCACTATATTCCTACTGTTTTCATAATCCATGTTCTATCCTTCTGATAACCCAGGAGGCCCCAGTGTGCTTCCAACAAACTTCTTTCTTCGGTGATAGTCAGTTTCTGTTACCTACAACCAAGAATGCTAGCAGATAAAAGGGCTTCTTTGTAAGGTTATAGTGAAGTTCAACTGAAATCCTACTTGTAAAGCAGTTCACTAGCACATAATCAGGCTCAGTTAAGTTAGTTATTGAGATAATTACAGATTTCAGTGGTTTCCATGAAGGGATGACCAGGGTCAAACACAAGGTTTTCACTGACCAAAGCGATAGCAAAAATCCTAGCAACTTTTCTCTCTACATTTAAAATTTGGCTGCCTGGGGTCTCACACTTGCCATACTCAGCATAAACGGGCAACACTTGATGAGAACAATATGGAGGCACCATTATGCTTTGTGTCTGGGTGGCCCCCAAGCCTCATGCAGTCATGGAGGTGGGTGAGTGTAGCATTTGCAATTGGTTCGTTGTCTAGCACTGAGTACTGCATCCACCTAGGGGCAGGGATCCAGCATAAAATGTAAAGGAGGGAAGGAGCTGCACATTTTCCCCTTTTTGCCCTTTTGCTCTTGTTGTCTGCCACCTCCATGAACAGCTGCCCCTCAGCCATGCCACCTGCTTCTTACCTGACAGGCATATGAGCCAGATGAGTAAGGCCCACAGCTGTACTTTGTAATTTGGTACATTCTAACACAAAGTGGTCTCTGCCATCAACATCATCATGAATGGTATTTCTGTCACCTTCCTAACATTTATGGAGCTTTTATTATGCTCCAAGGAAGAGCTAAATATTTTACGGACATTAGTACATTGAATCCTTACAAGAAACTTATGTGGGGCTGAGGTTGTAGGTCAGTGGCAGAGCACTTAGTCAGCATATGTGAACCCTGAGTTTAATTCCCAGCAGTGCAAAGAAATACACAAGCACACATACACACACACACTCACTCACTATTACTTTCATTAAGGAAGTAATGCTTAAGGAACTTAAGTGACTTGTCCAAGGTTATACAGCCTGTAGGTGAGAGAGTCATAACTCCCTCACATTTGGCCAGATCCCTAACTATACACTGTAACTCAGTGCTATCTCTCCAAGGACACCGTCTCCTCCCATACACATCCTCACATCCTGACACTTCAGCCTGCCTTGCTCTCCATGGCCTTTTCTCTGAAGCCTTAACAGCCACAGAACAGAACTTTTGTCAAAACACCTTTGCATTTTTATTTGTAAGACTGGTTTTATGCCCAGGTTGGGGCTGATGTCAGATCCTGTCTCTTCTACATTTATAAACTCTTATGTCTGTGCTATAAAAATGTCCCCTGGGTGCTTATGGCAATATATTGATCATGGCCATTTAATCTCATGTACAAAGGCAGAGGACTGACACACACTCCTTTCTGCCAGTTTGGCCCATGGGCTTTGAGCTTATAAATATCCCCTCCTACCAGTACTGGAGGGAGGGGGACCAAAAGAAAAGATTATTTATGAATGGAATTCACAGGCCTTCTGTCCTGGATTAATAGCTCTCAATCCTATTTTATGAAGGTCAAATGCATCAATGGTGGAAAAATGAATCTGAGATGCATAGCTCCAATGAGGTAAAAACCCAGAAAACTCATGTGTTTTTTGGAAAGGTAGTTGTGCCGCAAGGTCAAGCTGGGTGGGTGGGGTGCAGAATGCTAAGGCTCTGCAGCTCTGGTGGGGACAGCTCTGATGACTGTCACACATATGCTTGCCTAGGGAGCAGCTGCAGTTCACAATACCACACTGCCCCAGCCAGCACCCCCGAGTTTCTTACTACTCTTGTCGTGTTCCAGGGAGGCGGAGCACAGATCAATAAGATGCGTTGACAGAAGTGCCTGCAGCACAGCCATTTCTCAGGCTAGACACTGATGGCACCTATCACTAGCAATAAAAGGCTGCAGAGACAGAATTGAGGCACATTCTATTGCGGGCCTGTCTACCCCTCTCTGATAAACATCTCCCACGCAGGCTTACTGCAAAGAAACCATTTCCAGGAGGCAAGGTGCCAGGCCACCTCTGAGGGTCGTTCCATTTTATTCCTGTGTGGCGTGTGGGTTGGGTAATGCTGCAGGAGGGTTGGCGATGGCTTCTGGCTCCTGGGAAGGTGTCACAAAGCCCCATGTGCTGTCAAAATCCATTCCAAATCAAATTACTTGAGGGAGGCCATACCTCGTCAGTCTTCCTCATTTTTTGGAGACGAAAAGACATTATTCTGCCAAACTAGTTGCTTAAAGTACTATTCGTTAAACCCTTCATCTGTGAAAAAAAAAAAAACAACCTGGTATATATGCTGCAGTCGTAGTGGGTTTAAGCAGTCTGTCTTCTTCTCCTAGGTGGCCATCCCTTGCTGATCTTGGTCCCAATGGGTGGTCTAGTTCTGAAATGGACAGCATAAGCGTACATCCTTTGGGGCCTATTGCTCCCTTCTACCTGGCACACACTGTACCTGAACACAAATTTCCCCTCACACACCATAGCATCCTTCCTCTTAAAGGCAAGGGGGTGTGGCAAGGGGGTGCCAAGAACTCTCACTGGCCTTGGATTTGAATTCATACCACTAAGAATAAAAATCTGGAAAATAACATAATGAAAAATGTTCATTCCAAAGGCTACTTGGAGAACCTGTAGACCATTCCAAAGTGGAGCCAGGAAAAGCATTTTTTATAGGTTGAGCTACCTGACCTGGGCTTTTTAACATCAGTAACATTGACATGTACATCTCCACAATCCTTTGTGGTGGCAGGCAGCGCTGTGTTGTAAGAGGTTGAGCAGCATCTCTAGTCTTTACCCACCTAATGCCAACAGCACCTGTCACTTGTGACAACCAAAACTATTTCCAGATATCATTCAATGACCCTAGGCTGGAAGTTGCACCTACACACACACACACACACACACACACACACACACACACACACCATGATAAAAGCTACTTGAAGCAAAACTATGGAGATGGGACTAAGTCCAGTGCGTCCAGGACTTAGGTACTCCAGAGCCTGCACAGTTAATGTCCAAGTCATTGCATGTCTCAGAACTATAGGAGATGTGAAAGAATTATCAACATCATCAGAGCAGCCAATTTTTGTTGAGTGCCTATCCCAGGCTAAGTACATGCCAGACATTTAGCATACACCATCTAATAACCATGGCTTGGGCTGGTGACTCAGAGTAAGAAGCAGCCAGATTCATCATGTTCACCAAATATGGTGAGATCATGGCCAGGCCACGTTGCTGCTGCATGGGGAGAAGCAGGGTGTGCAGTGTCCTTGCAGAGGTGAACTGTCAGCTTGTAGATATTTCTCCACACAGGATGAACTGAAGAACCGGTGATCTGACTATAAGGCTGCCAGCCGAGATGACCACCCACCCTTCCATCCAACCTTGCATCAGTGGTAGGTTCACTAGCCAGACCTTTACTGCTCACCACAAAAAGAGCATCATGACCATGACCAGCATATCAGCATCACTCTGGAGCTCTTTGGAGCAAGGCTTCTCTAGACCAACAGCACCTGGCTGCCAGCATCTATCAGTATTTCAGAACATGTATTAGTCAGTATACCTGAAAGATTCAACTTAGAAAAGGTTTATTTTAGCCAACAATTGTAGAAGTTTCTGTCCACAGTCAGTGGCCCCATTGTGTTTGGAGCTGTGGCAAGGCAGCACATCAAGGTAGGAGCACATGGCAGAGCAAAATCACTCATGTCCAGAAAGTAGGAAAAGGGGCTTGGGTGCTACTTTTCTTTTAAGGGCACCTGCTAGTGACCTACCTGAAGACCTTCCACTAAGCCTCACTTCTCCCTAGTAGCAACACTTTTTAAACACACTGAAGGTCCAAACTATAACAGTATGCGTACAGATGGAAGGAAACATTGCTTCTTTCTAGATTCATTCATTCAACAAATATTTATTGAATGTACCCATATTCTGAGGGACCTAAGTGTCTGGTGACCTCTCACTCCACCCTCATGCAGGTAACTCCACAGATGAAGTCACTCAGTTTACATAGGAGAAAATTGAAGCTCTACCACATTAAAACACTTGGGCAAAACCCACTGCAAACAATAGAATGAGTTTTAATGTAGATATCATTTCCCCAAATCCTGGCTCCTTTTAGTAAACACAATCTACTTTTTGACCACATTCACTAGATCAAAAAGAAGAAACAGAACCTTCTACTTAACAAGTGAATCATGCCAAAGGCAAGTTGGGGGCCTGGGGTTACACAATTGAACAACTGACATCAGTCACCATATCACCCCAAATCAGTGGTTCAAAGATGGTTGAATTCATGGGGATTGGGTTAGCCTAGCTCTAAGCTCCCTGGCCAACCTCTTCCGTTCCAAATCAGGAGCATTTAAAGACCACCTATAAAAAATACAAAGCAACCACAGCCCCTGAGATCTTAACAGGTCTGCACCCTCACACTGGGTCTTCTCAACAGGGAATATTACTGCCCCAAATTCCTCCCTCACCTGAGAATTCCAAAAAATAAATGCATTTTTTTGTCATTATTTAGTTTTGTTCTTTCATAATGATATAACGAACATGGTTTTAGGAATCAAAGCTAAAAGCTGGTTTTCTCATCAGTAAATTAGAAAAAGTAGAATACTTCACAGAGTTCCTGGAGAATTCAGTGAGATAACATGTAATCTGAGTTTAGCCTAGATCCTGGTATGTGTGCAACAAATGGCAGCTACCTTCTCCTTCCCTTGTTCCTGAGAACAACACTGGAGTCTACTGAGGGCTACTGGAACCTGAGGAGTCTCTTTGGGGTTCTCCCATGCACCAAGAAGAGCTGAGCTGGGAGCAGAAAGAAGGTAGAAACCCATTCAAATGCAGGGAATGATTCCATAGGGGATCCACTGACCTGGCTGCCATTTTTGGCCTGTATGTAGAAAGTGGGCTCTCTGTGGTAGGCATAAAATTAGACCTGAAGCTCTCATGGGTGTGGGAATGGGAGAGTTCATATAAAATCCTCACATTCTTCTGGTTCATCTAGCTTGGATACTTTTTACTGCATGAGCCTTAGATGCCTTTTACATCCAAAGCTGCAAATGGCAGGCTTCCATTTTTTCAGCTTCACTTGCAGCTACATATGTCCCTGCAGAGATATGGAAGCCCTCTCTCCAAGATTTCAACTTAGGAGCCAGGATTTGTTAACAATCCACTTTTTTTGAGAAAGGACTGATAATCACAGCTATTACTCAGACACTATGCTGCCTTGCTCCAATGGGTTCAGCAGTGGAACTGTTCCCAGAGGCAATAATGATAGTAGCCCTTGAAGAGATATTCTGGAGACTGACTCTGAACAGGATAAGCCTGATTGCCTGGCCCTGCTAAAGAATGTGAGCCCCAAATCCTTTAGTAGATCCTTTCTTAAATTAGAATCTGTTGAACCTTGTTCAAAGTGACTTTCAGTGTAGTTCCTGTTCTTAAATATAACTGGTAGAAAATAAGTCAGCATATATGCAAAGGAAACTCCCCACCACTAACCCAACTCATCTCTACCAATGCTCCTCATCTCTCAAATGCCCTAGGAAGACACACATTGGAGTCAACTATGTTACAAGGGTATTGATGAAAAGCCAGACTCCTGAATTAGAAACTTTATGGCTATGCCATTCAGAAATATACATTTTTTACCAAGCATTTTACCTCCCAATTTTTATATTTCCTAAAATGTGAAAACAGCTGGTCCGTGATTCTTCTTAACCTTTTCCACCCAGACCACTGCTAATTTGTGTGGTTCAGTGTGTAAAAGAAGATGCTCCTATGACCAGTGAGAAATGGCCCTAGGTGGCTCTGGCTGCCACTTGTTCCAGAAGCCACCTTGAGCACTAAGGGGAAGCACTATCTCACCCTAACCTATTCACATTTAGGTACACTGGCTATGAGATTCTGGGGTATCCCAGGGCTGCTCAAACTCTGACCCATGAACCAGTTTGATCCATGAATTACTTGTGATCAATTCACAACATCAGAACTAAAGAAACTAAGAGTGCATACTGAGAAGTATGCCAGTTTGCCAGATAATTTCATGGTTGCCGAGTCTTTAATACGACTTAGGGCTTATATTTCATATGTCTCTGTTTTCTATTTCTTTTCTGCTTAGTGATTTTTTAAATCATATTTTCCAAAAGTATTTATCTATGACAGATTTGAGAAACAATTGGTCTTTCACCAAAAATGATCTTTCAACACAACTGGTCTATCACATAGCAGAATAACGATCTATTCATTAAGTTGCATATCATTTGGGGGGGGGGGTTCTAAGTAGTGTTGGTCTAGTCTGAATTCCCTCTGATGTATCTGTCAAGGAAGCTGAAGCCTCTTTTTTCACCATGGGTGAGGCATCCAATTCTGATACTAGGTTACTACCTGACATCCAAGGGTTTATTTTGCTTCTAGGCAGAATAACAGAAAGAGTCACTACTATACAGAAACACAACATGTCTCTGGGGTCAATATAGGTGTCTCACTACCAGCTGAGTCCCATCCTTATCCTAACCAGTGCTTATCCCTAGATCGCATGTGACTCAGCCCCTGTGAACATTCAGGGTGTAATGTTAAATACAGCAGTGGCAATTTCCCTTTCTCCCTTAAATACTTTATATACAACATCTATTTCAAATCATATGTTAATAGGAAACCATATGTTAATTTGAACAACACATATGTAAAGTATATGATTTGATCAGGTTTAGAATAACCACAAAACTACTGCTATAATCAAATCAATATAACCATAAAACTACTGTTACAATCAAGTCAACAGATATCTCTATCATCCTGAGAAGTTTCACTGTGCACCTAGACAATCTATCTCATCTCTGCCATTCCTTTCCATTTCAGAGCAATCACTAAAATTCCTAACGCTTTCTGTCACTATGGATTAGTCTTCATTTTCTAGCATTTTATGGAAATGGAATTACACTGTATGCATTCTTTCAGTTCTGTATTTTTACCTAAGCATAATACTCTAGAGATTCGATTCATCCATGTGTAACAAGTATCAGTGGTTTATTCCTTTTGTATTGTAGAATGGTATTCCAAAATACAGGTATTTTACAATCTGTTTTACCTATTAAATTGAAAAATACAGTTTGAAAAGGGGAAATTTAATTTCTCTAATTCTCCTGAAAGTATAAGAAGAAGACAAAAGAGCAACAAAAGAAAAGTAAACTTCTCAGCACCTTTTCTTATCTCAGGACCTTTACACTTGCTCTTTGCTTGGCCCAGAATAGTTCTCAAGTTGTGACATCATCTACATCTCAACTCTCAGGCCGTTTTCTCAAAGACCTGCTAAGATCCTCCTAATAATGCTTCCTGTGCTCCAATCCAACTTACTCTTCACCATATTACAAAATGCTGTTCTCTAAAGTATTTATCATTGTTTGAACTTATTAAATCTGTTTGCTTGGTTTTTGTCCACCCTCTTCTTTAGCATGTAGGCTCCAGTAGGTCAAGGAATTTGTCTGTGTTGCTCACTATTAAATCCTTCATGTCTAAAATACCCATTGGAAGGTAATAGATGCTCAGTAAATATATGAATGGTTACACAAAAGATAAATGAATGAGAAGAAGATTGAGCTGTATTTTTTTAAATTATAAAACCTCTGGTTTGGGAAAATCCCAGAACTCCTGATATAATAAAGATATTTAGAAGGCCACCCACCAACTCTAGGGTTTGCTCATAGATCAAGTCACAGCCTGGATCTGAAGGAGCAGCTGTGACATGGAAACCACTTAGTGCCACAGTGAGAAAGCAGCCTGGGCTGTCCTCACTGACTGCACTGGCTGCTGCGATGGGCCACAAATCATCAGAAATTCTAAATCATGTTTAAATCCCTCTGATGGTGGCCACAGGGAACGATGAAGGACATTCACGCATAATTTACATACTGCCGGGCTCCAGGGAGCCTCTAAATAGAGCCCCCATGGCCTCTGGGCACTATTTTTGAGGAGAAGGACATCAAGTGACAGATTCAATCCAGTCTGCTCCAACACCAGGGGAAAAGAAGACCTCACCCTCCACTGGCTGACATCTGCGAGGACTGAAATGACACGTGCTGTCCGAGGCCTCCCAGGGAAGCCAGTACCACATGTAGCACAGGATACATGTGCGCTCGACTCTCACAGTTTACACACCTCCACTGCTAAGAAGTATTTTGGTCAGACTTTCATTCCTTTTCCAGATTCCAACCATAAAAAGTGTTTTAATCTCAATGCACAGAAGGGGGGGGGGGTTTCCAGAAGGGTACTTAGCATTCTGCCCGTAAATGTTAGATTACATTTGGTCACAACATGGTTACAATACTGAAAATGAATCAGGAGATGCAGCAATCATCTGAGAGCCTTGATCCAGACCAGATATGTCTGGGCACAGACAGGTGGCCAGGCCAGAACGCTCCATTGTAAGGAGTGGGATAAATTTTTACAATCTAACGAAATAGGAAGCGGCACAGCCAGAAAAGTAAGGCCTTTAGCACTGTAAGAGGTTTAGACTTTTCAGGAGCACAAATAAAAACAGCACCTGTTTTATTGTTTGGTTTTGTTTTGCACATAACTCGGAGGTGTCCACATAATAGAGCCACATGAAATAAACAAGTGAATGCAGGCTGGCACCTGAATAGCAGGGCACTTCCGTGTGGTGTCCACTAGTGCCTAAGAACCTTCCAGTTCCAACGTAAAGATGGACTGCAAATGGCTCACATGCATAACTGTACTTCAGCTCATGCATGACCTACTCTAGTCTCAAATTTCTTTCTAAGTTGGGGTTTCCCGTGAGAACACTAGAAATTCCTACGATCAAGCACCATTTTAATCTTGCCATCCTACTGTTCCTTTTCCCCTAACACTGAGCCAGGCAATAATACAATCCCAGGAAATAACCTATTTGATTAATTGCCTGTAAGCATCAAAAGAAAGCCAGTGTTTGTTTCACAGTTCCATTCCCAATGTTTAGTACATGACTCTGTAAAGTGAGTGGATGAATGGATGAATAGAGAATGATATTTTAACCATATTATATCATTTGATCCTCACAACAACCCTGTAAAGTAATGATAATAGTTAACACTTACATTGTGCTAATTACATGCCAGCCACTATTCTAAATTCTTCATACATATTAACTCTTTTAACCCTCCAGAACCCTATGAAATAAGGACTATTATTATCTCCATTTAACAGATGAAGAAACTGTTGGAGGCATATGGAAGTCACACTGCTATTAGGAGGCAAAGCCAGCTCCTACTAGATATTGGTGAGCACCATTCTTTTTCTCCACCAGCTGCATTTAATGGAGCAGGAAGTGGAAGGTATCAGTACTAATGTGAACAAGCCTACCCACTGCATGAACGCAGAAACCTAAGGTTGTGTTCCTAAGACACTGTTAAATGACAAATCCAGGGTATGAACCCCAGTAGTGCTGAGTCCACTCTCAATGCCCCATCAGCACATGTGGCAGAGAGCTGGTCCCTGCAAATACTTGGGATCAGTCTAAGACAGGCTGTCAGGGGCCTGAAATAATAGGCATTGGTTTGCTCAGCACCATTCCCTTAAACAAGAGGTGTTCTGAGATCCAAAACAGAAAGATAAAAAAGAAGTAAGGAAGAAGGAAGGAAGGAAGGAAGGAAGGAAGGAAGGAAGGAAGGAGAAAAACAGCACTAGAAAACATGAGTTCCATTTCACCTCTCCTGAAAAATCATATTTTGATAGCAGAAGGAGAAATTTGCTGGCATAGACCCATGTTCTATCTCTAAGACTCCCTGACAGCCTTGCCAATGGCCAGAGCAAAGTCCCTACAGAAGCCTTCTGCAATACAACCCAAGCCAGCTCCTGAGGAAGACTTCCTTTTCAGGGACTGAATTTTACTACCAAATGTGCCAAAGAGTCCTGGGGAAGTGAAGAAACTATGATGACAGAGTAGAAGCTGGGACAGAAGGAGAATTCATAAACATCATGAACTTGAAGAGGAGGAAAAGGCTGGAGCTAATTCCTGACAGCAGTGTGAGTTTGGATGGCTTCAGGATTTCAATTTAAGAAATCATTTGCTTCTGTTTGAGAAAGGACAAGAAAGCAGGGGAATGGAGTTTTGAAGCTGGGAAATATTAGCCCTGTAAATTTCCAACTCCACAAACTGGATATTAAGTGGAACAGTACTGCTACTATGGATGGAGGATTAAATTTGGGAGCAAAATATTAGTGCAGTAATTAAGAAAATGTAGTCATTCTGGGAAAGGGAAATGTAAAGAGATGGGTGGGCTACACCCTTCACACACACACACAACTTTTACGGAACTGAAAACAGAAGGATGCATGTTGGGACTGAAAAAGCTGTACAGGACTGACTGATTCAAATTCAATATGTGGACAAGTCAACGCTACAACTCTGACTTAAACTGCAGTCGCAAAAAAGAAACATCTCTCTCACTTAGAAAAGCGAGGGAAGAAAGATCCCTCACAAGTTAACAGAGACTTCTCTCTGACAGTCATAGCTCAGCTGAGACTTGTGAGATTTGTAAATTACCTCCAATGTGAGTGACAGTTGGGCCTTGTGTGGTCCCCACCTCAACTCTGTTTTTCAAACCAGACCTTTCCATTTCATTTTTCTACCAAACTGAAACCAAAAGAGGCTTTGCCCTATGAAAACTGATGGGGACAATGTACCTCTGCCAGGAGTTTCCCTGCACACAGCCTTGTTATAAAACCAAGGTGTACATCTCTGAAAATCTGTGATCTATCTTTTTAAAAATGGAAGTTTTGCTGAAAAAGTAGCAGCGCACAGTTTTAAAAAAAGTTATTGCACGAGATTTGCAAAATTAGTGAATCTCGGAATCCCATAGGGAGTTGAGAGGATGTTCTTTATGAATGGAAACGGGGTCCTGGTAGACCCCCATCACCTCCAAACACGAATACATTGGAGTACAGGACCCTAAAGAACTCGCACCTAGACCCAGCTGAAGACGCTAAGATCTAATTACGTTCGCTGGATCCTAAAATTCTCCTTCTTGAACCGGTGGGGATCCGTTCACCCTGCTGAGCTTTATTAACATCCTACCAGTATGTACCAAGGTTCCAAGAATCAGCTAGCCTATATTGCTTGGCTCTGAATTTTTTTTTTTTTTCACGCTCAGAAAACCGCAAAGGGATTTAACCAAAAGAAAGCAAAGGTTTTCTCTTTATAAATTCGATTAGTCTTTTCCACTTTCTCTGTCTCAAGACATTTCCTTTGGGAAAAATTTTTATACCCAGAGACCCCTTAGCGAGGCACTGTTGCATGCGGGCAAAGTGAATTCAAGTGCAAGACGCTCGATGTGGGCGGAAAGTAAAACTCTCAGACACTTGCAAGCCACTAGCCAAGTCCGGTTCTGGTTCTGAATGCCGTTGTAAGAATGGCTCCATGAGGGAAGAAAAGACTAAGTTTGCAGCGGGCAGGCAACGTCAGATCCACGGCTGGGATGCGGGCGGGTACTGACCCAGCCCGCCCTCCGCTAGCCAGGGCTGAATCTCTCGCCCGAGCCGGCGCCGAGCGCCTGGTGCCCGCGCAGCACCCGGCGCCCGTCTGGAGATAGCCCTTGGCGGTGAGCGGCAGGAGGCCCCCCAAAACTGCGCCTTTTCGCCGCCGCAACTTAGTTGCAGGAGAGACAGCGCCAGGAGTGCTCTAAGTAGACTCAGGCAGGAGGTGGGTGACACCCACCGGAGCCTGCAACCTCAGGCCTCAGGTTCGATGCTGCTCCAGTGGCAGAGGGGAGGTTAGTTAGGAAGTGAGCGACAGCAAAAGCGCTAAGGACGGAGTTTCTACAACTCCCAGGGAAGCGTAGTCCCAGAGATCGGGAAATAACCAAGCTTGCGGAGGACTTTTCAAACTTGGTCTTTATAGTTTGTGTCATTTTCCTGCCCTCCTCGCTTCCCAGCACACTAACCCCAAACCTTAGGAAACAGCCCTAAGAACTAGAGTCCTCATTCATCCCCTCCCCCCATGTTTCCAGACTAGGAAAATATACAAATAAACCCCGGTGGTTAATGCATGCGGGCGCATCCAGGCGCCCCATTCCCAAACACACACGGCGATCACCACCCGCTGCGTCCCACCCACCTCCGAGGAGGGGAGGGACTGGGAACCTGATCTCCCGGCTCCGGCCTGAGCGCTTCCCCATCAATAATGTTGATACCATCGGTGTGCCTCTTCCCCCGCCCCCAGGGCGCCGCTGCCGCCTTTTTGCCGCTTTTTGCTGGCGGAAGGAAAACGAAACCTTCTCTACTGCCCTTACCTAGCCTCTCTTTGGAGCCGGCGAGGTCTAGGGACGGGATTTAGGAAGCAGGGACTCGGGCAGGGCGCTTAGGGGCGTCCTCCAGTTCTGGGGTGGGGAGTCCAATCTAGGCAGGCCGAACTGGAAACAGGGTCTGGGGCCCAGGCAAGGCCTCATTACAGACCCGGGGTCAGATTGGGCCTGAATCAGTGAGCTTTGCGGGTGGAGGAACCAGGCCCAGGAATGGGCCTCCAAACCTCCTCTTTCCAGGAATGGCGAATAAACCAAGAAGAAACACCCCACCTCTGGTAACGAGACCGTGGCCCGTGGCCTTGGGTCACAGCGCTCTAGTCCCGCCAACCCAGCGAGGATTCCCTAGATATTGGGGTAACAGTGGGGACATATTGGTAGAAACAAGCATCGAACTCTCAAATGAACTGCCAAGCGCCTCCCCCCGGGTGCGATTCCTCCAGGTCAGCGAGGTCGCGACCCTGGCGCAGCTGCAGCCGGGCTTTGGGCCACTCCCATTCTCCACCCTGGGTGAGCCCCTAAGAACCAGAGACTCTCGAGGAACCGAAAATCCCGAACCTCCGCAGCCCGCTTCCCCCAGCAGCTGCCCCATCCACAACTGGAAGGGCGCGACCCCCTCGAGTTTCCAGGGTTGAGCCGGGTGTATGGACCACTCCAGCTGCGGCACCTTTCTAGCACTCCAACCTCTGCCCACCCGCTCAGAAATAAAAATGAACCTGCACTGTCTCCGTTTTTATGGATTTAATTATTTTTTTGCATCCCAGCACGCGGAGCCTCGCCAGCTCCCTGACACCGGGGCGCCCGCATCAGCGAACCACGGAACTTGGGGCCGAGACAATGGCCCATAATTGATGTATTGCCGCCAACAATAGAGACCAATTCTCCTCTCCCCGCCATTCCAACCTTCCCCTTCCTCCCATCCCCCTCTCCTCCACCTCCCCTCTCTTTCCTCTCTCCCAGCCGCAGAGGAAAAGAAAACAAACAAGAAATTAGTGAGGGACGCCGCGCGCAGAGCGAGGCGCCTTCCTCTACGCCGTCGAGGACGCAAAAGAACGAAAAAAGTTATTAAAGTTTGGAATACCCCCAATAATTTGTCTCCGCTCACCCACTTTTAAGCGAACAGAGCAATACGGATTTTACGTGTTCTTTTCTTTTGGTTGTTTGTTGTGGTATTTGGTGCGGGGGAAGCTCTCCTCCCCTTCATCTTAAGCACACACAGAACCAGGAATGAATATGTGTTAAACTATTCCCCGGAGCTTCCGCGGAGCGTACCCCCAGAGAGGGTTTGCGGGACACCAACTCCTCTCGGTTTCTGGCGACACGCGGTGCCCCGGAAGCCCGGACTTGCAGAAGCCAAGAATGTTAGAGACAGAGAAGAGAAGCTCCAAACGCCGGCACGTTTAGGGAAAGGGACGTGCAAGTGCACAAGGGAGCGCCCGAGTACCTGGCAGGATGCGAGATTGGTGTGTTTTCGAGGACGCCTGTTTGCGGGGTGGGTGTAGGTGCGGGATTTACACATGCTCCCATACGTGTTCTCGGGGGTTTAGGGGAAGCGAGCGGCTCGCACCCCAGGAGCGCGCTGATCCATCTTTGCCGAGGGATCTCTTTAAATATTCAGTGAGAAATAATGGCATTTGAAGCACCACCTATGGAAACATTATTATCTTCATTCTTCAACATCAGCTCCACTGATAGCTTCGTTTGTCTTTTTATCAAAATCTACAGTACCCAACAGGACCTGGGGAGAAGTGGAGAGTAAAGGGGAGGGGGAGACGAGAACGAGTAAAGGCGGAAAAATATGAGGTAGAAAAGGTAGAAAGTGAAAATTGGGAGAATGAAAGAAGGGAGAAGTTGCACAAAGAAAAAAAAAAGTAAGCAAATGGAAAACAAACATTTCACCCGAACACAACATTTAGACTTTAAAAAGGGAACGGAAAAAGTGCAGAGAAAAGTGTGATTTAGGGGCGGGAGGAATGGGGTCCAGAATACCCAAAGTTCTGCTCGGGTGATGGGTGTCCACTTCGCGCGAACTGACAGTGGCACGATCCAGACTCGAGGGCGCTTCCGAATTGGGGCGTCCTTATGAGCCCTCTCATTTCCCGATCGCGAGATAGGGCAAGGATTGTGTATCTGCGCCTCCCCTCCTCTCCCAGTACAAGGCCGAAGTTTAGACTAGTTTAGTCCTTCCGACGCAGGACTTCGCGAGCCTTGGAGCAAGGAGATTCGGAGCGCGAGGGGAAGTGCTAGGCTGCGCAGAGCGCCGAGCTTCAGGTTCGCGGGCGCCTGAGCCCGGCAGAGGGAGCGCGGGGCCCCGGCTTCCCACTCCAGGCGCGGGTAGAGAGGCTGCATCCCAGCTTGGGGAGATGGAGACAGAGCAAAAAGTTTGGACCCTGGGCTAGCAAGTGCCCGAGAAGTGTAGATGAGGTTCAGTGCAGATAAGGACCAGCGGAAGGGACCCCCACCCCCACCCCGGGCCACTCACTCACTCCCGGCTCAGCGCCGCCACCTCGTTCCTAGAGGTTACGGCGCGCACCCCTTCCTCAGGGAAGGGCGCTCTGGGTCCGTGGGACAGGCCTTGCCCAGGGCCCAAACTTGGCCCAGTCGCACCTTTACAGGGCCCGGACGCGCAGCGGCGCACAGAGTAAGCGACAGCTTCTCCCCTCCCCCCCTCGGCTGGAGCTGAACTCGGAGCCTAGGCGAGTCCCAGATCTTCACCCGCCCGGGGCTCCAGGGCGCCACCATCGCCGCCGCCTCCCGGCGGAGTGACGCACCCTACAGCCAACCGGGGTAGGCGGGGGGGAAGTTCGGGAGGAGTCCTGGGCGGAGCAGGGCCGCCCCCTTATCCCACGGGCTCGGGGCGCTTCTCCCGAAAACTTCAGCCCTAATTGTCCTGGGAATGTCCGAGGTAGAGAGGGGAGCAAGGGAGCAGGAGGATCGGGACCCCTCGGGAAGGAGAGAACGGGGGTTACGAGAGCTGCCCCTCCCCCAGCACCAAACCCGTCACGTTCCCAAACCTTTCCTCGATCCTCTTCCCCGCGAGCCCGGGATCCAGGGGATGGAGAACTCGGGGCGAAGGAACGCCGAGTCAGGCGGCGCGCGGGAGGGAGGCCGGGCCGCGGGCGGGAGGCGGACCGGCGTGGGGCTGGCTCTTCCCCACTTGCTTTTTTTTTTTTTTTTTTTTTTTTAATGAGGGTGGGCTGCTTTCTAGTAGCTCTTAAACGAAGAAACACTCACGAAACGGGACGTCCTCCCCACCATCCCCAAATCCCGCCACGGAACTTCCTCCCCCCGCGGGCCGGCGCGCGAAGCGCCGGAGTTGGGAAGTTCGCCGCGCGCCAGTGCCCGGGTCCCCACCCCCCGCCCGGGGCGGCTCCACTCCGGGGAGGGCATGCTAATTTGGGTCGGCCCAGCCCGGGCTGGGGGCAGGGTGGGGGGGGAGCGGAGGGAGCGAGCCTGGCGGGGGGGCGCCGGCCGGGGCGCCGGGCGTGCAGTGGCGAGGAGGAGGCCCCCGGCGGCCGGGCCGCGGAGTCCCGGGCGGTCGCGAAGAGGGTTGACCCAGTGTCGGGCGGCGCGGCGCGCAGAGCCAGCCCCGCGGCCGGCTTATTGGGCCAGCGCGCGGAGAGACAGGGGTCTGCAGCAAATCACGAACTAATTGATTAAGGCGAGCGGGTTTGAATAGCGCTGGCCCGGTGCCAATCGCCTTTCAAAGAGCCCCTCTATGATTAATCGCAATGCATTATTGATAATCATAATTATAGCAGGACACATGCGCGCTGCGCCCGGGGCCGGGGAGCCGGGGAGGGGGCGGGCGGGCCGGCGGGCGGGGGGAGCCGCCGCCGCCGCCGCTCGATTTCCGTAATTTTGAGAAGATTTTTTTTTAGTAATTTTTTATTCTGCCCCAGCTGATGTTTGAGCCAGCATGTCGCGGAGGAAGCAAGCGAAGCCTCAACATTTCCAATCCGACCCCGAAGTGGCCTCGCTCCCCCGGCGAGATGGTGAGTGCTCTGGCTAGCGCCGCGGACACAGACACACACGCACTCACACTCGAACCCACGCACACAGGGTCGGGTCCCGCGCCCGCTGCTCTGCCGCCGTTGAGTCCCCGCTCGCTTTTTCCATTCGGCGTTTTTTTTTTTTTTTCTTTTAATTCTCAGCTTTCTAGGGCTGGGCTTCCCGGCTCTCTCGCCCCGGGGAAGCAGGCACGTCTCCCGGCAGGATCTTTCCGGAGTTGCTGTGCCTTCCTGGGGCCGGTGGGAGAAAACGCCGGCCTTGCTCCTCCACCCCGGCTTTTCCGGGGAGCCGAGGCCCGGGCACGCGGAGCTGCCTCCAGGGCCCTGGCCCCCTGGGGGCGCGGGTGCAGACCGAGGAGTCGGCGCTGCCTGCGCGGGGCCCCTCGCGCTCCCTGCGCGGCGCTGCTGGCCCCGGGCGCGGCCTTTCCACCGGCCGGGCCCTGTTGCTAGGGGGAAGGAAGTTTACTTGGTGCTGGTGGCTGAACTCCGAGCGCGTGGGGAGTTTTCCTTGCTTCCTTTCCCTACGCTAACTCTTTCCCTCGACCCGCGGGGCGAAATAGGATGTCTTAGGGGGTTCAGGGCAGTAAAAAGGTGAGGACCTGGGTCGGGGCGCGACTCCCTGGGGTCGCGGCTGGGGTGGAATATTCTGCTGCCGGTTGCTGCAGAGACAGTGCAAGTGGACGGGGGAAGCGCAGGGTTTCGACTCCTTAAGTTTTACCAGGCATCTTTTCTCTGCGTTCATGCAATCCTAGCCCCCCAAAATCCGGAGATTTGGTTTTCGCTCTCTGCAGATCGCCGTGCCCCATACATCCAGAATGGTCGGGCGGGGTAAAAAACTGTAGGATTGTTTTTCTATGCTAGGGAAGGGATAGCCGCGTAGAGAAGATTCCTAAAACAGAGGCAGGCGCTTTCCTCAGTGGAGGCCACCACCCCAGAGGTGGTCCAGAACAAAGTTTGTGTGCTGGAGGTACAGTGGAGTGTAGGAGAGACCCAGACAGGGAGTTGGGGGTGCGGAAGGAGGACACCTCCAGTCCCTCCGTATCTCTGGAGGTGGTTTACACTGTGGGAGCCTGCGAGTTCCCAGGCCCAGCGCCCGAGGCGTTGAGCGGCGCCTGGGTTCGGGTCATCCCGCACATGTTGGCCTCTTGGCTGCAGGAGGACGACGGGCGACCCTGGCGGGGTCTCCACAGATCTAGCTGCCTGTGGAGATGCTCGTGTTTCCGGGGGCCATCTGAGGGAAATGGAGACAGGAGCTGGAACCACCAGCACCCCCAGAGCTCTGCAGCGTGCCCCGAGATTTGCACCTCTGTCCACGGAACTCTGCGGCCACCTGGCCCCAAGGCCTGGTCTCGGGGCTTCTTCCCCAGAGGCCTGGCGCAGAGTAGGGCTGGGGCGCACGGGCAGAACCCGGTAGCATAGCAAAGGGACCCCGGCTGTCTTTACTCGGGCTGCAGAGAGAAGGGGTTCCTTCAGTGGTATCCCTGTAAAAAAGTAAGGGACCTAAGAGTCGATTAAGAAAGCTGTGTACTGTACAATATTTGGTCCTTCCAAGTACTTTCTCAAGTTTGAAGCCTTACCCTGAGTCTCTGTGTTCATAATCCGCTGAAAAGAACCCTGACAACCCACTTTCCCCCCAAGGAACACGGTTGCGCCGGGCGAACCGAGCTGAAATTACCCAAGGCCGCAGCAACCACTCTTGAGTATTTTTCTGGGTTTTCTCAACTGGTTTCTTAAGCTTCTTGCCCTCTCAACAATCTTTCCTAAAGTTTCTGGTGAGATCTTTAGTACTTGAATGCTGTTAACCTTAATGTGTATGCGAAAAACCAAGCCAGAGAGAAGAGAAAATTTATTAGTCAATTTTGTAAATATATATTTTTTTTTTCTCGCATTTTTTCTTCAGAAAAGATTCGGGCATCTGAAGAAATGATGCTTGCTAGTTCTATGCCTAGCGCCTTCTGGGTCTGGAATTTTTAATAGTTAAGACTTCTCATAAAGCGATGGCATAAAAGGAGTTCACTACCTCTTACCATTATTATTTATTAGTACTATTTTTTAGTTTATTTGAGCTTTGAACTAAGTTAAGTAACTGAGTCAAGTTTCCTTTCTCTTTTAATTTTTTATCTTTCTTCCTTTCTTCTTTTCTTTCTAAAAGCTAGACCATTGTGGTAAAAAGCAGTAAACTGTTGGGAGCACCCTTGGAAACACCTCCTCCTGGCCCTTGTGTTCACCTCTGCCCACCCTCTCTTTCTTCAGTAGTAATGGTTTTAGGTTATGACTGTTTTTACATGGTTGAACAATAAGTTTGGGAGAAGTTGCCTAGAGGGTAGGTTTTGTAATAGGGTTACAGGATTTAGTGTGTTGTAATAATATTAGTACACAAGTAATCCTTCCCAGCGCCTGACATACAAGAGGGCCTAACATACCCTAGTTCTTTTTATTTGGGTATAGTTGTGAGATAAATGCAGTTTAAAGTTCATGACATAGCTCAAGGTTACTTTTAAAAAGTTACCTTTTTTTGCATTGGAATAAGCAATCTCCATCCTTCTCCCTGTACTGAACCCATACTTGAAGGAATTGCTAGTGTTTGGTTTGGTTTTGTTACATACAGCAAGGTTGTTAAACTTTTAGAAGACAAGCCTCTGTTCAAACACTGCTTATTTTTTTTCTGACTTGAGGGGTTCTTAAAAATATAGCAAATGAAATAGCAAACATCACCAAATTAAATGGAGTTTATGTTCTTCTCATATACTAGGACCTCAAATTTTATGACTTCTACTCAGAGCAGGACCTAGAAAAGTTTGTAGACCCCATTACGGTAGCCCTGTAGACCCCATTACGGTAGCCCTGAAGGATGGCTCTCTGCTTTGTTGTGTGTGTGCATGGGTGTGTTTGAGTGTGAATATGCTTACAAAGAAAGGCCAAGCCATGCTGAGCAGTGCACAGAGGTAGCTGCATCTGAACAAGTTCAAGAAAATAAAATTATCTAGTCCACCTTAGAAGGCTGTATTTTATTCCACTTTAGTGGAGCCATGCTGCCAAAAAACACTGAAAAAATAACTTGATAATGTTTCAGTTTCTTGTGAAATCAAGATTATGGCAAATATGACTTGTCTCATAAATGATATTCAACAAGTCTCAAATTACTTTTATAAAGGTAACTGCCACTAGAAAGATTATTTACCAAGATAGATAATTCTGAGGAAAGAGAATATGGAACTCCAATGATTTAGATGTAGATTCTTTCCTAAGGATTTAGATTTCAGGTGTGTGTGTATGTGTGTATTTTTTTTCCTTTGGTGGTATTTTTAAGACTTCTATAACTATATGGAGGGTCTACTCAGATTCCATTCGTTTATTAAAATATTTTGCTTCTCAAGTTTTAAAGAAAAGGTACTACTGAAAAGTAAAAACATGAATTGCAGATAAAACATTGACTCATATGAAATATAATGAAAATTCCTCCTATTTATATTAATAATGAAATTCTTTTTTTTTACCAAAGTAATTTACTCATTGTGAGCAGCTTAATGGCAACACATTGATTTCTGGGCCCAAAAGGTTAGAGAGAACCATAATTAATTGCTTTTTTTGAAAAACCGACACCTGCAAGATAAGGCAGTTGGAAAGAATTCATGTTTAATCAGGCCTGTTTTAAGTTTGGCATAATGGAAGATTCTGGATGAGAAAATGTGCTGTTTTTTTGAAATTTCATGCTGCAAGATACTTCCTAAAATGTTAAAAACAACACAGAAACAAGCAAAGTAGCTGGGCATGAGACAGAATGTGTGAAAGTGAATTAGTGATACTGAATGTTTCGTGGTTTATTTTACATCAAGTTTCCATTATGGTTCATAAGCACAAGTACCACATTATAGGTAATTCTTTGGAGGTTAGGTTTCTTTTCTTTCTAGCTTGAAGGTATGGAGTTATCCTTATCAACAGAGTCCTTAAGAAAGTAAAAATCTACACTTTCATTGTGACCTTACTGGAAACTGGGGAAAAAACAAGCAGACAGGTTACATGTTTTGAAATGGTTAAAACTAAGCTCTGTGTAGTAACAAATTCTTTCTACAGCCTAAACTAATTCTTTCTACAGCCAGAACAAATTCTTTCTACAGCCTAAACTAAGTTTTTCTAAAACATATCATGGTGCAGAGGAGCCCATTAGATAATCAAAACTCTGGTCCTTTAGCAGTTTAGCAAAAGAGATGGTAAATTACACCCCTCCCCCAAGAAGAAAAAAGTGTGTGTGCCAGGCTTTAGGAAACCTAGATGTGTCGGGCTGTTTTAACCTTTGCTAGCCTCCTCCCATGCAAAGGTGACAAGGTCCAGATCATAATATGTCCTTCAGTATCTTCCCAGTGACCCCCAAATTGAGTCTTGCTAGTCACTTAGCAGGAAGTTAGTAGTTTATTTTAGTTTCACCTTATCAGCTTGGCTTCTTTTCCTAACCTTATTCCCCTGTCACCCTCAGATACCAGACCCCCAAAGGGGAAGATTGACAGGTAGTTCCCATAGCTCAGCTTTACCCTCAAACAACAGGGATTTAGTTTCTTGTGCCTTTGCCAATGTTTATGTAGTCAGAGTTTAGATCTCGCCTTAAGGAATCTCTCTTTTACGCGTCACTGGAATAGGAAAGCCACAAAGAAGTTTTAGAACAAACCCTTGCAACTGGAACCCCATCTAGTGTTCAGTTTGATTCATCCATGGGGAAGACATTTTCCCCCTTTATTTATTGTGTGCATTAGGTGGGCTTGGATCACTACTTTAAAAGGAGTGTCTTGTCCGTGTTATTTTTTCAGAGATTTCTCTTGCATTCTTCCACGGGAGAACACACTAATCCTGGTGAGCACACTGAGTGGACTTGAAGGCAGCCAATTTGTCACTTGGTTGCATATTGCATAGAGGAAACTTTAGACATCACAGAAAATATGCACAGCATATGTTGTAGTGTTTACAATTTCTTTGGAATCTTAAGTTGGACATTCAGATTCAGCCTTTCCCTAGTCTGTGAGGGGGAAAAAGATAAAGGATCAATCAGTCAAAAATGTTTGTGATAGCCTTTCCAGATAGGTCCACGAAAAGGAACAGCCTGTTAAAATTATGGGCCTCAAACCCACTATTGTGAGTGGTTCCATTTTAAAATGTTAATGTAGTCTTTAGGTATTGGGAAGTACAGTGAAGTGTCTTTCTGAGTAGCTCCAAAAAAGAAAACTAAATCTGGTAGAGTTGGGTAGTTGTTTTCTGGTTTTGGGGTTTTTGTTTTTGTTTTCTTTCCTGGCTGGCTAAGCCTTTCTGTGTGGAGCATAGTGTTATTTTTATTTTCTCAATAGACAGATACGTTAGAACACTTTAATTTTCTGCTTCCGACTCTACAACATTTGGTTCAGGTGATGAAAAACTGACAAAGTTGAGTTCAGCATCAAGTACCTAAATAGTACAATAAGAGCTAAAACATTCAGAATTTCAGTATAAATTTGGTGGTGGTATATGATCACCTACTTCCCAAAAAGAAAAGGAAAAACAAAAAAACAGAAAATGCCAAATATATTTTCTGTGTGTACATACTTAGAAAACCACTGCTTCTTAAATGTTCATATCTGACTAGAATTACAAAATTATTTTAATTTCTTGTAATATCCATAAAAAAGAAACTGAAATATTATTTTCACCATAATACAAGGAACAAGGCAACTGTATTTACTATAATGAGGTCACCAGTTGCAATCCCATGTAACAGATTATTGAGAGAGATACAAGGTAGTAGAGGGTTGGTTTGGAAAAATGAATAAGAACATTAGAACATGTTCCTGTGTGTGTGTGTGTGTGTGTGTGTGTGTGTGTGTGTCTTATTACAACTTAAAATACTCCTTGTGGTAGTTAAAGACTCACCAGATCTCATGTTTTGTCTTCTTTCTTTTTAAGCTGTTTCATTGGCATTCTGTTCAGAATGCAGATAGATTTAAAGTTAGGAATTATTACAGTGTAGCGACACCTGATTTTGAAATAAATCAAAATAGATACCAGGATTTTTAAGGGGTTGGGGTGTGCATAAATATCAGGAAATTAGTTAACTATACAGTGAGATCAAATGTCAGCTTATTAAAATGTTGTGGAAAATCTAAGCTAAAATACAGGCAATTTTTAGAATGTAGTCTTTTATAAGCCAAAAGCATTTATTTTTATACTCTGTATTTTTCATCTAGTTTAGCACAATCCTAAATATAAAAATGTTCATGTTGAAAAACTCAAAAAAATTCTCAAGTAAGTCTTGAAACAGTAGAAATACAGAATTCGAACACAGAAAAGCAATAACCAGCTAAATCCTATAAAGTAAACTATCTTTTATTTTCTCTATACATTATGAGACTATCAGATGTTTGCAAGTTATAAAGAATTAAAATGCCCTTTAATCGTGAGCACAGATGTGCTAAATATTTGAAGCAACTACATTGTAATGTGTACAATTGATGAAGTCAGTTTTCTGATTCCCTACGCTAGTTATTTAGTTCTGAATCTGTCATTATTTGTCTAAGCCCAGCTGACCAAGCAAAACTGTGTTTTAAAGTGGCTTTATGTTTTGATAAATGTGAGCTGGTTGAAAAGTATTTTCCACTGAATGCAGAGCTTAATAGAACATGCTGACATAATAGTTTTAATGCATTTTGTTGAAAATGTGTGAACAAACAGAATAGCTTTTGTTCCTTCATAATTGGCTGTAAAAGTAGATGGAAACATAACCATTACATATGGAAATGTGCAAAGAGAAAGAAATAACATTTCTGTTGAATATATTAGGAATTGCATTTCCTAGTTTAAAATAAGCATCTGAAATGGATGTATCATTTAAAATTGGTTGTCAAAATAAGAAGCTTTAAACAGAATTTTTGTCACATTATTTTTGTCCCAAGTTAAGCAACATAACTTTAGTGAATTTCATTTAATATTTTGTTTATATTAGGGCAGGAGGGGAAACAGGAACTGCTTAAAACAGCACCTTAAATGTGCATAGGAATCTGGTGCTAATTAGGATGATTAAACATTAAATGAAAACTGGATGATTGTTGGTATTTTCTGCTACAACTATGATTTGTTTGGTGTTGTTAATGCATTTTGCACTATAACCTTGTACAGATTAAAAGATGGGTATTAGGAAAGCTAGCTTATTAAGTATAACTTAGCTGCTAAAATAGCACTCCCAGTGAATAGTATGAATGTATTTGGCATACTTTACCAGGGATTCTAATCAACTTCAGCAACACTCTTAGGCAGATAGAGTTAAGGAATTTTCAGAAGTTAATATTTCAGTGTTAATTATATTTTCTGAAATGCAAAGCGACTCAAGCTTTTTAGATTTCTCAGCCCCAAAAGGCAAATGTCTGGCTCTTTTGAGTGGACTTTTAAGTTTTCAGGGGGGGAGAGCGAGATTTTGATTTTACTTGCATTCATATCTGCAATTACTTTTTTTTTTTTTTTGCCTGCAAGTTTTCTGGGAGATTCTATTTTGAAGTCATGGAAACTACCTATTATCCGATTCAGTTCTGCAGAAAAGCATACAGGGAGGTAATCCTTGAATTAAACAGTTTTTTTTTTTTCATAGCTTCGAAGATGACCACACACCATTTGTACAGCAGAAGTTGGTGTCCCATGCTGTGCAAACAATGGGACGCCATCCTGTCTTTGAATAGGATGTTAGCCTGGAGTTGGAGATTTTTATGTTTAATTTACAAATGGATCTTAGTGAGAAGACATCTGAGCAACCAGTGGAAACAAACATGAAATAAAAGGATTTTTATAAGAAAAGGTTCAGGACAATCTGTTAAACAATTGATAACAGTTAAGAGCAAACTGTTTTTAAAGGCATTCAGACAAGGAGAACTGCAAAGCCTTTCCAAATTCTACACCAAACATGATTTCTTAGGGAAAGGGGAGTACTTTTCCTTAGCTGCACATCCTTCTCAAAGTTGATTTTTAATCAGAAATGTAAGTCTTATGCTCATTTTATAGATGGAGCACTTTTGGTAAAATATTTAGAAGCACGCTGTTGCCATGTGGAGCACAGTGGCATATATCCCTTGATTAGTGGAAAGGGAGGTAGGGTTGCATTCTTTAATTTTAAAAATAAACATGCCATGGGGTGATATATAGGTGCTAGGCAGGCCTTGTAAAGGATTATGATCATTGTGTTTCTCTGCATTGTGTGTGTTGCTTTTTCTTTTGTATTCAAGTGAATCTTGAGGATTTGTTACTGATGTGACTAAAGTGTGTTTGTCACGGATCAGACTTAGCTCAGGTTTGGGGTGGGGGCTTGAGGTGATTTTCAAGTTGTCAGTCCACAGCTGGGTGATATGCATTTTTTTCCCCCCTTGTCAACAACTGATTGGAACCTGAATGACTACAAATTAGTTTAGTGACAGAACAAACTGTCACAGATATCTTTGAATCGGGTTGAAAATGAATAAGCTTGACAGAAACTCAAGAGCCTAATAAGTCCTCAGAATGGTTGCCGGATTCTCTCTGGACAAGTAGAAAATCAGGATTATAAAATATTGGAAATCAATATTTTGCTATGGAATTTCATTATGTACCAATATCTTCCTCCATACATAATATTTTTGTTTTGATGAATTATCTGAGGACCATGATTATCTATCAGAGATACCAGATGGATGGAAATTCTTCCACAATGCTTAAAATTAATGATGAATATTCTTAAATAATCACTTAAAGGTAAAAGTGATTGGGTTTTCCTGGATTACAGTAGTTTTGAATTTTGCAGTTAGGAAACAGTTGATTAAGTTTTTTTTTTTGTTTGTTTTGTTTTGTCTTTTAATCATAGATGACATGTATTCTGGCTTCCTTTCTAACCCTGAGCCTTTTGATGTTTGTAGGAGACATCGAGAAGGGTCAGCCGAATCGCCCCACCAAAAACAAGGATGCCCATGTCTGTGGCCGGTGCTGTGCTGAGTTCTTTGAGTTATCAGATCTTCTGCTCCACAAGAAGAACTGCACTAAAAATCAATTAGTTTTGATTGTCAGTGAAAATCCAGCCTCCCCACCAGAAACCTTCTCACCCAGCTCCCCTCCTGATAATTCTGATGAACAAATGAAAGACACAGTGAACAAAACAGATCAAGTAGACTGCAGCGACCTTTCAGAACACAAGGGACTTGACAGGGAAGAGTCCATGGAGGTGGAAGCCCCGGCCGCTCCCAACAGCGGCAGTGGGACATCTAGTGACACCACCAGTAATACCACCCCAAGCTGCGAGAACAGCTCCTCCACCGGTACCTCAGCGATCACAACCTCTCTACCTCAACTCGGGGACCTGACGACGCTGGGCAACTTCTCCGTGATCAATAGCAACGTCATCATTGAGAACCTCCAGAGCACCAAGGTGGCAGTGGCCCAGTTCTCCCAGGAAGCGAGGTGCAGTGGGGCCTCCGGAGGCAAGCTGGCCATTCCAGCCCTCATGGAGCAGCTCCTAGCGCTGCAGCAGCAGCAGATCCACCAACTGCAACTGATCGAACAGATTCGGCACCAAATATTACTGTTGGCTTCTCAGAACACAGACTTGCCAACATCTTCTAGTTCTTCTCAAGGTACTTTACGAACATCTGCCAACCCCTTGTCCACACTAAGTTCCCATTTATCTCAGCAGCTGGCGGCAGCAGCTGGATTAGCACAGAGCCTCGCTAGCCAATCTGCCAGCATTAGTGGTGTGAAACAGCTACCCCCAATCCAGCTACCTCAGAGCAGTTCTGGCAACACCATCATTCCATCCAGCAGTGGCACTTCTCCCAATATGAGTATATTGGCGGCAGCAGTTACCACCCCATCCTCAGAAAAAGTGGCTTCGAGTGCTGGTGCAAACCATGTCAGCAACCCAGCAGTCTCAGCATCGTCCTCACCAGCTTTTGCAATAAGCAGTTTATTAAGTCCTGCATCTAATCCACTTCTACCTCAGCCAACCCCTGCTAACGCGGTTTTTCCCAGCCCTTTGCCCAACATCGGAACAACTGCAGAAGATTTAAACTCCTTGTCTGCCTTGGCCCAGCAAAGAAAAAGCAAGCCACCAAATGTCACTGCCTTTGAAGCAAAAAGTACTTCAGATGAGGCATTCTTCAAACACAAGTGTAGGTTCTGCGCAAAGGTCTTTGGGAGTGACAGTGCCTTGCAGATCCACTTGCGCTCCCATACCGGAGAAAGGCCGTTCAAGTGCAACATCTGTGGAAACAGGTTCTCCACCAAGGGGAACTTGAAAGTCCACTTTCAGCGCCACAAAGAGAAGTACCCTCACATCCAGATGAATCCCTATCCTGTGCCCGAGCACTTGGACAACATACCCACTAGTACTGGCATCCCATATGGCATGTCCATCCCTCCAGAGAAGCCAGTCACCAGCTGGCTAGACACCAAACCGGTCCTGCCTACGCTGACCACTTCCGTTGGCTTGCCATTGCCCCCAACCCTCCCAAACCTCACACCCTTCATTAAGACTGAAGAGCCAGCCCCCATCCCCATCAGTCATTCTGCCGCCAGCCCCCCCAGCTCAGTCAAAAGTGACTCTGGGGCCCCAGATCCAACCACAAGAAACCTGGGTGGGCTCCCTGAGGAAGCAGAAGTGTCCACTCTGCCACCCTCCAGTGGCAAAAATGAAGAGAGTAGCATAGCCACCAACTCAGTTCCAACAGCAAGCAACAGCACCCTCGGCTCCCCAGCGGCTGACTGTGGCCCAGCAGGTGCCACCACCTTCACCAACCCTTTGTTGCCGCTCATGTCTGAGCAGTTCAAGGCCAAGTTTCCTTTTGGGGGACTCTTGGACTCAGCCCAGGCATCAGAGACATCCAAGCTGCAACAACTGGTAGAAAACATTGACAAAAAGGCCACTGACCCCAATGAGTGTATCATATGCCACCGGGTCCTGAGCTGTCAGAGCGCCTTGAAAATGCACTACCGGACACATACTGGGGAGAGGCCCTTTAAGTGCAAAATCTGTGGCCGGGCTTTCACCACAAAAGGGAATCTTAAAACACACTACAGTGTCCACCGGGCCATGCCTCCACTCAGAGTCCAACATTCTTGTCCCATTTGCCAGAAGAAGTTCACAAATGCTGTCGTCCTGCAGCAACACATCCGGATGCATATGGGAGGCCAGATCCCCAACACCCCTGTCCCTGACAGCTACCCGGAGTCCATGGAGTCTGACACAGGCTCCTTTGATGAGAAAAATTTTGATGACCTAGACAACTTCTCCGATGAAAACATGGAAGAGTGTCCTGAAGGCAGCATCCCAGATACACCCAAGTCAGCGGATGCATCCCAAGACAGCTTGTCTTCTTCACCTTTGCCCCTCGAGATATCGAGCATTGCTGCTTTGGAAAATCAGATGAAGATGATCAATGCTGGCCTGGCAGAGCAGCTTCAGGCCAGCCTGAAGTCCGTGGAGAACGGGTCCGTTGAGGGGGATGTGCTGACCAACGATTCATCCTCAGTGGGTGGTGACATGGAAAGCCAAAGTGCTGGCAGCCCAGCCATCTCAGAGTCTACCTCTTCCATGCAGGCTCTGTCCCCATCCAACAGCACCCAGGAATTCCACAAGTCACCCAGCATGGAGGAGAAGCCACCGAGAGCAGGACCAAGTGAGTTTGCCAATGGTTTGTCTCCCACCCCAGTGAATGGGGGAGCTTTGGATTTGACATCTAGTCATGCAGAGAAAATCATCAAAGAAGATTCTTTGGGAATCCTCTTCCCTTTCAGAGACCGGGGTAAATTTAAAAATACTGCTTGTGACATTTGTGGCAAAACCTTTGCTTGTCAGAGTGCCTTGGACATTCACTATAGAAGTCATACCAAAGAGAGACCATTTATTTGCACAGTTTGCAATCGTGGCTTTTCCACAAAGGGTAATTTGAAACAGCACATGTTGACACATCAGATGCGAGATCTACCATCACAGCTCTTTGAGCCCAGTTCCAACCTTGGCCCCAATCAGAACTCAGCGGTGATTCCCGCCAACTCCTTGTCGTCTCTCATCAAAACAGAGGTCAATGGCTTTGTGCATGTTTCTCCTCAGGACAGTAAGGACACCCCCACCAGTCACATCCCTCCTGGGCCTCTGTCATCCTCTGCCACGTCCCCAGTTCTGCTCCCAGCTCTGCCCCGGAGAACTCCCAAACAGCACTATTGCAACACATGTGGAAAAACCTTCTCCTCGTCGAGTGCCCTTCAGATCCATGAGAGAACTCACACTGGAGAGAAGCCCTTTGCTTGCACTATTTGTGGAAGAGCGTTCACAACAAAAGGCAATCTTAAGGTACCCACTCCATCTGCACCTCACCCGCCCCATCAGTCCGTTCCATTGCTAATAATGATTATCTGAAGTACACACTTCTGGATTCATCCACACTCATACTCAGGGATGGGAATCTCCAAAGGGCACTACTGCACATGGCTGACCTGGGAGAAATTAGGTTGCCCATGAAGGTCAGGATGGTGGAAGGCAGGGGAGGGCTGCCTGCAGCTGGCTGCACGTCATAATGTCTTGAGTGATTTGGTACCTAAGTGAAGCAGCGGCCCCTCTCCCTTGTCTCACTAAGTGCACCAAATGAATTGCTTTACCTACCAAATAAGACAGTCTGGCATTGCCATGGGGTATTGATTAAAGACATCCACGTGGCCTGTGTGCTGCCCATATCACTTAATAATTACAGTTCTCCTTGGCGTACACAGCAATTTTTCATAACTATGCAGTCCAGCATGGTTTGTTTTTCTAGAAACAATAACGTCACTGCTCTGCTAATGGGTATTATGATAATTGATTATACAACATTTCCTACTGATATGTGTTGGAAATAAAGCAAATATGCTTACGTTCTAGAGCAATGGTTGAGTGCTCTTACTGTGTACATTTTTCTGTTGACAGAGTATTTCTCTGGAGATTGCTGCCAGTAATGTGAGATGAATAATTACTTTCTGGCTTTTCTCTCCATACACAAGCCCTCCAATGGGCAATCAGCGAGGGGTACTTTCTTCCCATCTGCAGAGGACATTTATAGGGTAAAGGGTGTCAGATACAATACTTACCATTGCAATGAGAGTGGACATAACAATTCTAACCCTGAAAAGAGCTATCTGCGACTGACTAGCTTGCTTGAGGCCATTATAAGCTAAATACGGGTAATAAAAAAAGAGTAAGTAAGGCATCTTTGCCTGGGAAGAGGAGAGGCAGCCCAGGGCTGCAAAGAAGAAACAGGTTATTACTAGTCCACGGGATTGGATGGTTCCCCTTACCTTTTCCCCTGTCTGTCACATAATAAGAATAGACATTTGGCCCACTTGCTTTGTGGAGTGTTAGGATATGAGTTGAGACAGATTTAACTATTAAGCTGCTGTCTTGTTTGTTCCCTCTTTCTTTTATCCCCTCTCCCCCTACCCCCACTCTGATCTCAGGTACACATGGGCACCCACATGTGGAATAGCACCCCTGCACGCCGGGGCCGCCGGCTTTCTGTGGATGGTCCCATGACATTTCTAGGAGGCAATCCTGTCAAGTTCCCAGAAATGTTCCAAAAGGATTTGGCGGCGAGGTCAGGAAGCGGAGATCCTTCCAGTTTCTGGAATCAGTATGCAGCAGCCCTCTCCAATGGGCTGGCAATGAAGGCCAACGAGATCTCTGTCATTCAGAATGGTGGCATCCCTCCAATTCCTGGAAGCCTAGGCAGTGGGAGCAGCTCACCTATTAGTGGGCTGACGGGAAATCTGGAGAAGCTCCAGAACTCAGAGCCCAGTGCTCCTCTGGCTGGCCTGGAGAAAATGGCAAGCAGTGAGAACGGAACCAACTTCCGCTTCACCCGCTTCGTGGAGGACAGCAAAGAGATCGTGACAAGTTAGAGCAGCCACACACTTGAGACACAGCATTTGTGTTCAGAATGCACCTAGGTTGCCTCCTGCTCCTGTCCTGTCCCCTACCTTCTGGTCCCCCGGTCTATGAAGTCCAACGTTATGAAGACATTCTTTTGTTACTTTGTTCAACTTCTAGAGTTCTAAGAAAGCTTATTTATTAGTGATATAACCTTGCTTTGCAAACAGAATGCAAGCATTAACTTTGGTCTTCTGTATTTTGGACTAAATACTAATTGACTAGAGTGCTGTAAACTTGCTGTAACATTTATGGCAATTGCAAGTTGCCCTGCTAGGCGGTCTTAATCTGGCATTAACTTATTTTCTATATCCAGTTTAATATGAACCTGGTGTTGATGCAATGCCTCCGTGATGCATTAGATCTCTAATAAAGTCTGTATATAAATGTACACTTTGATCCTGCTGGAGAATTTTATCAGCAAACACATTGTCTAATCTTTCAAAACAGACTTAAGGAAAGGACTGAAAGTACAGACTGAACAGTGTGATTCTTTGAAAGGTTTGGGTTTTTGTTTTTGTTTTTCATTTTTATTCTAAAATTCAACCTGCTTTTTTGTTTTGTAGATTTAACCATTTCCGTTTTGAACTGCTATTTGTATTGTGCTTTTTACTTGAGTCGTCCTCAATGTTAATAAGTTTCTGTACAGTAATAAGCACGCAGAATTCTTTAGAGGAAAAAAAAAAACAAGTGTTGTTTTGGTAGTTGAAACTGAGACGTAACATTTTGCCTTGTAGGTATATTCACAATAGAAATGTGTGCTGGAATTTCACAATGCTGCTAAGTATAGCATCTTGAACAACCTTCAGTGGAGAAAATGTAGATGCTCTTGTATATACAATAAGAAATATCACTTTCATTAAAATGTACATATGTTCCTTACAAGAGCAGATGCTTCTTCTTGATCAAGAGAGCAGGTATAGTGTTTGTTTATTTTGTATTAGGTATGGAAGAAAAAAAAATTGGACTGTTACATGCACTTTCTTGGAAAGTTGAAAGGGGGGGTCCAATTTCTTTAACATTTAATACTTACTAACAACAGAGATACTGTAATTTTACTCAAGTAATCAAATACAATTTTTTTTGCAACAGATAAAACAACATACTGTGTCTGTGTTTTTAGAGTGCATTTCTATTTAGTCAGGCCCCTAAAATGTATTTTAACATTTCCCCAAGCACCAGTAAATTGTGTATGTGAACGAGTATCTCTCTCTAAATAAGAAATTGTAAAAGGTGTAACAGAAACGGGTTTGCACGACCTATGTTTTCTTTCATTTCGAAATGTGGAGGCCTTAGATATTTTCCCAATATCCATTACTTGTTTGGAAATGTTACTCTACAGTCCCTCAGCCGCCCCTCCCCCAGAGGAAAAAATAAAAAGTTGTCTTTGGAGATCTCATCCCAACAGGTAGGTTTCCTTTAGCAGGATATTTGGATTTAGATTTCAGCTTTAACTATTCTGGTTTCATTTCACTGGATTCAGTGGCTTTTTTTTTTTTTTTTTTTTCCCCTTCTTCTGGCGGCTGAGAGCCTCATTGCTGGAGAATTCCCGGTGCAGCAGGGTTATATAATCTGACTCAGAAACTGGGCCTCAACCCAGCGAGGTCAACATGTTCTTTATTTAATTAGTCTTTTAGGCATTTAAAAGCACGCATATTTAAAAGAAAAGGTCTATTATAAAGGAGATGTAAAGTCAACCTGAATACTTCATCCTCAAAATTCCCATTTGATTCTTCCTCCTCTCTCCCTTTGTTCTAGGGGGAAGTAGGTTTTGTGCATGATTTGGGGGTGCGCCATAGGACGGGGTAGAAGTTGAGTCCATGAGGATTTGTTGACTTTGTTTTCAAGGGGATGGCGAACTGTAGTCTTAGCCGGTGGCTGCGCCCAGGTAAGGATGAATAAACTGAAACGTTGGGCCACTTTCCAGCCAAAGTTTCCGCCGCTCGCTGGAGGGCCGCGCCTGCAGGACCTCAGCCTGGAAACTGGAAGGCCGCGGGTGGCCAGCCAGGACGCAGAGGGGCTCCTGCAGCTTCAGCTCAGCCTCGCGGCCGGCCGGGGTCTTAGGCCTCTCCGCGCCGGGCGGGGATGGGAGTGTGCGCGGCGGCCCAGTGCGGCTCATCCCGACCACTTAGCACCCGCGAATGTGGAGGGTGAGCTCTCTCCAACTGGCTTTGCGGGTCCCGCTCTCGCCGCCGCCCCCACGGTGACCTCTTTTTCCCAAGTGTGGACAAGGAGAGAAGGCCGGAATTCCGCTCTGGTTCTACACGAGCCAGATAGGGTGTTTTTCGTTGCGCAGGAGGCTTCTGTCACCTTCCCAGTGCTGGGAGTGGCGACTAGGGCGACGCGGGTGGGGCCCGGGCTGCGCGCTTCCAGGGCCCAGGCGCTGCCCCTGCGCCCCAGAAGGCAGCCTGGGGACGTCCCGGGCAGGGCCACCCTAGGGGCGAGGGCGGCTGCGGCAGCGCCCTGCACACCCCGCTGTCCCGAGCGCGCGCCTGCAGCGGGCGGCGGTGGCCGCAGCTGGGTCCCCGCCCCTGTCCCCGGGCTCCCGCGCGCACACCGGGTGGGGCGCAGGGTCAGTCCGGGCACTCGGGGCTGCAGATCCGTTTCCGCTCGGCGGGCGGCGGGCGGCTGGGGGGCCGGGGGCTGGGCTCATTTTTCTTTTCCCTCTGTAGCGTTTTCTGAAAGTGTTAAAACGAGCAAACGTAGCTTTTCGTTTAGATTTTCGAAGGCAACCGAAGCCCTTAGGGAAAGGTTGTAGTCTCTGTCCCCTCTCGTTTTATCCCTGCCTACTTATGTATCGATTGACTGCCTTTCTGATCTATTGATCAGTACCTGCTCATTCCCTTTTTCATCGGTTTCCAAAGCTAGAAAGTGCCCTCGGCCCTCCTCCTCCTCCCTGTGATGCAAACGCTGGGCCCAGTGCTCAGCCCAGCAGAGGAGAAACGGATTTTAGCGGCCAAAGCCACAGGCTGGTTTAAGGCGGTGATGGGAGCGCGCCTCCCCCACTCCCTCCCCTTCCTCGGCCTCCGCCTCGCTCTCCCTCACCTGAAACTGGAGGTGCATCGCGGTCGCCTTGAAATTGTACCGAGAACCAAATTTGCTAAACGAAGAGTTGTTGCAAAGTGGGATAACAACTAAGTTCACAAAAATTTTTGGCTAAAAATATTCACTTTGGTGACATTTTCTGCAGTTTTTTTTTTTAAATGTGAATTGTAAAAAATAGAGAAAAGCGCAGTAGTTTCTAGCAGCCCAAATTCAAAAACCCGAGTAACTTCTCTGGATTTACTTCTTTTCTTGTCTTTCCTTTTTTGTTGTTTTGGGTTTTTTGGCTTTGCTCTGCCTTTCTGCCTGTGCCACTGTTGTCATTTTCTTGTCTTGCTGACTTTCTTTCTCCCTAGTCCTTTATTCCCTACTACCACCACACCTCGCCCCCCAGCCCATCCCAAGTGCTCCCCCCACTCCCAGGGATGGGTTTCCCTTTCTGGAAAATATTCTTAGGGAACAACTTGGTGATTGGCAGGAACCCAGAGAAAAATAACAAAAGGAGAACCAAGGAGACCCATGCTGCCCAGGGACCAGGGTGGGAGGCCTGTAGCTAAGTGTGAGAGCATCTTTGCAGATCCACTGGAGATAACTAAAGCCAACTGGGCTTTCAGCCTTTACAGCCAGTCTCCACAAGCCAGGTTCATTCTTATGGCTTTTGGGGAGCTAGGGACTGGGGTGAAGGCAAAGTTTTAAAATTATTAATAAAAAGGTGGGGCGTTCAAACAAAAAATCCTAAATGATTTGCAGTTGACATAAATTTCTAGCAGTAGAGTATTTGCTTATTGTTTTTGGCATGTTGTGCATGTCAAGAATGAAAGAACTTTAAAAAGAGGGGAAAAAACTCCCAGTCTGTTAAAACTTAGCAGTCCTGTTAGAAAAATAAAGCCATGGGTTCTTTACTGGGAGTTACACACTCCACCGCAAATGAAACAAATGTTGGGGGAGGCCGACAAAGTGGGAAAAAAAGTAAAGTGAATTTCAAAGAGCTCCATGGCAGAGTACAATCTGAGATCCACAGAAAAGGGCAGAGGGATAAGACAGGAATTAGGTCATCTCATCCAGACCCCAGGAAATATGTTTAGATCAAAGCCACTCTGTTAGAATAAACAAAACAGGACCCAGTGGGCCCTACCAATATTTTCATCTCAGTCCTAAAAGCTGCTAATCTAACCAGCTCTATTTGATGAAAGGGGGTAAAAGTTACAACTGTAAAAATGACGGAGTTTAAAAAAAAAAAAGTCTCTCAACTGTAATAGGATGATAAAGATTTAGACTTGAGCTAAAAAGTAACAAGATCCAGGCCCAAATCAACACAAACTTCCTGGAATTTTAGCACTAAGTAAATTATCTAATCCTAACCCATTGTCCTCTCCCTGCCACCCCCCACCCATGCGACTGAGTATGCCAGATGATTTACATAAAAAAATTGTTAAATTTTAACTGCAGTCTGAGAACATTGCAGGAGGTTAGCTTTTGGGTTCACTTATTCTACATTCCTTAAGGACCTATCTGTTTTCGGTTTGCTCGCTAACACCCCACCACCTCCTTTTGCCTGATCCCATCCCCCAAGGTGGTTATTGGAGTAGCTGCTGGCCCAGTCTTAAGGTATGGTCTCTGCACTGTCAAGGGAGATTGACAGAGGCTGGAGATTATGTCATATGAGCCTGGCTCTGAATCCACACACTTCTTCAGCAGCGGCTGATATTTTAGCAGCTAAGCCCAAATCCTGTGTGAGGCTTTCTTTCACCACAGAGTTGATGGCCTTAAACCAACTACCAGGGAACATTCGATAGATAGAAACACCAAGAAAAGAGACAGGAAATCCCAGAGAAGGAAATTCACCCAGGCTAAATCCAGGGTTGTAGTTCTTTGCTGAGTCTGGTTTCCTCTTAACTGTTTAAACATATGATTTGGCTTCTCCCATGTTTCTGTGTCCATCTGATCTCAAGGTGAACAAAGACTCATGGACTGTATGTCAGCTTGGCTCTGGCCCTCTGGGAAGATGACAAGATGGGGAATGTGAGGGGCCTTTATAAACACCACAGGAAACAGGCCATCTTCTGTGTGGGACCCTTGGTGGCTCATCTCACAGAGGACAATTCCAAGATCAGATTTTTCCTTATGTTTCATGGATGAATTTGAAGACATGCAAGTTACAAAGTTGGAGGCTGTATAGAAGTCGATCTTTCTTTGTTAGACCCACAGTAGGACCTCATCCAGCTTCTTTCTGTGCACAGCTAAATCCTGACATAGTCCTTTGGCACTCAGACACCAAAAGTCCAGGAGTTACATATTTTAATTGTAGCTACATTCAATATGAGGCCCAGCAGTCACCTGTCAACTTTGATGAATTTGTAAGCAGGAGAGCCCCTACTCTTGATGCAAAGGATAGAAAGTGGGTAGTCAATCCACAAGTTGCTTCTGTATCCTGAGCCATTCTATATGTCTCATCCTACCTGTAATTCATAACAATCCATTTGACAGCTGCCAAAACTGAGGTCTGGAGAGCAGAGGAGCAACACCTAGAGACCAGGAAATCTAGAGCTGTCACTAGCTTGACAGCCAGCTTTGGGTTGAGCACTTGGGGGTTCATAGACTCATTGTTGATACTGTTTCCCCATCCATGCTGAAGAGGACAGACCTCCATCAATGATTCCCGGCAGCTTCTCTTAGATGCTGGCCACTTTCACAATCTTCCCATTACTGGAGCACCTCCTGTATACTACCACTTATTTAATAATTTAAGTGGACTCTGTTTCTGTCTAGTTTAAGTCTATTTATTCTGGAAAGAATGGGAAACACTAGATTCAATTCTTTGACAGTCTTCCTATCACATGCAGGAGAAATCTTTAAAGTATATCTCACGTGGATGACATGCCCCGCATCAAAACAGCAGGAAAACAGGGACCTGTGACGCTCAGCTCCATCCTTTCTTAGTCCTCTTGTGGCCAGCTGCCTCTTGCGTTGCCCACGTGTGAGGTCTGTGGGTCTTGAAGAGTTTTATTGAAGCCCTCTCCCTGCCTCCTTACCTGTCAACACACACCTTTGAACTGGCCTGCAGTTTTTCAGACTGAATTGTGACTCATTAGTGCATTATGAGGTCAGCGTAGTAGATCATTGCCAGTGTTATGCTTTAGTGTAACAGAACAGACAATGTCAGAGTGTATCACAGATAGTAAAGGTCAGTAGTGACTTGCTAAGCTTTTGTTTCAATTGTATACATATGTATACATGGTCATGCTGAGAAGTGTGCTTCTTAGCCTGAGTTGCCATTGACAAAAGCCCTGAAAAAAATATGATTTCTCTCTGTTTGTCAGCAGAAACACAGAATTAGAGGCTTTGGTGAGAGGGCTGGCAGCCAGAACTGGGAATAGATAGAGCAATAAAGAAGGCATAGGTAACCAGCCCAGGTACCCCAGTTCTCTTTGCGGTCACATACCCGTTCTGTAGTTCTGTAGTGGTTGCTTCTGCAGGAAAAGAGAGATCAGCAGCTGGGCTCCTGGTGCCAGTTCGTGTGTGTTCTCTTTCCTGGGCTGCTTCCACATGGAGGATTTTAATAGCATTTTGTCGTCAAGGGGATTTCTCCTTAAACACACGCTAATGCAAAAGAGGAAACAAAAACTGTGAGTGGGAAAGCTTAATTACTGCAGCAAGCTGCGCACTGTGTCTGTAAGATCTCTCCTCCATTGGTGACTGGGCCTGGTTCTTGGGTAACAATGATAATGTCCTTTCCAAATCCTGCCATTTCTAAGCATCCATCAGCACTGTACTAACTGTCAGGTTTGCCATAGCCTAACATAAAAGTCCCAGGAAATCATTCCTGGAGAGTCCCATTAGAAACACCACTCAGGGGCTGGAGGTGTAGCTCAGGCTTGCCTAGCATGCACAAGGCCGTGGATATGATTCCTAGTATTACAAAAGAAAGAAAAATGGCTCAGAAAGGAGGCTATCTAGAGACTTTAACAAAGATAACATTTGAACACATACACACCCTTTCCTAAATCTCCCAACTGTGCTCAGAATGAACTTATTTGGATATAAAGGAGAACTAGGATTTGATTTATTGAGGTTTTGCCTTTTTAGTCTGGCTGTAGAAGAGACACGCCCACATTTATGAGTTTCTTATCCTGATTCTCAGTCCAATATTTCCTATTCAAGTTATAATCAAAAGAGTCACTGTGACTGTTCTCTTTCATCCACACCCTTTGCTGGGTAACTTGCAGAGCCTTCTCATCATGGACAGGTGACCTTCCCTGCCCTGGGGGTTGGACCAAGGACCTTGCTGTGGCCAGAAGCCTAAGGTAGATACCATGTGTGCCAGTTTCAAGGCTGGGCCTCCAGATACTGCATGTTTCTCCCCGTGCCCTCATCCCTCTGCTTCTACCATGAGAAGCACCTGCCAGCTGGCTTCAGGAAAAGAACGACAGCTTCTTGGAGAAAAGCTGTCCCCAGCCAAGCCCAATCTGGGTCCGTTAGCAGCCACCAACCCGCATGAGCCTTGCCTTGCAGTGCCTACCCCCAGCTCTGTGGTTATCACTAATGGTTGTTTTAACCACCCAGCTTTCATATGGCTTCTTAGCATCCCTGGGGCTGAGTAACCTCACTTTGACAAGATGTATTTAAAAACTTCCAAAACATCAGGTATTGTTCCGGACACTTTACTTGAACTAACTCATTTAATCCCTGTAACAACAACCACATGGGGTTGATATCATCATTAAACCCATTTGATGGATAAATAAACTAAGGAGAAGTTAAAATAAATGTCTAAGGTCATATACCTCATGAGCAACAAGAATTTGAAGCCAGACTACCTGGCTCCAGAGTGCACACAGTTCTTAATGACTGTGCTACCTTTTCACTCTGTCACAAAACCTCCCAGGAAATCAACTACTAAACCCCAGGACCAGAGTGATGAAGTGAGTTTGTCTCTGTATTTTCTCTATTCTAATCTTCCCTCTCCCTATTCTCTTGCTAGGTGTCCAAAGAAAAAGGAAACCTGAGGGACACAGGCAAGTGACCGATTGTCTATATTCCCATCTGCCAGGAAACTCTCCTGCTTTGAGTCCTTCATGCCCAAGTGCAGGGCAAATGGAAGTAGCAGGGATCCACACTAACAGTGTGTTCCTGCACTAATGCCAGTATCTTCCTTCAGTGGGAAAGGGATGCTTTATGCATGTGCCAGTCATTATCTGTCCTACAAAGACTTTCTTTCTGCTTTGTGATCAAATTGTTGTCTCCTTTCCATCTAGGAAATGATCCACTAACCTAGAAGTGAGGACTAATTGCCCTCTTTCTTTTCTCTCTTATGCAAAAATAAATAAGCTGTTTTTCCTTTCCCTTTTTTGCAGATTCCAAGTTATAAAGATTTCACCAAGGGGTAGAAGTAGCATCTGAACTATCACTGAGAAGAAATTGTTTGCAGGTGTGAGCAGCTGATATATTTTTGTCTCTTTGTAAAGAGAATCAATATGATCCACATTTTCTTACTTGCACAAAGTTACGTTTGAAAAGTCCTGGAAAATCAAGGAAATGTTTAGAGAAGACATGGAAAGTTAGGACATCTGAGAGGGGTTTAGGTTTTCCTGGTATAAATGTGCTATGGAGGAGGACACAGGAAATAAGAAGATGGACTGGATGCTCTTCTTCCATCTCTTGGTATCTGTTTTAGTCTGTCTTCTGTTGCTATAACAGAAAGCCTGAGGCTGGTATTCCATTATGGAACAGGTGGTGCTGGAAGTTAGTGCTAGAGATGGCCCTCAGGGTCACACACATGCTAGGTAAGCATTGTACCACTGAGACACACACAAATCTCCAGACTGGATATTTACAAAGGAAAGTTTAGGAAAGTGGAAGGACAGGTGGATGCATACAGAAGACAGAAAGCATGAGAGATGAACTCATTTTACACCAACATCTTCTCTTGAGAATGAGCCCACTCCTGAGAGAAAAGCATTTTCCCTCTAACTGGGCTAATTGCCTCTTTAAAACTTCATCTCTCAACACTGCCACCATAACAATTAAATGTTGTCCCGAGTTTAGTAGGAGACAAACCATGTTCAATCCATAGCCACGTCCACCCTTGATGGGCCAATGTAACAATTTCCCAGGGATGCTATAAAATGTATGACAGCAGAATGTATTGTCACCCAGTTATGGGGACTAGAAGTCCTAAACTGAGGAGATGGTAGAGTTGCACTTTTTCTCTATCAGAGAACCTATTCCCAGCCTTTCTACCATTGTCACTATCCTTGGTACTGCTGAACTTCCAGGCTCAGCTCTTCAGTATGTACCACCACCATCCCAGGTGACCTCTCTGAGCATCATCATTTTGCCTCTGTGTCTCTTCCTCTAAGGGTACCAGTTGTGTTGTCTACTCTATAGACTTCATCTTCACCTGACATCTGAAGAGACGCTATTTGCAAAGAAGTTCCTCAGGTGGGAAGAGGCTGCCTTAGTAGCCCAGGTGACACACATCAAGCACCTGAACAGGGAAGGAAGAGAGGAAGCAGCACTGGATGTTTTTTAGTAAATTCCAAAGCCCAGAAAAGCAGTAATTCTCAGAGCTCAGAAAGTGCAGAGAGCTCTCCAGCCCAGATTGCATCCAACCCCTCACCCTACCAACTGTTTCACTTGGCTCATGCAGCCTGGTTAACAAGTCTGGCCAAAGTTACCAAAAAAAGTTCCAATTTCCAGATTTTTTCCCCCAACTTCAGGTGATCAAGCATACACTCTTTCCCACATTTCAGCAACTGGCTGGCACCACAGTGTGACTGTCACCCTTCAAACCCACCCTTCATTTTTTCTGTAGTCTCCACTCAAGCCATTTCCCTACCTACCTGTCTTCTGGCTTTTGCAAGCATCTGACTTTCTGCAGGTAAGAAAAGGGAGTTCCTGCTTTAGTGAAAAGGGCCACTGTAGCTTAATTTAGCAAGAAAAGGTGGGATGAAAGGTAGGCTACAGACATCTTCAGGGTGAAGAGCCAGCGATAGCCAAAAAGGGCAGTTCATGGCATGAAGATATCTCAGGAGGACTCCAGCAGGAAGGGTTTAGATGGACCCCTGGGTTTCCTGTTGAAGTTAGTCATTGCTGGGGCATTAGAGAGGGAACAAACAGGATGACTTGAAGCTAGGAATCAGCGGAGGAAAGCAGTTCTGTTCATCCTTGCACTTGAGCCCCAATGCTTTTTAAAGCACTTGCATGTTGACTGTTTGCTTTAACCCTGCCCCAGGGCAGAGCAGATGGAAACAGATGAGGAAACTAGAAAACTACTATTTTTCTGAGTGTGACCACAGAAGGAGATTGAGTTATCTAGATAGAACCATGTCTTTTTTCTTTTGCAATGCTAGGGATCAAAGCTCCAGCTACCTCAACAAATGGCTAGCCCATAATGTCTAATTAACCACTTACCCAGAATCTTCCTCCCATTCCTCCCTTTCATTTTCCCTCTGACTTTACCTCTTTGCTCCTTCACCAAATGGTTGACTTTAAAAAAAAATGCTATGGTTTAAGTATGGCTTGTACTCATCAAAAACTCCTTTTGAGGCATGCTCCCCAATGTAATGGTGTTAAAAGGAGATAAAGCCTTTGAGAAGTGTTTAAGCGAAGATAGTTCTGCCCTTATGAAGGGATTAATGTGGCTCTCTCCAGAATGGGGTAGGTATGGTGCTAGTATTTGCTATAAAGCAAGTTCAGCTTCCTTAACTTTCTTGCTTCCTTTCACACATTGTGAACACTCTTCTTTCCACTGTGAGGTTCTCCCTTAAAACTGAGCAGATCTGGGTACTTTTCCAGCCTCCAGAATCATGAGCCAAAAATATTCCCTTTCCTCTGTAAATTATCCAGTCTCAGGTTTTCAGTCATAGCAACAGAAAATGGACTGAGATAGCCAACTATTCAACACTTCTCACATGCCATGATTGACCTCTTGTGCTTAAGTAGTAGAGCGTACTGTATAAGCCTGAAGAATACAGAGAAGTGTTCTAGAAGCTTACATACAGTACATGGAAATGTAATCTCCAAAGAGGAAAGGGGCTCAGGAAAGCCATCTCAGTCCTGAGGGTATGCTTGGCTTACTGAGTAAAAAAAGTTCATTCATCCTGCAATTGCTCAGTGAGTACCTACTCTGCACCAGACACTGGAGTCATTGGTGACCTCAGCCAAATAAAGATCTGCCCTTAGGTTGCTTATACTCCCACAAAATGGCCTGAGAGAGTGGTTCAGGAAAGGTTCAGGTGGATACTTCTCTAAGAGCTGTTGCATTATCCAAGCAGAGTATCACTGTAAGAACTTGATGAGAATGACTGCTGCGGGATTTTTACACCTTGCATCATTAGGGAGCAGAGTAGTGCCCCCATGAAACAAGTAGACCAAGACACCAAAGGCCAAGCACTGAGCAAAGTAAGTGATTACATTTTCTGGGGCTTTTGCTTGTAGAAGTCTGGAGGACCAGAAAGCCCTCCTGCTACAGAGGCCCCAGATAGAGGAACAACCTTGCTCACAAGAGCAGATCCATGACAATAACAGGTGGCACCACAAACCTGAGTAAAATAGCATCCAGTGCTGTTCCCCATGAAGACCTCTTCCCAGGCAAAGGAGCCTAGAGGAAAAGAGTGGCATCATTAGCTGTGTGTCCTTAAGCGTAGTGTGGTGTAAATAGAGAACACCTGTGGGCTAAGGGGCTTGACCATCACCAGAGAAGATGAGGCAGTGGTGAAGATGAAAAACTCAGACTTTCTGTCACCCACAGCCCTACTGCTTCATACTTTAACATCCATTCATAATATCCATGCCAAGAGAATTTGTACCTTTTCTAGATTCCTTTAACAGAATGTAGCACTTTTGGAGAAAACACTGTGTTTATTCTTGAATTAGTGATGGCTGCTAGAAGGAATGGCTTATCAGCTTCAAAGGACAAAGAGGTGAAGATAGGAGCCATGGTTAGATGAAAGAAACATTTGAATAGTGAGAGCTATAGAATAAACACAAGGCTCATATATCAACATGGTCTTTTTTTTTTCTGATCACTGAAAGAAGAAAAGCAAAACCTGCCCTCTAGGGCAAGTCTAATTAGCAAACGCTGTTGTATAAAAAGGTGAAAAGCCCCAGGTTAATGAGAGGAAAAAGAAAGACAGAGATATTTTAGAGCAGTGTCTATAAATACCAAGATTAAGTCAAAGAGATGTGCAAAACATCATGGTCAGAGGAACAGAGAATATGAATAAGACTCACAATTATTAAAGATTAATCATAAAAGTTTTTGTTCCATACTGTTTGTATTTCTTTAATTCTTACACAATGGTGTGGTTTGGATATGGTTTGAGTGTATTCCTCACAACTTCCAGTGTTGAGAGATACTGAATCTTTAAGAGGTGAGGCCTAGTAGAAAATGATTAGGCCTGAGAGCTACTGCCCTCAGAAAGGATTAATGTAGTTCTGGAAGGACTGGGTTCATTTTCCCAGGAGTAGGTTGTCACAAAATGAGACCACTCTGTATACTTGATCCATTCTTCCCATAGTGTTTTCCTTCTGCTTCTCTGTTTTGTCTTGACACAGTCAGGGGGACTCTTGTCAGATGTCAGTGCTATGCTGTCTGGACTTTCCAGACATGCAATTCTGAGCCAAGCATACTTTTTGTTATTTATACATCACCTGACATCTGCTATTGTTGTAGCAACACAACACAGATTTTTAAAAATATGAAATATATTTTAAATATATTTTTAAATATATGACATACTAGCAGAGCATACCAAATATTATGCTTTTTTTTAAAAAAAGAAAGAAAAACCATTTTTTCTTTTAAAAAAATCTGAAGGTAAAGTAAATGTCAGTATCTATTGCCCAATTGATGAGCCTTTATGAAGCCAAGGCCAAGGCTACAGTTCAGACTCTACAGTTCACCCCAAGGAAGCTGAATATAGGCATAACCTGGAAGAATGTTTACTCAGCTTATTGATGTTGGCTCCCTATCTCAGAGAAAAGTGACAATATAATCAATATGTTGTTGCTCCCTTATCACTAAAAGTCATATTGTTTTAATCTTCTCTATCTAAGCTTTATTATCATGTACAGTGCATTGGTTTAAACCAGTATTTCTCAAACTTTCACTTGCATTCAAATCTCTTGCATTGTTGTTGAAATGTAGATTCTGACTGGCACATCCAGGCAGGTGACTGTGATACTGCATTTCCCACAAGCTCCCAGAGGCAGTGCTGCTGCTGCTGCTTTGTGTCCCACCTTCTGAGGAGCAGTTCTGCCCCATAAGTCCCTCAATTTTGGAAGAAAGCCAAGAGCCTAGAATTGTGGCTCTCAAAATCTCCAATACATCCAAATCACCTTGAAGACTCATTTTTACAATGTAAATTCCAAGGCCTAGTCTTGAAGACTGTGACTCACCACTGCCACTTCCCTGCATGTCTAAACCTAAGCCTGGCTGTAGGACACTGTACCACCAGGTCCTGCCAGCTCCCCAGCCTGGCCTCCAGCCACACCTCTTTGCTTGCAAAAAGCCTGCTTTGATGGCTTCTTTTTGAATGTGCTGTGCTAGCTCTCTTTGTCTAATTCTTTGGTCAGCTCAGATGTCTCTTCCTCAGAGGGGTTTTCCCTGACCACACACTGTAAAGTAGTGCTTTCTTCCAGTCACTGTCACTGTGCTTTCTTGCCTTCCCAGCTCCTTTTACCCTCTGGAATTATCTTGCCCCTGCATTTGCTTGTGGGTTCACTCTCTGTCTTCTATGACAGCAGGGACTCTACCTGCCTTGTTCATCACGCTAAATTCCTAGTGGCTAGCATGGTGCCAGAGAAATGAATAAATGAATATGCCCAGATGGAGAAAAAAGGTACAAACACTGTCATGAATTCTGGCCTTGGGAACTTAAGACTCCAGAGTGAGGTAGCGGTAAGCATCTCATGAACAAAAGGATCCCAAGAGAAAGGACCACCATAGTTTCTTCAGGGTTTGGAAGACAATTAAATTAGTAATAGGAGATGTAGAATACAAAATTCATTGTCCTTTGTGTTTCATTTTAAAATTATAAAAATACATGCACCTGGTAAACAATCTAGGAAAACAGGAAAATTTAAGTAAGAATGTATATACCACTTTATCTGACCACCCATAGGTAACCATGGTTTTCATTTTTGTGTTTTCCCTTTTTAATTATTGTAGATTTTTTTTTCAAATATGTGTACCTTATTGTATACACATATGCATATATACAGCACATATAGTTTTATGCTCTGCTGTTTTATTATTTCACATTATAGGATGAGCATATCCTTGCACCTATAAATTGTCTTTAAAATATTTTAGTGGTTATTTAATATTTCATTATATGATGGAATTGCATTGTATATTTTACTTTCTTTAAAGTGGAATAGAAATGGCTGATAAATGACTTTTCCCCTTCACAAGAATAGGGATTGTCAACCAGTTGATTTTACCCCTCAGGAGATATTTGGCTGGGACCAGCGCTATTTTTGGTTGTCACAGCTGGAAGAGGGCATTGGCATATTATAGGTGGAGGCCAGGGATGCTGCCAAGTCTCCCACAACATACAGGAGAGGCCCAACAACAAAGAATTGCCTGGCCCAAATGTCAATAGTGCTGAGGTTGAGAAACTTGCTATCCAGGCCAGTGTCAGGGTTAATATTCAACAATCACTTATAATTCAAATTTTCATTCTGCCTTTAAAGTACAGACTTTACTCTCAGATTCTGCCTTATCATAATGTCTCAGTTAATTAGAACTGTAGTTATTAGGGTCTAGAGCAACTAATATTTTATTTTCATAAATTTATTTTACTAGAAAATTTTAAAAATAATAATAAAAAATGAAAGTTGAGTTTTCACTTTTATATTTATTTACTTACTTATTTTGCAGGGTTAGTGCCCAAACCCAGGACCTCTTAGTGCTAACTAAGCTCTTTACTGCTAAGCCAAGGTTGAGCTAGGTAGGTAGCCATTCTACCTAGTTCAACCTTGTATTTTAAAAATGAGGTTCCAGGGAAAAACATACTGGCTCTTGAGTTCATCCACATTTGGGACCATAGTTTTCTACATTCAAATACCAAGATACAGAGAGTTTGGGGCAGAGTCCTAGGCTGTTACTTGAACCCAGTAGAAAACACTTCTGTAAGGCAAAGAACTAACTTGGTCACTTTAGAAATAGACATCATAATTTTTTAAAGGGAATTTTGATGAGTACCTTGTTAAAGTCATACATTTAAAATTCTGTTACCTGAAACTTTTGTTGAATGGAATTTTTGCTTTTATAACTTTTGCAGTATGTAAATTTACTGGGGGAATTCCACATTTAGTAAACACAGTCATTGAAATCACTTCCCTTCTTTTGAGAAATGTGAACATTCCTTTTATCCTAGATTTAGATCTTTGAGACTTTACCTGACCTTTGCATGGAGATAATTGGTACAGAACAATTTGTTAGGATCCACCTCCATAGGGAATCCAAATACACTTGGTTTGCTCTAGAACTAAGAGAACAATTGCTCTTCCTTATCTTTCACCCAGATTATTTCTGGGAATGATTGTGAAGAGAAAGGAGTTTAACTTGAAAATGTTTGGAATTGCATTTCAGGTATTTAAAAGAATAAACAAAATTCTTCCCAAGAAGGTACTAGATAAAACTTTTCAAATTCAACAGAATTGGGAATCATTTTCTGAACTATAAAAATGGCAATGCAATTCTTGTTAACACGGGATCAGAACTGAGACCTGGTGAATGTGGGCTGAGATCAGTGATTCGCACCTTGAGATCAATGTGTGTCTGAGATTTTTGTTTTTCTGCATTCTTCCCACTCTGCTATGTTTCATTCATAATGTTATTCATACCTAGATGTCAAGTAAAACAGGAAGTGGCTGTGTTGGGTTTGGGTGCTCAAAGATACCTCTTGATCCAAGCAGGAAAGACAGAAGATTCCACTGAGATAGACCATGTACAGTCAATAGCTGAATGTCTGCTTTGTAATAGAGTTCAGTAAACCTGGATTACCATCTTCATCTTCATGGTCAGTGTTACTGTTATCCTTGTATATTTTGCTTTAAGAAAATCCAATCTATGAAAGCCTCTACTTTAAAATCTGGTAAATTCATTTCTCAGAAAGTCTTCATTTTACAAAGGCATCTTCTATCATATTCATTTAAATTTTGATCTACCCTCCAGAAAATTTATACAAATGGAATTCATTTTTATACAATGGAAGATATATTTGCTCTCAATTTAACTACATATTTGCATATAACAGAAGAAATGTTCATTAGATTTTCATTTACACTGGCTTACATGATGGTGATAATCAAAGATGTCCATAAAGTTTGAAAAGAGATACTATTAGTTGTTTTTATGACTGAATATTTTCTTGACCACAATACTTCATACCTATGGATTATAAATATAGTAAATAAGAATAAATTATTTTGGAGGAATTTCTAATGTTTTGCAAGCTTGGCTTAAAAAAGAAATATTTTTATAATGGAATCTCTGTGTTGATAAACAAAACTTCAAAAATTTACAGAGAAAAAAATCATTTTGACTTTCTTATTCAATGTTAGTTCCATAAACCATGACCAAATTATGGTAAATCTTAGCTCCAAGGATGATTGAGTTATTTTGTATGAGTTAGTTTAATACATTCGAGAGTGAGCAATTTTTGTTTTCATTTCACTAAATTTCTAACTCCCCTGGAGTTTCCAAATTAAATCATCAAGGCATTTCTGAGTTCTACAATGTGCAGAATTTTGTTTCCCAAAGTTTTTCTTTCGGTCTACTTCTTTGAGTGCATGCTGGAAATGAAAAGAAATAATTTTACTTGTAAAACACATTTTTAATTTAAAACCCTAAAAAAGAACCAGAATGGGATGTTTTCTAGCTTGGCTATTTAATAGATCTGGGGGATTATCTGCTGATATTAAGCCTTCTGGAAATACGGGTCTATGCCTTAGTTTTCTAGGTCCAAATTAAACCAGGTTTTGCAATGACAAAATCAGGAGCTGGGTGACCATCTGCCTAGTCAATCAATGGCCAGCATTGACTTGAGTCAGCTAATTGTGCATAATTGGGATTATGTTAGCAAGAATGGCACTCCCCTCTCCAAACAAAGAACATCGTGTTTATGACATTTCAGGTGACCACTGTTCTTTCCTGGACAGTGAAAGCAGAAACTCAGATCAGTGAAAAGTTTGTATTAACAAGCAACCAAGATGGTAGGAATGACTAATTCTGGGATGAGCGTGAGACAACAGGTGGGGGAAAGGCAGCAGGAAATAAGAACAGATTAGCAGGAAAACGGATGGTACTGGAAAAATTAATCACTCAGTCTTTAGGTCCTGAGATCTGGTCACTTTAGTGTCCAAGTCCTTTATTTATATTAACAAATCCAAAATAATTCTGCATTGATTCTGAAATGAATTGGTTCAGGTATTCTATAGACCAGACAAGAGCAGGGAGAGTCAACCCTCAGCAAGCCTGTGACCAGCTTATGTGTGGCAATGGCACTTTCAGGCAGGGTCTGAAGGGATACTGTGCTCAGAGGTTTTGGAGAAAGGACCCAGAGCTGTAGCAGCAACAGCACACTAGGGACAATGGCAGTCAGGTGGAAGGCTGGAGTTAAGGCCTTGTTATCCAGCCACAAGAGCAAAAGAAGAATAAGCGGTCTCAGCATCCTCCCTCCCCTTCTCCTGGACAGAATGTAAAGGCCTTGTGGTTGAAACAAAACAGCAGCACCATGAACTCCCCTGAGAAACAATGTTTAGGCATGGCCTTAACCCAGGATTTCTCAGCTTCAGCACCATAGTCATTTGGACTTGGTCAATCCTTTGCTGCAAAGGCTGCCTTATGCATTCGTTAGCAGGGTCCCTGGCCTCTCTCCACAAGTAACTTGTACCGTTTCTTCCTCTTCTCTACCACCCAGGTAGTGACAATCAAAAATATCTACAGACATTGTCAAATGTCTCTTGGGGTAAGAAAGGGACTAAATTGTCCCAGATTGAAAACCAGCTTTGTTGTACTTACAGAGGCAGTCATAGTCAGTCCCAACACCTGGATTATCTGGGGAGCCATGACCTAAATGCATGTGTGTGCATCTGTGTGTGGGTGAAGGCTTGCCTGTGTTGTGTGTGCATGCATATGTGTGTGCATGCGTGTTTACATGTGACTATTTGCATCAGTAAAATGACCAATGAAGAACATGTTAGTTACTTTTCTTGTTGTGGAGACAAAATGCCTGATACTTGAAGTTAAAGGAAGAAAGATTTATAAAAGTTCATGGAAGTTTCAGTCCATAATTGGATGGCTCCAAGGCAGGGTAGCATAGAGATACAACAGTTCATGGTGAACAGAAAGTAGCAAAAGCAACAAGGGCCCTTAACAGCCCCTTTCTGTCCCTTTTATCTTATCCAGACTACTCAGGGTGAGTAGCACTGATACCTTTAATCCTTCTGCCCTTGATCCTAGCATGAGTCAAGGATACCAAGAATCAATTCCAAGGTCACACACTCTAGATCCAACCACCTCTGAAAAAGCCCCACCTACGACCACTCAACCTATAACTATATGAGGCTTTGGGGGGGATATGTAGATACAAACCATAACATTCTACCCCTGACCCCTTAAAAACTCTCATATATCCCTTTATGGGAAAAGCATTTAGTCCATCTCCAAGAGTTGTCAAAGTCCTAACAGTTTCAGCATTGCTGAAAAGTGCAAGTCCAAAGTCTCCTCTGAGATTTAAGACAAACTCTTAGCTGCAAACCTCCATACAATGAAAAAAAAGTTAAACACTTCCAACATTCAGTGGCACAGGATAAACATTACCATTCCAAAAGTTACCAACAGGGAGATAACAAAGGAATGGGACCAAAGCAAGTCTAAAATCCAGCAGGGCAAACATTAAATCTTACAGTTCTACTTCCAGCATCCCCAGCTGGCAAGATGTAAACACCAAAGGGCTTGGGTGGTTCTGCCCATGTGGTACTTCTGGTGGTTGTAGCCCCCATGGATTCTTTCTTTAGCTAGTTTTGCTCACTCTTTGCAGCTTTGCTTGAATGATGCATATTCCTGGCTTCTCCACTGTTCTTGGATCTCTACTGCACATTTGGCTACAGTCACAGCTTTACACACTGCCCTTCCAGTCCTTCTTCTGAATGTAAGTGGAAGCCTTTCTGACCCCACTCTTGGTACCAAAACCTGCATCAGTCAGTGTTTACTAGAGAAACAGATATAACAAAGATATACAAATATATAAGAATTTACAAGATTGGCTTACAATGGCTACCCACAGATTCAGATGAGGAAGAGTCCAAAGACGGTTTATACTTAAAGGTCTGGAGTCTGTATCAGGAGACTGATGGATCTGCAGTGGAAGGCTGAAGAGTCTATGCCAGAAGACTGAGAGATCTGTGCTTGAAGCCAAAGTATCTGCACTGGAAGCCAGATGATGTCCAAGGTGAAGGTGAAGACTGGAGCTTCTCTGAAGAAATAGAAGCAGATCTGTCCTTCATTTTCCCTTTATACCATTCAGGCACCCAAGGGTGGGTCCACTATACCTTAGGGTGTGGAATAACTGAGCCAGTTTAGTTAAGTTTCTGCTACTCAAATTGATGCACTCGATGAGTCTTCACAGAAGGTGTTCCTGGAGCCAACCAGTTCTTATTTCCAAATCAGTGCAAATGTATAGTGCAAAAGCCACACCTGGAGCCAAGATGTGGCCCGAGGCACTGCCTATCTCAAGTCATACGAGACACCATTGTAGCTCAGATGAGAACTGGGAAAGCTGACCCAAATCTCTCTACTCATCCCACAACTATGGTGTGACCAGGTCGCATCCTCTATGGTCACACAGGGAAGACAGCCAAACTAAACTGCAGCCCTTAGGGGACTCACATAGCAGAAGGTGGAGGCAGCGTACACAGGCATGGAGAGAGTATTTAGGGGGTCTGGCCTTCCTTTTGGCCAGACACCCCCAGAAGCTCTGAGTCCCCAGCTCTCATGTCCCCACCCTTTCAGTCCTCCCTGAGACCTGGAAGGGGACCTTGGCAAATGAGTTTGTCTTTTTTTTTTAAATAAAATTTGTGAAAGTCAGATGGTTTTCCTCCCATTGTGTAAGCTTCCAGTCTCACAAAACCTGAGTCTCCTTGATTTTTTGGCTTTCTGTACATTACAGAATCAGTAGTGTATCTTTCAAACGATATCAGGAAGTAGAAAGAAAAAAAATGCATCCAGTTTTCATTCATTGTAGAGCAAAAGAAAACGATATCCATTTCAAACAGTAAGGAGGGAGAAAACAAACTGCAGCTCAGCGCTTGCGCTAAGAGGTCCCCAGGGAGCTGGGTCCAGGGGCTGTGTCCTCCTAGGTGCCTGCTTCACGGTAGAGGAACCACGGAAACCAGGAGTTCCTCATCGGAGGGGTGGGGCAGGAAGCCGCACTTTCTCCTTCCAAGGGGCCGAGCAGCTGGCCAAAGCCCCTTCGTAGAAACTGCTAGTGGTGTTGCTCTGGGCGGGAGGCTCCAGCCCAGAGCTCCGGGCCTGCCCCCGGCTTTCTCCTGGCCATTGTGAGCCTGTATTGATCAGGCCGGGAAGCAATAGGGGCTGCAGCAGCTGAAGCTCTGGAGTGGGCAGCATTGATTTGACCCCTCCCCAGGTTATTTATAGGATGCGCCGGCCTGGCGAGTAACCGGGAGAGCTTGTTTAACGAGGGTTCAGGGCGCTCTTCACTAGCTGGTTAACTTTAAGTATTGGAAATGGGATGGATGCGCACATAATAATATTATGATTCATACCAACCACTTCTCAGGCAACTCAATATATTTCATTACCTCCTTTCTAGCAAATGTATTGATTTCTGTTTTGCGGTTTTATAACACAATTTCAAGGCTGTTGTGGGCTTAATGAGCCGTGTTTTTATGATGTTTAAAAAGATTTGAAGCTATTGTTGAAATAAATATTATGGATCACCCCCTCCCGAGACCCCATCTCTCCCGGCCCCTCCTCCCTCTCGCCCCCCAGCCTGTCGCCTCCCAGGCCAGCAGAAAGCAGGGGGCTGCTGCTTCGAGGCCCTTTGTGGCCCAGATCAAAGGACCCGAGCGCCACAAAGGCGGCCCCACTCGGGCGCGCGGCCACACACAGCCGCACCTGCAGCGCAGCCAAATGTCATTGTCGCTTCTGCGGGGCGAGCGCGGGGGACGCACCTCCAAGGCGGCAGATGACTCTAATAACGCTTGATGGGAATTGATGGGGAAAGAGGCGCACAGTGCCCAGGGCTTTTTATTAGCTGCCCCGACTTCTTCAGCCTCAGCCCTAGCGCCTGCACCTGTGGACCCCCTTCCTCCAGGCCTTTATGGAAGTTGACAGATTTTATTAACTTTAAGGAAGAACTTTCCAGCGTTCGGAGAGCCGCGGTTTATTTTGTATTCATGCGAAACGGAAACCGAAAAAGCCATGTTTACATATTTACCGGCTCCACTGACCTCCCTCTGGGGCTCCACAAGTCACGCTCCAGATTAACTTGGTCATAAAATTGACTGGTGTGCTAAGGGATGTTGGGACTTTGGGGAATGTTGTTGGATGTGTGATTTTTTTTTCCAGTGGGAGAAAGCTATATTCAATTATCTAATATCTCTAAGGAACCCCCCAAAGACTTTCCAAATGGTGCAGAAATTGGAATTCTTTCTAGAAGCGTTTGTTCATGAGGAGAGAACATTTGCAAGCGACCCAAGTAGGATTCACTCACAGCAAGGTTTCCCCAATCTTTTTGATGACCTAGAAACAAAGGAAACCATCAGAAACATGTTCAAACTTTGGGAGAGTGGGCTCCCCGCGGAGGTTTGGCGTGGGGGTTATGGTCGTGCTTTGGGGGCTGAGGCTCAACACATTTAAAAGAACAAACTATAGTTTATCTAATAAAATATGATTGGCGGGGAAAATTCTGTCACACAATCCAAAACAGTTTTATAACTTCCCTCACCCTCACAACTAGGAAAATCTTAACTGGGAAGAGAGTATGACATTGTGCTCATACTTTTAGTTATACTTTTAGTTATCTGTTGCAGTCAAGATGTTTTCTAGGTTTTTTGGTTCATGACGAATGGAAGTTTTCCGCTATGAAAATTCATGTGATATTATTAATGGTCAAACGTTGAAAATTCAGCCAGAGTCATCTGGGTAGACTGCTTATTAGCTTAAAAGCAGAAAGCTTTCTGGAGTGTTCTTTCTGTGTGCCAAATAAACTTCAAATGAACTGTGGATCATTTTGCACAGAAACCCTTAAGTTGAGTGATAATAGAAAGTAGTTAGTAGAATATTACACTTTTCATTTAGGCAAACAGATGGGATGCCTGCTTTTAGATTTAATCAGGGGCTGACAGACAGGTAGGATGCCGGCATATTTTAGTTGGAGTCTCTTTCTTTTCAGGAAAGAATGAAACTACTTAATATTCAGTATATCCTCCACCCCACCCCCAACAGCCCATCTATTCCACACGGTACCTTGTGATCACTAATGCCTAACTTTTTCTCATTTCTGATGACATTACAAAGTACAAAGGTCATCTAACTGCAAGTGAATCCATTTATTAACACATCTTTTACTCTATTCATCCCTTAGAAAAAAAAAGAACAGATGTACTGCCTCTGTGTATGTATATCAGTTAAAAAATTAAAAATGGACTGCTTAAATCATTGAGAGCATACCCAAATCTCCATTTATATAGACACAGATGTAAATAAATGATTTAACAATTTGGGAGTCATGAGTTTCTGACCTCATGCTTTCTCAACTAACCTTTTAAAAAGATTTTGATATCAATTGTTTCTTTTTCCCCCAGAAGCATAATACATGGTAACCTTAGCATGCGCAATCTGCTTCCACAGAGGCACACAGACAAGAGCAGCCAATGGTAGATTTTAATGTCCTGGGGGAGCTTATATTACCTTGTTGGAAACAAAATCTGCCCCCCTCCTTCAAATGCAAGTCCTTCAACACCCCCACTGGAGATCATTTGTTATGCAAAGTCTTGTGAAGCAATCAAAATCAATTCACAGTGATCTTTTCACCCAAAGCCTCCACTCTTAATAATGGTCTGTCCCAACAGGTGTTCATTGTGGCAGTCTGACTTCAAATTGCCTGACTAAAGGTTTTATTCTTTAGTCATTTCTTTTTTAATCTCAAACTTGTAATTTACTAATCTGCAGCAGCTGCCAAGCAAGACCCAGCTGTTTACAAGAGGGGACATGTACCACCAAAGACACAGGCTGGGAAGAAAGTTACCTTCAGAGAACCAACGAAGAGGAGGACACTGAAGTCTATGACCTGAGACTTCAGTCCTTGTCTCTGTACCTCCCTCTGAGACTGGTCTCCAACTGAGGGGTAACGTTCAACACATTTGAGCTTTACAGTTGCTTTGGGAAGACTTCAAAATGCTCCTGAGTTTATACAGTGAGTAGAAAAGGGGTTTTAGCAAAGCAAAAGCACCACTACAAAAGCACCACATAGGTGGAAGAGACTTTCAAAACCTTGCATCTTTCCAATGAGCCTTCTTAGTCTATGTCAATATGTTGTCTTTCTCAGCTTCCAATTTTGTCCTCTTTGAAGGTCCCTCTAAGGAGAGATGGAAGGAACTAAGTTTTCCTGCAGAGATTTTGGAGTATTAAGCATGGCTCACAAGAAGCAAGTTGGTAGAGTATGTGAGAGAGAGAGAGGGAGAGTGTGTGTGTGTGTGTGAAAGCATGAGACCTGTCTCCTGATTTACAGATTGCTAGAACTACAGATCCCAAGGTCCCAGTCCCAGAAATTCTGACATACTAGACCTTTGAATGGAGCCTGCATTTTGACAAACATCAGAGGCTTTGGTGCTTATTGTCTAATGGGGGCAGGGTGGGGGCTCTAACCCACAGATAAAACCTTTGGGCCTTGAATCCCTTTTATCACAGTTAGCTCATCCTCCTGCTTCAGCAGCCCCATCTCTATACTGGTTCTCTCTCCAGTCTCCTTGATCACCTGGCTTTGACCACAAAATACAGCGGTCAGAGAACCTCTGAGCAGGTGTACCTGGGAAGCCCATCATTCTGGCTGAGAAGTGGTTCTCTTCTAGTGGAGATGACATATATCCACTGTCTGCAGTGGATAGACAAGTCTTCAAGCCGTGATCCCCTTTGCTATATGGCAATTTTGGTCTTGTAGTTTCTTTTACAAAGGATGCCTGCAGCTTGCTTATTACTTCTGGGTAGATATCTGAGAGGTCATGGCTCAGGCAGAGGTTGGGTACTTTGGATGAATTAAAAAGAATCCTCCCTGACATGCAGAGATAGGAAACCCTCCCTCTCTCTCATTCTAATTGTCTCTTTTCTATTTTCATTCTTTTTTTTTTTTTTTGGCTTTCTGAGACAGGGTCTCACTATGCAGTCAGTTCAGGCTGGACTTCAGCTCACTTTGTAGCCCAGGCTGGTCTCGAACTTGCAACAATCCTCCTGCCTCAGCCTCCCAAGTGCTGGGATTACAGGCATGCACCACCAAGCCCAGCTTCCATTTTCATTCTTATTGATATTATTACCCTTAGCTCATGTTTATGACATGCAGTGTTTCTATTCATTGAGCCTATTAGATTCCTATACATGGCATGTCGTTATTTATTCCCCTTTCTTCTCCCCCCCACCCTTAGTCTCTGAGACCTCTTCTTATTGGTAAGAAAGCTGCTCCCTTGTCTTCTATCCATCCCCTAATGATCTCTTTGTTAATATCTTGCCCTACTCAAACAAGATATCATATGGTTTTTAAATGTGCACATCTGCTTTATTTCACCCAACATTATATTTTCCAGATGCACCCAAATTCTGATATATAATGCATGCTATATAATATTCCTGCCCCACAAATGGAAGGTCCCAGAAAAGATGACCTTCATTTATTTGACAGATGAGGAAGCTGCAGCCAAAGAGAGCAGGACTATAGTTCAAGGTTATGCAGCAGTTTCAAAACAAGGCACGTTGTTCAGAGGGCACAAGCCGTCTTTAGACTACCAACTGGTTAACCATTAAATTCTTATTAGGGAAATATTTTCCCACGAGGTTGTATTTGCTTGATTATTCATTCTTTTGCATGTTTGATTCTTTCATTCTCTTTTTCAACAGCTATTAAGTATTTAACATGAGCCAGGTACATAAGAGGTGGGGATAAAGTGGTGGGCAAAGCAAATATTTCCTGTTCTGTTTTAGAACTTTGGTTTTAGAGATTCAAATAGACATTAAGCAGATTACTACACATAACTAAGTAATTTTAGTCATGATAAATGACTTAAAAAGAGAGATATTACATAGAGAATTCAAGTTAGTGTATAGATACTTGGTCAAGTGCAAGAGTGAGGGTGCAACCATTAGGGCAGTTCAGAGATATCAGCCAGGTTGGATTATAGTTTGCTATGCAACAAATAGCCTTAAATTCTGGGGCACTAGTTAACAGAATATATTTGCTGCTCTTTCACTCAAGTCAGGAGAGAGACTTTTATTATGTTCACTCAGGAATAGGTTGATAGGGCCTCTATCTCAATTCTGCCTCCCTTAGAAGCAATATACATTATTTCTTATATTTCTTCACCAACTGAATAAGCAACCACCCCTAACTTGAAAGAGAGTATCCAGAAGGAGGAGATCCAAATGGTGTACTGACTATTCTGTTGCTATCACAGTTTACCTAAGGTTAGGTAATTTATGAAAAATATAGGTTTATTGTGGTTTACAGTTCTGGAGGGCAGGAAGTCCAAGAGTATGACACCAGCACTTTCTTGGCTTCTATTGAGGGTTTCAAGCTGCATCAGCTTCCTAGCAGAAGGGCAGGACTAGGGCATAGCTTAATGTTTGAGGGCTTGCTTGCTATGTGTGAAGCTCTATCTTGGAGAGGGAAGGAAGAAAAAAAGAAAGGGAGGGAGGAAAGGAAGAAGAAAGGGAGAGAAGAAAAGGGAGAGAGAATGTAAAGGGGGAAGAAAGGAAGGAAGAGAAAATAAAAGAAGAAAAGAGAAGGAGGTAAAGAAGGAAGGAAAGGAGAGGGAAAGAGAAAAGAAAAAAGGAAGAAAAAGAAGGGAAGGGAGAGGAGAGAATGGAAGAGAGAAAGGAAGAGGAAGAAAAGGAAGAAAGGAAAAGGAAGAGAAGAGAGAAGGAAACAGAAAAGACTTCTCTGCTATCAGCAGAGATCTGAGTCTTGCAGGAGAGTCATTGAAGGGAAAACTTCACACTAAAAAGTATGCAAGAGAATGAGGAAGTAGGACAGCCTATGTGAAGGTGCTGAGGCAGGAAGAACTAAGGACTGTGGAGTAACAGGAAGAAGGAACCCATCAGGGAAGGGAAGGAAATTTCCTTCCCTGCAAGACATATGGGGACATACAGGCCACCAAAGGCTGACAGTGTGTGTCCAGGAGGCAGGAGAGTAGCCATGCAGACTTTAAATTGTGCCTGTGTTACAAAGATCAAATTGGCTTCCATAGGAGGAACGGGTGGATGCAGAGAGGGACAGCAGGGAGTGGATGCTTAGGTATCACAAGGACCTGTTGTTATCGCTGCTGGTGGTGGTGGTAGTAGTGTTGGGCTGCCCATTGAACTGGGAGACAGTTGTGAGCCAGAGAAGGCTAAATGACAGGGCCCGAGGGTCACAGCTAACAAGTGCTGGAGTCAGAATTCAGTTACCTTCAGACTCAGAACTTGCTTGTTCCTGCTATACCACAGTGGTCTCCTGGCTGACTTTGGAAGGGTCATTGACACCTTGCCATCTTCCTTAGCACCTAGCTGGGTTGCACATGATTGCAAGCCTCAATTTAATAGCTCAACTATCTTTTATTTCTCTTCTTTTCTTCCTTCTTTTTCTTTCTTTCTTTCCTTCCTTCCTTCTTCCTTCTCCCTTCTTCCTTTCTGCAGCACTGGAAATGGAACCCAGAGCCTCACAAACATTAGGAAAGTACCCTCCAGCTACATTCCCAGCTCTCAACTTAAATTTTACCCAGTGGAATTCCCAGGCAAAGCAAGCTATGATGCTCACATTTTTAATTGCTGATGAGTTCTCCTGTGCCCAGCTTCTAAGAAAACTTCCCAAAGACCCTGTGTGTTCACTAGAGACAAGTGTTAAGAGCATCAGAAAAATTCAGAAATAATTGCTGGAAAAAGTCAGAAAGCTTTGCCCGTGCCGAGCCCCCTTTTTCCAATTAGCATACAAAAACATTTTTAAAGGAATAACCTTTACTAATAAAATGCTATAATCTCTATAAGACATTTCAGCAGGGGAATTATTAGATATTAATTCATGCCTAGTTGCACTGACAGCTCTCGGCCATCACTGTTAGCCTAATAGCACACTAGGTGAGAAGTAATATGCCATAATTCACGCTCTGTCATGCATTATTGCTTAAAGAAGATACATGAAGAATAACCTATTCTGGCAAAATAACTGGAATTCTCAGACTTCTCCTGGCCAAGTTATAAATAGTTACGTTAAGATCCAGAATTTTTTTTGTATTACTAAATTTGAAATAAATTGCATATATGTATCCTCATCTGTAATTACTGTGAACATTTTTTCCTAAGTACTAAAATTAAGTTCAGTCATATTCCATGTTTTTAAATTGAACTTGAACAAAATCACATAATTTTCTTGAGACTAAAATAGAAATTTCTTTCCTCCACATATAATTGTATCTGTGCTACGACATGATATGGCTTATACAAATGATGGCTCAGGATGGCAAAAATGGGTCTAAGAAAGGTACAAAATAAAAGGGCTGGAGTGTCAGGGGCCTTAAAAGTGTTCTATTTGTGTTTATACCAAGTTTTCACCTTTGGACAATTATAGTTACCCAAGAGTACCTACGCTTCCCCAGCCAATGAGGGTGGATGAAGTAGGAGACAATTTTTGTCCCACTTAAGCTTGGCACCTCCTGGAAGGAATAGTATTGGTGTAGTGATAAATTCACCTTATCCTCACAAGATAATGCCTGAAAACAAATGCCAAATATGGAGAAAGATCATGAAGGAAACTGAAAGTAGTCTTATTCTTCAAGAATTACAAATTGAATCACTGTATGGTCACATCTCCATTGCTGAGACAAAAAAAAAATGACATGTATCACCTTGAAGAAGAAAATTTTATTTGGGGGTCACAGTCTCAGTCTCTGGAAAGCTGGCACCAAGGTGGGAACATCATGGTGGGAGGGCGTGGTATAGGAAAGCTGCTTTCCTCAGGGCACTCAGGAAGCAAAGAGTATTGGAAAAGAGCAAGAGAGGATGGGAAGACTTGGAACAGGATACCCTTCAAAGGGACCCACTTCCTGCAACTGTGCCCCACATCCTAATAGCCCATCTAGCCAATGAACTCATCAGTGTGTCATCCGTCAATGAAGTTAGTGTCCTCGTGATCCATTCGTTTCCTCAAACTTCATGACAACCAAGCCTTCAACACCGTGAGGCTTTGCAGGGGCTATTTTGGTTCCCAACAATTGTTAATAAAACCATTCATTCATTTATTATATATTTATTGAGCACTTACTCTGTGTCAGTCCCTGTGCTAACCACTGTGTGTGTGCACAAAGCTGGTAATCTTTTGAGGAGACAGACACTTACATATAATACCATGCAATAAAAGCAAAAGGCAAGATCACCCAAGAATTTAGAAGGGAGCTGTGCTGGTCTCAGCCTGGACATCAGTAAGTTGATCAGAGAGGCAGCTGAGATGAATCCTACATAAATGATGCATAAGATTTAGCCAAATGAAAGGACAGGATGAGGGCTAAATGGCAAATCAAACATAGAAAATAAGAGACAGATAGAGTCAAGATGATAGGAAATCTTGCAGACCACAGAAGGGACTCATATGTTGCCTCAGTGTGAAGAGATTTTTCTTTATATCCAGCTACTACAATGGATGATCTATCAAGTTGGCATCTGAGAAACAAATGAAATAGCAAAGGACCAGGTAAGAAGCTGTTGTCTCTGTCCAGGGAGAGTCCTGGAAGGCAAGACTAGAGCAGAGAGAGCGATCAGAGAGAGCAGGTACTTAGGAGTCAAAGCAGAGCAGGTGGGAACTTACAGAGAGAACATAGGGTTAGTCTGGAATGTGATATGTTTGCACCTCAATGAGAGTGAATTCAGTCCTGAAGGGCAGGACTATGGAACTAGACCATCAGAGCTGGAAGGGTTGTAAGGGATGGTCTTACCCACCCTTTCTACCCATTTTAAAGAAGAGAAAACTGAGTTCCAGAAAGGGAAAGGAACTTGTCAAGATTACAACAGATCTCTGGAATTCTTCAACTGATTATGTCCTTTCAGTGGTCTTCTACTTGAATAATTAAATTTTTAAAAAGACTGTCTGAAAGTACAGGAGATGATACAGCAGGGTATTGTATTGTTTTTCAATGTTTCCCAGACTTCAGGCATTCTGTAACACTACTCATAAATTCTACCATGGATCAGTTACTTAATTTTCTTTTCTTTTTTTTTTTTTTGTTAGTGGTGCTGGGATCTAACCTGGGACCTCATGCATGCCAGACCAGTGCTTTAGACTGAGATATAACCCCAGAAATTACTTAATATTTTTAAACGACTGTTTCTGCTTTAATAACTTTCCCCCAAAACAAATTTTTGTCACTTCTGTAAATGAATATTGACTTTCCTTTGCTATAAAAGTAAGCACACCTGAAAATAACTCCACAAAAATGAAGCAATCACAAGAATCTAGCCAAATATTATTGCTTGCTAGAGGCCTATTCTCTCTTTATTAAGCAGAAGGACTGTCAAGTTTTGTCAGTACTAAACTCAGCCTTCTGCTTATCAACAAGAATTGAAGAAAATTGAAAAGAGAATTGGTTTCTCACTACGTAATTTAAGATTATTAAACAGTATCCCTTTATCACCTGAAATATGTATCACCTGAAATATGAAATATGTTCACAAATGATCAATTTGTGGCAGGGGAAGAAAACAAGAAGTCAACAGGAAGGAAGCCCTTCCTATGAACCAGCACCATGTATGGGCTGCTGGGGGGAGACCCAGATGCCAGCCTCTTCTGGCATGCGGGCTGGCAGACAAAAAGAGCCATCACCACCACCACCCCCACCACGCACCCTGCACCATAAGCAACCAACTGATCTGGAGAAATGCAGGCTGCAATGATAGCTATTGAGGTAAAATACAACTTAATGCATGTAGTGTTTAGTGCTTCACTGACTTTGCAGGTCTAAAGCTGGTAGTTTGATTATCTATTCAGAGGATGACAGTATGCACCCTCCTTCTGAGGGTGGTGGCCATTGTTAATTCCCTATTGTCTTGTTTTGAAGTCCTGCATCATTTTCATTGTTTTTTGGGTTGGGTTTTATTCTGTTGCTTCTTGTTTGATTTTATTATATCCAATGGCATGGACAGCTATTTCAGAGATAACAAGACATACTATTGTAGCCATTTTGGATTTACTATTATCTTGTTTTGAAGTCCTTTATTGAATTTATTGTGTGTGTGTGTGTGTTTTTTTATTGGTTCTGTTCTGTTTTGTTTGATTTTTACTATGTCTGATGGTTTGGGCAGCTGTTTTGAAGACAACAAGAGGCATTATGGTTACCATTGTTGATTTCCTATTATCTTGTTTTAAAGTCCTGTATCACTTGCACTGTTTTTTAAAGACTTTTATTTAAAAAAACAGAAAAAAAGGATATAAATAATACAGAATTTCAAAACAAAAAAAAAACAGGAAGAAATTGATACTAGTTAATATATTGCATATTTTTATCTTAGAAATAGTTGTTCAGGTTATATGGTCTAGCAATAAAAGATGATTGAACAGTCAATGACAGCACAAACTATTCTTTTTGATGACCTAACAGAGAATTAGGAGTATAGTTATCTGTCTTGCACACCCCTCCAGTTCTGCTTGTATGCTGTTGGCAACAATCTTCTGGTGAGTTTTCCACAGCCAGAATCACACTGATTCAGTTCAGCTGGGTGTTACAAGTTGATAATTTGTTTTCTGTAATTTTTATTTTGAAGACAATAAAACAGGCAAGATAAAACAGAATAAAGCCCATCAAAACAAAACAGTGCCGTTGTATATAGGTATACACATATAATTACACTGCTTTGTTTTGATGGGCTTTATTCCATTTTACTTTGGTATGCTGTTGATTCTCCTGGAAAAACTTGTTGTGCTACTTTTCCTGATCTGAACTCAGCTCTTCTCATCATCATAAGACCTTGCTGTTGCTGAGGATGGGTATGGTTCTTTTGCGGGGAGCTCTGCTCCTTACCTTGAGGGTCACTTCCTGGCTCCAGTGCAGCACCTTCGGCCTGCTGGCGCAGATCTTTCATCCCACTGGTGCAGATTTTCTAGCTTCCACCATTGACCTCGGGTTTTTTCAGTGAAGGTCCTTGATAAAACTTGCATAAGACATTGTCATGCGCTCTAAGTCTTCAATTGTCCTCATGCAGGACATTGCTGTGGGATCCAGACCCTCAAAGCTGGGTTCTTTAGGTCTCTAGTGTGTGGACAGATCTCCTGCATGTTTTGCATTCTACTCTTTGGGCAAATATTATGAAATAATCTTACAAATTATGTATCCTGTATTAAATCTTTTCTCTTATAAACCCTGAGCACAACAATCCTGCTCTCAGAAATAGTGGAGTAGGAAAGGTGCTGTAAAATGGCACTTTGGGCTGGGGATATAGCTCGGCTAGTACAGCACCTGCCTGAGAACTGCGAGGTTGTGGGTCTGATTGCTGGTACAAAAAAAAAGAATAAAGTTTTTTTAGAAAAAAAAATGTCATTTTCATATATCCCAAAGATAGGTTATTGTAAGGATTTGTTAAAATAAAAGAATGAGAAATTCCAGGTTGGCATATATTTCTTGAATAATTTTATTAAAGATGCGATTTTAAAAGATGCAATTAAGCCTCTTTTGAAAAAATCCTTTGTGAGAATTCATTCAGTTTTGCCATTTGGAAAACAAAGATGATCCCTATCCTGCTCCAGAGTAGGCCTGAGGTTTAACTGTGAATGAAGCTATGCCCAAGACCTGGGTTTGTGATGGGCCGTCTTCTGAGGTACCCAGATCGTTCCTCCAGACCACCCACTGCAGAAGGAAACAAGACGAGGCCTCAGGTCTGGGGAGTGGTGCATCTCCAGGGCCAAGGGCCCATTCTAGTTCAGCTTGGGGCAAATCAGATATCTATGAACTCTGAAGGTGATTCCCTGGAAAGGTCCCTTGATTTTTGGTTTCCCTTGGCTATTAATTTAGATTCCCCCAAAAGTAGAACCTAGGGCCCGTGGGTGCAGCTCAGAGGTAGAGTACGTACTAAGTATACATGACACCCGGTACTCAATGCCAGTATCAAAAGAGAGGGGAAAAAAAAGCAGAACTCAAGAAGAACTTCAGCGCATGTAGTTTTGTGTTGTTTGTTTTGTTTTTTTTGTTTTATGAGAGATGACTTCAGGAATCGAGGATGAAGGAGAAGGAGGAAGAAATGGGAAAGGAAAGGAAAGGAAAGGAAAGGAAAGGAAAGGAAAGGAAAGGAAAGGAAAGGAAAGGAAAGGAAAGGAAAGGAAAGGAAAGGAAAGGAAAGGAAAGGAAAGGAACTTGTTACTGGTCTGTGCTACTGGGGCTTGATCCCACTGGGGACTCTCTGAGGAAGCAGGCAGAATTCTCCCTGATACTGTCCTTCCCACGGGAGGACATTGGGGTTGCCTCTAAACCTCCACCCACATTGGTGGAGAGTTGTCCTGGATATAAAGACATATCACTGGCACAGTCAGTGGACATGGAGCTGTCTACCTCCCTGGTGCTGAAATTAGGTGGGCCAGGGGCTTGTGCTTCAGCACATACAGAATATATTCCTTACCATGTTCATTTCTCTTGGTGAGAAATGTGAGCAGTAGGGAAGCCATAGGTATGTTGCACCCTTAGGTGCAACTATTTCTCACCCTAGGTAGTGATGGAGGTGGTTGATGGAAAGGACAAAGTCTGTTTTGGAGTACCCATCCATGCTCACCATATTTTTCCAAAGAAAGCTCTACCACCCTTCATCTTTTTGAAACATGCTCCCAGAAACATGTGGACTGCCAGAAATCCACAGTCTCTTTCAGGTTAACATTGATATCTTGTTTCCTTCGCTGTATGGCTGGGTGGGGTGAGATTCTTGGGGCTACTGACTCTCACGGTCCTATGGCCTTTTCCTATATGTCATTTGTTATTTCAGCAAGTGGAGCTTGGTGGAGAATAGAAGGAAAAGGTAAAGAAACTGTGTTAAGGCTTTCGTCAGGATGCAAAGTGGAGCTGCTTGTGCATCAACTTTAAGCCTGTGATTTTGAACCTTTCTAGGCTTTGGCTTGCTGAGCCTCTGAACCACATAAATCCAGGTGCAGGTTGGCACTGCATGGGGTGTGGATTGGGGGTAGATTCCTTTTGCAAGTCTCTCTGTACCTCTTTCTACAGTTTGTGTGAAACAGATGCAGAAATGTCAATTGTCTCCTGGCTCGGTTACTCTACTAACACAATCAAGCCATATGAAAAGAACAGATTAAATTGACCAATTCTCATATATTTCATGATTGCTGCTATTTGACCAGGATGTGTTTCTCAGGAAGTTCCTGTCACAAACTATTGGTAGTCTTTTAATCCTGAGTTACTTAGTGTTGGGCTTGCTTTCTGTGCAAAATGCCCAGTCTCCGATTATTCCTCAGTTTGCACAGAAAGAAAGTGAGACTCCCAGCAGTTTGTCTTCATTGCTGGAGAATGGGCTTAACTCTCAATCTATGGATTTATCAGCAGATGCAGTTTCTTTTCCTACCTTTGCAACTTCTAGGGAGGTGGCTGCTAACTGGAAGGAGTAGTATGAGATTTTTAGAACAAAAACATTCTTTAAGTTAGTCATGATTTGGAAGGATATCATGTGTGTAATGATACTATTGCTTACCATTTTTAAAATCCTACTTTTACATGCTTTGACTTTATAGTCTCAGAAAGACAATAAAGTTGATATTTTCATTATATCTGTTATAATGAGGATGCTAGGATATAGAAGAATTAAAGAACATCCTGAGCAGAGTTAGGGTGCCAACCCACATAGAAAGAGCATGCATAATGAGTAACTGACCACTATACAATGACAGTAAAACTCACATGCAGTACTAAATGTTGTGTGATGGTTACATGCCCTGTGGTAAGTTTTGAGTAGGATGCAGGGCTTAACACTGTGGCAGGTATGGTCTCTTTTATCTCTGAGATTTCATGGTCTCTTTTTGACTTTTTAATACAAAAAGTCCCTAAGACAGGCTTCATTCCAGGGGAATGATTCACCTAGGAATATTTTTTAGTCTGTTCAAGATATTGTAACAAATTACCATAAACTGCATGGCTTCATAACCAAAATTTATTGCTAAGAGTTCTAGAGGCTCAATATGCAAGATTAAGATGTCAGCAGGTTTGGTATCTGCTGAAGGTCCATTCCTGACTCACAGACTGTGACTTCTCTCTGTGTATTCCCAGGGTGGAAGGGGTGAGGGAGCTCTCTTGGGTCTCTTTATAATTCCACTCAGGCAGATTCTATTCTCATGTTTGAGTCACTCCCTAAGGTCACACTTCTAATGCCATCACTTCGGAGGTGAAGATTTCAGTCGATAATTGGGGTGTGGGTTGGGGGAGAGACAAAACAATCTATAGCAGACAGGCAAATGTGAAAAGACAATTGAAATACAGTATAAATGCAGTGACAGAGACATGGCATGCTTTGGTGGTGCCGAGATAATACATTTCTCCTTAGATATGTGAAGGCTTCCTTTGGACAGTGGTGTTTTCATTAAGCTTCTAAGAGCAGAGGCATGTTTCTTTCAAAATGTGCTTGGATATGTGCAGAAGTTTAGTAGTTTAGGTTGGTCAATGCAAAATAGTGAGACGTGGCAGGCAGTACATAAAGATGGAGATGGTGGGAAGCCCTAGGCAATGAGACCAGTGGACTAAACAAGTCTGACTTCCATCCAGAAGGCACTGGGGAGCCATGGAAGAATTGTAAGTATGGCAGTGACATGAAACTTAGAGCTTGTATCTAAGAGGATAGCCTCAGGCACCAGAGGTTCAAGACTGTCACTAAGAGCCATGTTGTCTTGGTTTAATACCTCCCTAAGCCTCCAGGTTTTTGTCTGTCAAGTTATACCCATCTCAGAGGGTAAGGATTAAACAGATAGGGGAGAGAACCTGCTTAGTGCTAGAATCAAGCATATAATAAGTGCTAAATAAACATCGCCTGCTTTTATAATCAGATTTGCATTTTAGAAAATTTATCCTGGGAGGGCTGTATTGGAAGATACCCATGCTAGGGGTGGAGAGATAAATAAGGACACCAGAAGGGCAATCAGGCAGAAAATGAGGAGTCTGAATGAGAGCTTCAGCATGGATGAAGACATGAAGGAGCCAAGATTGTAAGGAGGCCAAATGGGCAGTCAGGAAAGAGGATAAGAGGGAGATGGAGGAGTCTAGAATGACTTCCCATTTCTGGTTTGGTGATGATATTGGCCATAATGTCATCCCCTAGAGCAGGGAAAGCCCCTAGGTTTAGGAGGGACAATGAAAGTTTGGATGGGGTGCTGTTATGGTTTGTGTCTAGATGTCCCCCAAAACCTTGTGTGCCCATAGATGGGGCCTTCGGAAGATGGCTGGAATCTGAGGGCTCTATATCTGACTTGCTGTTAGGAGAGGGGTCCTGGTTGGGGGAGGCAGGTTGCTGGGATGTGACATGGAAGAGTTTGTCTTCCTTCCCAACTTCTCTCCCTTCCTTCTCTGCTTTCTGGCTGCCATAACATGAACAGCTTTCCTCCATCCAGTCCTTCCTGCCATGCCCTCTCTAGGTTTCAGCTTGCTGAACATAGACTGAAATTTCTGAACCAGGAGTCAGAATGAACCTCTCTTTCTTCAAATTGCAGGTTTGGGTATTTTGTCCCTGTGAGGAGGAAAGTGTCTAAAACAGGAGAAGTGTTGGGCTTGAGGTATCTAAGGGCCTACCAGTGGTATTGTCTTGAAAGTCTTTGGACCACTGGATCTGAGTTCTATCTGGAGACCTTTCTCCTCCCAAAGAGATTGACAGCTCATCTTAGCCTGGAACATAGAATGTTCATCAGGGCAGGATACGGAAAATCCTGCCCATCTTTTAAGGAGACTCTGTAAGAAACAGGAGGAACAGGAGGCCACCTCCACCATAACACTTCTCGGCTCTCTCCTCCCCACCCCTCCCATACCTTCCTTCCCCTCCAATCCACTCTTCTTTCCTTTCCTCTCCTCTCTTCTCTCCCCTGGGCTTTTGCAGCATGGTTTCTTCTTTGAAGGTCATTCTGTAATTGTGACATTACAGGGATATTTGATATTCCTGCTTCAACTGGGTTTTAAACCCCAGGTGCCAAGTCTTAACCTTTTTCCCTCAAATCCCTTCATGCCTGGCACAGGATTGGACTCTGTTGCCCAGTGGCTTATCGGTGAGTGGATTCTGCCCCTCAGTGAAAGCTCTGGGGCTTTTGCTTTATCTTTTTATGTGTCTGTGAAAATGGGGACCCCATTCCTTATCTATGTGGAAGGAGACATCTAGTTAGGGTTGTGAGATGAAGGGAACACTGAGGTGTCTGCTCCAGGTTCATCAGGTCCTCTTGCCAACATGGACACTCCCTGTAACTCAAGGGAATTTTCATCTGGAGGCAGATGGCATTTTACTTTAGCCCTGATCTTTGGTTTGTGAACACACAGGATCAGAGAAGGAGGAGACCATGTATGAAGCTACTCTTTTTATGGCTCAATTCCCCCAACACCCACCCAGACCTTCCCTGCATCATTCCTGCCTCTTCCCACCCCACCACATTCCTGCTTGAACGTTTGATCTATGGACTATAAGTAGATGTGATGAAATGCCAAGTTGCTTTAAAAAGAAAGCCACACACCCCCAAAGATTTCAACTGGGGATCGTCCAATGACAGATGCTAATGCTTGGCTTGCTTTTGCTGGGCTGGGGCATGTCACCCTCCTGAAGTCCCACAGTCCCCTGTCTGCTGCTTGGTGTCACCAATCATTTCTCTCTTGGCCTGCATTTATTTTCATTCTGCTTAAAGGAAGCCACAAACAACGTGTTTAAGAGAAATGTGAGAAGCTAGAGGGAATGCGATCTCCTCTCCCAGGACCCTCTGGCCTCAGTGAAGAGATGTGCAGGAATCAAGAGATGTTGCAATTGGTTCTTTCTGCTAGTGAGTGCCATCCAGTCAGGCAGCATGGAAAATCTCTCTTCCCTTACCTTTGTGGAGAGAGGGAGAGCCCCAGACTGCCCGTCAGCCTAGATTGTCAGCCCCTTTCTAACCAGGGACTTAAACTCCCCATTAAGAAGAGGGTTACTGGATAACCTTATAATCTATTTCCCTACCAGTACCTCCACCTTTCCTCCCATCAAATGATGAATTAGGTCAAGAGACTCCCAGAAGAGGGTCCATATCTAAAATACCAAATATGAGACGGTTAGCAGGTTCCAGAGACTTCATTCTTCTGACTTTCTTTGGCTATAACTCCAGGAATAACATTGGGTTCCACAGTACTGGACTCCTGTCCCACGTCTTCTGCAAGCTCTACCCAGACAGGGAGTTTTGCAGTCCCCTGACACTGCTACCTTGGGCTCCATGATTAATCCTATATACAATTCTGTGTCAAAAACAGTTTCTTGGCTTTGGGACTATTCAGTCTCAGAGCCAGATAAGCTTTAAGCCTTGTGGGCTGCCTTGTGCATTGTAGGATATTTAGTAGAGTTCCTGGTCTCTACTATCTGGATGCCAACAGCAACTGTCCTCAGTTAAGGAATCAAGATAATTTGCAGGCATTGCCAGATGCCTCCTGGGGAGAGGAGGTGTGAGTCACCCCATCAAGAGCTAAGATCTAGAGCATTATTACACCAGGCTGTACCCTGTCTCTCTCTCTTGTTCTGACATGGGGCAGAGGTTGTTTACTCATTTCTGAGGCACATATTGGTGTGTGATATTAATGACACTGGTCAGAGGCAATGTGGGTTCCTTGGTAGATGAGCTTTGTTGACTTTGTGTACCACATTCACCCTGTGATTTTTTTTTTTTTTTGGTACCGGGGATCGAACTCACGACTGCGCGCTTGCAAGGCAGGCACTTATGCCACTGAGCTAAATCCCCAGCCCCTTCACCCTGTGATTAATAAATATTTTTTAATCACTGGTGGATGCTGAGCACACACTACTGGAATGTGGCGAGCAAGACAAGGGCCTTAGGGGCTTCTTTACCTTCTAGAGATGGCAGAGGGGGTGAGAGGAGATAGGTAATGATTCAGTCAGTCAGTCAGCAAGGTAATTTCCAACAATCATCCACCCATGGAGAAAGTGGGGTTGCCATCCATCTCCAAGTGCCTGGCACTTGTCATGTGCTCAGTGACTATCTGTTGGTACACTGAATGCCTTCTATTCTCTGTGCAAGAAGAGTTGGGCTATGAATATCCGTTGCTCTCTGAACTCCAGTGCAGATTCTAGCAACATCACCCAGTGGAGTGTAAGTGTATAATGTTTGTGAACAATCTGAGTCAACCCCTGAATCATCCTGTCTCCACTTGGTTCTCTTTTCACAAAGAGAGCTCCTTTGAAATAGATGGGGACAATAATCTCTCCAAATCAACCGTTTAATCATGCATCAATCATCATCGTCATTTAAAACCTGAAATGGCATCCACACACTCTGGCCATTTCCCGGCCCAGGTGTGAACCCCAGAACAGCAGGGAGGAAATATGCGAGCTCCCCAACTCATCTACCTCCCGATCAAGAGCTCTGAGAGGATGGGGTAACATTACTATTGTGCCTGGATGAGAAGGTCCCATTCCGGCCCCCACCTCTCAGCACAGGAGAAGGAAAAGAGCTTAATCATTAATAACACTAACTTGCGTTTCTAGAGCCTTGAAAATGAGAATTTTGCCCTTTTTTCCCTGGGAGTAAATTAGGTCAGAGTGTTCCCAGAATTTACATTTCAATTAAAAATACAATAATAACACATTGTGCTAATAGTGAATGATTCCAACCCAGGGGAAGATGACACCGCCCGCTACTTTGTTAATGAAAAGCCCCCTTCATTCGGATGGGGCCACACATCAGCGGTAACAAATCTCCTGTCTTGTTCTGGGAATGGGGCGGGTGGAAGGGCGGGGAGGGGTGCTGCTGGGGGAGGTGAGCGAGTCACCGCTGCCCGGCTGGGGCGGCCAGGAGGTGGCCTGCAGGCTGCTCAAAGTTCTGCGGCCTCCCTTCCCCCATCTGAGCTTGCAAAACCCAACCTGACTTTGTTTTTAAATCAAGGCTTAAAAGATTAAATAAAAGTGAGGAGCTTTTTTTGTTTGCCTTGTGGTTTTGTTGTTGTGTTTTTATTCCTTTTGCTTTTCCAAGCCATAGCCGATGTCATTGGAGAGCTGCCGAACACCCTTTTCCCCTAGGCTTTTGTGAGTGGATTTAACTTTAAAAACATCTCCCATCAGCTTCTCAGGTTGGAATCTGATAGAAACTTCTGTACAGGGCTGCTCTGAAACCTGAGTCTTGGGATTGCTTCTTTTTTCTTTTTTTCTTTCTTTCTTTCTTTCTTTCTTTCTTTCTTTCTTTCTTTCTTTCTTCTTCTTCTTTCTTTTTCTTCTTTCTTTCTAAACTAGAGATTGAACTAGTACCTTTGCTCTAAGCTACATCCTCACTTATTTTTAATTTTTTTATTTGAGGCCAGCTCTCCCTAAATCACTAAACTGTCCTGCCTAAGTTCAGACTTTCTATGCTCCCTTCCTCTGCCTCTTCCCAGAGATTACAGGCCTGCACCTCCATACCCAGCTGCTGGTTGGTGTCACTTTTTGGGTGAAAAATCACTTGGTGGTTTTTATAGCTGGTCTAGAAGTCCTCCTGGTTTATGCCTGTCCAGAGATCCTTATGGGGTGGGAAAGTGAAGTCAGGTGTTGCCTGGCAGGTGAGGCCCGGAAACTGCTCTCAGTGCTGCAGGCAGAGGAGGAGTGTTGACCTCAACAGACATAAGTGGAAGGCTTTTGCTTAGAGGTTGTTTCTGAAAAAGAATGCAGTTGAGTTCTGTTTTTATCAGAAAATAGCCTTTATAAGTGAGAGGAAAAACAACACCAGCCAAGGAGGAGAGGGCTTCAGAAGCAGGGACGTGAGCAGGTACGTTTGTGCTTGGGAAACTGAGTCACAGGACAGACCCCACACTGAAGGATTGAATGGAGCCCCGGTGGATCGTGTGTCTGGGCTGGGCCAGGTAAAGTGAGGAGAACATTTTGAGAAAAGACAGATAGTAGGGAAAAAAAGAGAGAAGAATCATTTTGGAACAAATTAATTATAGTCAGCAAATATGCCTCTGTTGATCCAAAATCTTTTAGTGGATTTAAAAACATACACAGCTGCTCCCTGACTTGCAATGCGATCACATCCTGATAAATCCACTGTAGGGTCAAAATATAAATCAACAGGTGCACTGAATACACCTAAGGATTAAACATCACTGCTTAGGCAAGCCCATGTTAAAACATGCTCAAAACACTCGCAATAGGCTGCCAGGTGGCAAAATTACCACAAAGCTCATTTTGTAAAATCTTGTATGTTTCATGTAATTTTATAATGAACTGCAAGGGAAAAATATGGAAAATAGAATTTTTTCATAGGTATATTTTTGTAACATGACAGAATTCCAAGTCAGGAAACATTGTTATATGAAATGGACCCTTAAAGTTTTAGGATCCCGGAAACATGAAACAGGGAACAAATATAAGTGCCCTAAAGTTCTCCATGGTCAAGGTGGGAGCCTGTCTCAGAGGCACAGTGTCTTCAGATCTTTACCTCTAATAATTATTAATATAATTAGTATTCTCTGATAACACATTGTTTACCAAAGGTTGATTTTCATCCCAAAATGTGGGCCAAGGGACCTCAGGCATAGATAGTGGACAGAGGTAACATTAATTAATGTTGGTCAATTAATCCTCTCATCCCATACTCAGCCTGGGTCCTGAGGACCAGCTGCTTCCCTGTCTACAGTCACATGACTTTCTGTCCCACCATCTCTTCAATTTGACTTGATTTGTCAAGGACTGTTTCTGCTCCATTGAATGTTTGTTCCAGGAACTTCCCCAAAGACCCATTGATTCCTCAATGAAATGAGCAACACAGTTTGTACCCTCAGATTCCTTTGAACTCACCCACTCAAAATCTTTGCTTTGCTGGTTCCATCAATTCTAAATGGATGAGTCTTCCTAATCCCAATCAAGTCCCTGCATTGAGACACTCTCTTTAGCCTAAACTTCCAATTCTGACTCACTTCTGCTCTTACCTCCCACTTTGGGACAAAATACCCAACACTTACAATTTAAATGCAGGGGGTATATTTTGGATCACATTTTCAAAGGTTTCAGTCCACAGTCATCTGCCTCCAAGGAAGGACCATCAGGGCAAAGGGGCACGAGGGAGCAAAGCTACTCATTTCTTGAAAGCCAAGGAACAGAGCAGTGGCATAGCACCAGTGAGAGGTGGAGCCTCCAAGGGCATCCTCCCAGTGACCCACTTCCTCCACCTGGGCCCCAGCTCCCAGTAGCACATTCAGTTCTGAATAGAAGTGGATGAATCCCCTGATGAGTGTAGCATTCACATGATCCAGTCACCTCTTCAAGAGTCTTTTAATCCAGTCAAGTTAACAATTAAGATTAACTTGTACACTGTTCAAACTCTGTCTGAGGTGTGTTCTTCCTTGCTCTGGCAAACAACCATCTCAGCTTTGTCTTAGAAACAGGGTGCATTGGTAATATTTGATTCTTTCTTATCACCTGTGGGAGGGAGTTCTCTAAGGGTCCTGGTTTGTCTTTGCAGCCTCTTGTTTTTTGTTACTCTTTTTTTTTTTTTTTTTTTTTACAGGGTCTCACATGCAGTTCAGGCCAGGCTTGAGGTCACTTGGTAGCCCAGGCTGATCTCAAACTCACAGCAATCCTCCTGCCTCAACCTCCCGAGTGCTGGGATTACAGGAATGTGCCACCACACCTGGCTTCCTTTGCTTTTCTTATTCTTAAACAGAGCACAGGCCTTGAGTTTGGAGCTCTGAATAGACAATAATATCTATCTAGTGAAAATTTAATTATGTCATTTTGTGTTATTATATTAATTTTTTAAAGTACGATACCTAATCATTAATTAACACTTAGTAGTAGAAGGACCCATAATGAACAGTGCCTACCATAAACAGCAGGCCCTTGCTTACCCTTCTTCCCATACCTACAATACCAGTTTCATGAAGCAGCTACTATCACTTCCTGCAGCTGTTTACTCCAGCTTTGTTCCCTTTGTCCTTCCTTTTAAGCAGCAAATGCACATTTCTAATTTCTCATTTTAGTATACAATCAGAATAAGTAGATATTAATTAATGAACAATGAGTGTTTTCTGCACACTCATTTCCCCTTCTCCAACTTTGTTTGTTTGTTGAGACAAGTTCTTGTTATGTAGTTTAGGCCAGCCTTGAACTATGCAACCCAAACTGAGCTCAAACTTGTGGGGATCCTCCTACCTCAGCCTCCCGTGTGCTGGAATTACAGATGTACATCACCATGCCCAGCTTCCAACTTTCCACCATAGGTTTGTTGTCGTGTTTTTTTACTGCTGAATCCAGATACAGTGCTTCATTATTATGAATGGGTAAATACTACTGAAACAGCATCTAAAGATGCCACTCTTGCTGACTCCTGCCTCTTTTTGCTTGACTTTTTCTGAGCATCTGGATAGCTCTTCCCACATCTTTTGGTAGCTCTGTAGGAAGGCCTTCAATCCAGTTTTCCACCCAGCCACATCTGTCAATTATCTGTCGGTTCCCCTTTTTCTCTGAGACATCTGGAGCCGCCTATCCTACCGTCCCATCTGATTTTGATGCACCCCAACAGCACAGCCGTCATGAGGGTCTTTGTTCTGCTGTTGTCCTGAGCAGAAGCCCCTTTAGCCAAAATCTCACATCTTCAACTTTCTCATTTATTCCATTATTTTGGTGTAGTACATCCTTTGCTATGTTCCTGAGAAAGGTGTTTTGGAGGCAAATTTTTGACACTTTACATAACTGAAAAAGGAACATTTGTTACTGTATTACTCTGAATTGGTAGTTTTGCTGTGTACAAAATTCAAGAGTCAGAATAAACTTCTCTATTTATTTATTTTTTTTTGATTGGCATTATTTCATTGGCTCTCAATGTTGTTGAGAAGTCTGTTGCCCTACTCATTGCAGACTCTTGTTTATATGACCTGGATTGTCTTCTTGTGTTTCATGCTTTGTTTTTTCTTGGGAAGATTTTGAGCCTTACTCTCAGTTCCTGATGGAATTTCATGGTGACACCCCTTGGTGTGGCCGCTTATTCATTTATTCCATTACTCATTCAGTAGACCAATTCTTTCAGAATATTAAAGTCTTTAGTTCTTGGGAAATTTTCTTCTTTCATTCCTTTACTGATTTTTTCTTTTTCTGGATACTTTTGGATATTTTTTCCTCTTCTCTGGCATATCTAATTCAGAGAACAAACCTGAAATGATTCATTCATTTTCTTATACTTTCTCTGTTCTCCAGTTTGGCTGATCCTCTCCTTCTTCTCAGAGTACTCTTTCCTACACTTTCGTGTTCCTATTTCATGGATCGTTTTCTGTGTGATTATAGCAGAAGCTCTCATGTCCACCATTGACCCTGGCCTTACTATTTCACTACACAGAGCCTACCTCCTATGCCTAAGGGTGTGTGTGATATTCAGGCAGTGAAACACTGTAAAATTAGTTACTATTCTTAATGCATTGTCAACTTTTGTGGTATGTCACAAAATGCTGCCTGTGATAGAAGGATTGGTTTCTCTAATTCCTAAACATCTTATTTCTTCTGGTAAGGAAAAGGAGGGTCTCTTGACTGAGGATGATGGTAGAAGAGGAAGGTTGGGTACCTGATAGATTCTAATTCAAATTTCTGTTAATAATGGGTGTGGGCCTGACTCCCACCTTTCCAGGATGCCACTGCGCAACACAGCTCCTGTCTTTGCTTTATTTCCCCCATAATCTAGATGTCAGTTGATTTTAACTCATTTTTTTAGCCTGCAAAATTTTGTTGGCTTCTGGCATTTGTTATCTGTGCCTCTTCTGTTCTTCTTGGTCCTATGGGTTTATGCCTTTTTGCTTTTTATTTCTTAACTGTCATTTTATGATGGTTTCAGGAATGAGCAGAGTAAAATGTTGGTGCTTAATCCACTATGAACACCCATCGTGTTCATTTTTATAGGCATAGCCTATTTATGGTGTGCAATATTGCTTTCCTACATTAGGCAGGCAGTAATAAAAAGTTCCTTTAAAATGAATATATTCCTTTGTTTGCTACAAAAGTGAGTCAATTCAATGAAAAAATGCTAAATAAATAAAATGTAGGGTAGCCAAAACTAGGATGGTATCTTTAAAAGTGACAAAATTTGAAATGTACTCAATTGGAACATGAAACTCTCTTCTTTGGTAGAAAAAAAGGGAGTTATCTGTGAGGCTTTCTTCTGGGAAGTCGCGGGAATGGCCTGACTGATGTGGAGATACTTACTGAGTTTATCATGAGACATGGCAATCTAAATCAAGGTGGGAATGTGTGACCTAAAATTTCCTCCAAAACTAACTTCAGGATAGGCTCGTGTGGAGGCAACTGAAGTGTCAAACACAGGCCAAAGGAGGAAGGAGGGTTCTGCCCACATGTGATGGATGCTCCCACTGGTCATCTGGCCCAAGTGTTAGCATGGCTCCTGGCCCAGTATGATTCATTTGCTGGGAAACACAAGGGATGTCCCTCTTCTTTGGTTTTTTCTCCACCAGTGCAGGCTGAGAATGTATTCTATCGATTGCTGCAGGGCCTGCTTCTTGGGGTAGCTGGTACTTCTTCCTGGACCTCCTAGCAACTGAGCAAGTCAAAGGGAAGATGCTCCCAAGAGTCCTGGTCTACTTCCTTCCTACCTCCATGGCTAGCCCACTAGACTGCATCTGCGACTTCTCCTAGCAGGTATCTCTTCCCAGGCATGTGGAGAACAGCTGATTCTTTCAGCTGCTGCCCTTCAGGGTTTCTGCAGAGTAGAACTAGAGGCTTCTTCTCTGCCCTGTGTGGAATAGATACCCAGAAACGGAGATCTGGCTGGGGATTTGCTTGTGCTGTTTGGGCACGTGGTGGTGCGATTAAGGGCATTGATTAGTCTTTGCATCTAATGAAAGGCAATCATTCCTGCAGCTGCAGAGGTTCTGGCTGCTTGATTGCCTGGGGGTTATTTGTTTTTTTAAGTGAACAAAGTAATGGACACTGGAGATGCCTGAAAATTGCCTGAGTTTGTTCCCTTTTTGCTTACCTGTCCCTCCTGGGTGCCATTACTCTTGAGCACCTACTACAAGGTGATTTTGCCAACCTGTCTCTGTTAGGTTAAATCAATTCGCTCACAGGCTAAGTAATGGGAGTGAAGAAAGAAGCTGTGTTTCTTGATCTTTAGGTACAAGCTAAGGAGCCAAGGAGAAACCCTAAACCTAAGTCCTGGATTCGCCTTGAGGGTATGTGACTGTCAAAGCAGAGAAGGTTTCCACCGGAGGGTATTTTAGAGAGTTAGAGTAAAAAGGAGAAGGTAAATGAGTGGAGTTCCAGTTTTCTTTATTTTAAGATAAGAATTTCATTTTTATATGCTTTATATTTTGAGTTTCACCGAAAGACTTTGTTAAACAAATAAATTTACTATAAAAATCGAAAACCACTGGCCTGACCCAACCTAGTGCTAGCATATCACAGGCGCCTGAGTTTCTGAGAGATACATGTTGTTTGATTTTGGCCATCACAATACTGCTTGTCAATCTCATATGCTTTCCAAATTTTGTCAGTTATAGTCAGTATGTGGAGTCTATTTCTCCTCACCTTGAACCTGGCTACACTTTCGATGGCCTCAGTGAATAGTAGAAGCAGGAACTTCCGAGATTAGTTTCAAAAAAGTGACCCACCTTCTTCTGGCCTTAGTTGTTTCTTATCTCCATCCCTTTGGCCATGTGTTTTTATAGCCCTGCATAGCTATGGAAGGCCAGTCATCTTTCAGCCATCTTGCTGCAGAGACCACATAGAGATAGAAGTGCTTTGGGAACCGCAGCTTTCTCACTCCCTCCCTGGTTGAGTCCATATACCTGAGAAGTGAGTGAGAAGCTTTCAAGACGATACCAGCAACTGTCATAGTCTGATGGTGACATGTACCCACCCACTTTCCATGCAAGATCTACCAGCTGAGCCCACTCCACTCCCAGATGTGTGAGAGATAATATTAATAAATCATTGCAAGTGATTTAAGCACAAATTTTGTGGTTTGTTATGCTGTGATAGATACTCAGGAAACATACAGGTGACCATTGTGGAATGGGATAACCAGGTATCCTTGCTCCTTCAAGGGAAAGATTTAGTATCTTCCCTAGTCCCTGTCTTCTCCTCCTACCTCTAAGTAAATCATTGATATCATTTAGAGCCCAATGGAGTCTGGAGTCAGAATGAATTCCTTCTAACCCTTTACTTGTTCCAAAGGGAGAGATTCTCTCTGGCCTTGACCTTGTTGTCTTTAGTGTCAGCAAATTTCAATAGATTACAAGAATGCTGGCCAGAGACAAGTTTACTTTTCAGGTTGTAAGCTATAGTGAATAAATCTAATTTATAAGACAGGCACTTATATAACTTATATGGTGCTACCTACTAGCACCATATTGTGCATCCCAGGAGTGGAAGGATGAGTAAAGTGCAAACTTTACCTTCAAGGGCTTCTCATTTTCCAGCGAGAGACAGAGGAGTTCATGGCAACTCACTTTGGAAAGATGGGAAGACACCAGTGCTAACTAGAAAGTCAAGCACATTTCTGTGCCAACTTGGAGGAAAAGACAAGTTTTTTGGGGGGATTTAAAGGAAGATGAATCTGGCTTGATATAAATTTGCCTGGCAGGACACATGGGAAAAGAGCCCAACAGAGAGGGTCCTATATAAGACCCCAGTATGAAACTGCGTTTGGAATATTGGAGGGAAAAGTATGGAGAAGGGTTAAAAGTGACAGGGGAGGTTAGTGAGGGAGAGAAAGGACTACACAAAACAGGAAGCAGTGCATTTACTACATCAAAATTAAGCATTTTGGCTGGCTGAAGGTCACAGACAACATAGACAGTGAAAAACAGATGACAGACTGGGAGAAAAAATGACTATGCAACCCAGAGTGGTTAACAAGTCTAAGGAGAGGTAATATTCTCAGTAAGTATCCTCTCTGTAATCATCAAAATGGAAAGTGAAACAAAGAGGTGACATTTTATATCTACCAGGTTGCAAACAAAACAAATGAAAAAAATTCATAGAAAGATGAAGGAAAAGTTGAAAAATGTCAAATACTGGTGATGAGGTAGACGTATTACAATGCTCTTCATTAACTGATAATACACAAACTCTCATGGCTGCTCAGGGGTATAACCAGTGTGTATGGAACTGACTCAGAAATCTTGTCATCTGAGCCTTCATCTGGCCCCAAGGGTGCCTACATGGAATGCACAAGGATCCCCATTGCAGCATAGTTTTCATCACAGGGACAGGAGGTGAGTTGGCCATTCATCCTAGGAACACCATAAAGACAAAATGCTGTGTGTACATAAATGATGCAAGGTAGCACTTAAAGGCAGGACAACTCCATTTTAAAGACATGAAGCTGAGTGCAAAAGCAGGATTTGTCAAGTTCTATAGCACAGTACCATTCACAATAGTACCATCCACACACACACACCTCTGCATTTTGCTAGGACATGTATGAAAGAATATGTATCAAACATACAACTTAAGGTGCTTAAGAAGTTAGGGATGGGCCAGGAGATCAGGGTTTTCTACAATTAAATAAAACAAAACAGACCGATTAAAATAGTGGACCCTTTTATCCACCCAAAGTTAGAACAAAAACAAAGCAAAGCAAATCAAAGCAAAATGAAACCAGAGAAAACAGAGCACCTGGAGGAAAGGTGATTGGGTAATAAATGTGCTTGGAATGAGTCATGTGGGTGACTTGAGGATCATTGTCAATTTAGTGACTGGCACAGTGATAAGCCATACTAGACTTGGGCCCATCAGAGAAATGGGAAGTCATGTGCCAGAGGCTCATTTGGAGACGCAAGATGCTGATGGTCCATTTGGGAAAGACCTCTGTCCAGTCTGGTTAAAATGGTCTAGTGCCTCTGCGGAAAACAACCATTATCTGGAAAACTCACTTATATGAAAATGTTCCTCCCCTGTCAAGGGTGGATAAATGAGGCATTCCTGTAATTGTATGTAAATTGTGCTTCTAAAGTGCTTGAAAAGTTTGGTGTCTTGAGTAGGCTAAATGTCACCCCCTGAAAGTTTCTTCACCCTCTTAATTTGTTTAGTAAATCCCTTTTTCCAGAGTGTGAATTACAGTAAAAGTGGTTTATCTCTTTGGCATTCTGTCAACCAACCCTGGGGTATAGGACCAGCAGAATGATAATGGATGCTGTTGGTGATGACCCCAGGTCCCACCGGAGGCTATAGCCTTCTGAGTCATCTAGGAAAGTTGAAATGATTTTCTGCAGAGTTTAAACATTAAATAGATGTTATATAAACCCAGTTTTTGAAAATGGGCCAGTTATGTGTGTGGTGGTGTACTTTGAAACTCTCAGTTAAAAGGACTAGATTAACCAGAATACTTCACCCCACTCAGAACTGATGACTCCAAGTGAAATTTAAGGAAGAACACTCTCAGTTTCGGTGTTTTCTGTCATTGCTCAGTCATTTTTGGGTGGATTAAAGTTGTCCACAGATTCTCATCCCTCTTCCCTTTTAGAAGATGTGGGGTTTATTTTCCTGCCTGTCTCTGACTACTCCACTTAAGCAAGAGTGACAATTTCCTGGCCTAGATATAAAAGAATTGTTGGCTTTCACTTTGGCTGCCTCATAATACTCATTCTGGAATTCTGTGGAAAGACCACATGGAGAGAGAGGGCAGTCCCCACCTGCTGTCCACATCTTGCCCATGTGCCCATCGTGTGAGAGAAACCCCTTGGAAGGCTACATTTCCAGGAGACATTTCAAGCAAGATCAGAATGGTGAGGATGATTGGTTGCTTAAGACTACAGCGTTGTGGTGTGACATGTTAGATAACAATAGGTAATGGAAACCAACCTTGCTTTTGTTTAACTGAGAATTTAGCAAAATATTTCTTTTTTTTTTCAAAATATTTATTAACTGATCTTAAAGCAATAACTCCCTTACATAAGTAGTATTTTCATTGACTTAGGACTTTTAAAAATTTTCTTTGGTTAAAATATGCAGATTATGAGGTTTATTACTTTAAATATTTTAGGTATGCAGCTCAGTGGCACTAAGTACATTCATACTGCTGGGTAGTTATCACTATCCATCTCCTGAATGTTTTCATCACCCCAACCTGCAACTCTGCCCTCATAACCCAAACACCCCGTCTTCCACCCCCACTAACCCTTGGCTTCCACAATTCTGCTTTCTGTTTCTATGAACTTGCCACTCAGTATTCTTCACATGAGGGTCGTAATCTTGTATATTTTGTAAAACCTCTTATATTAACATGACGATTAATTTTATGTATCAATCTGATTGGGCCAGGAGACTACCAGTCATTTGGTCAAACATACTTCTGTGTGTTTCTAGGGAAGAGGTGTTTTGAATGAGATTAACATATGAATCAGTAGAGTGAGTAAAACAGATTCTCTGCCTAATATGGTGGGCCTTGTCCAATCTGCTGCAGGCCTGAAGATAGCAAAAGATGATGTTCTTTGAGTAAGAACTTTTCTGCCTAATGCTCTTCAAACTAAAATATTATCTTTCCAATTCTCTTCTCTCACTTCCTCCTCCTCTCTATATAGCCTAGTGGGATATATCCATAGTATAATTGTAAGATAATTATATGTAAGTATGTAATACATATATACCCTATGACATATCTAAATTATATATAGATATATCCTGTTTGTGCTGTGTCTCTGTAGAATCTTTACTAACATGCCCATTATGACCTGGATCAAGATTTCACTGAATATAGATAACATAGTAATCAAATATTTCCAGTTAATATCTGTTATTGTGACTCACCTAGGCCATATCCTAACACAGAGATTGCCAGAGGCTGCCTTGGAGAGAAAGGAAATAGTTGTTTTCTAAGCAGTGCTTAGAGAAAATCAATGGATGTGGTAAGGTATCTTTTCAGTAGTTTAGAAAATCTCTACTTCCCAGTAATGTCCTGAAAACTCCCCTTGTCCCACTCACTTGCCAGTCTGAATAGAACCACATGTATGGAGAAAGTGGAGCCAGAATGAATAGTCAACAATGAGGTGTTGTTATGGTTTATGTCAGTTAACCCCACCCAAGTCTTATGCAATCATGGATGTAGCTGAATCTAGTGTTTGTGATTGGTTTGTTGTCCAGCCCTAGGATTGGAGGTGTGAATGCTGCACCCACCCAGGAATGGAGCCAGCATACAGTGTAAAGGAGGGAAGAAGGTGTGTCTCTCTCTCTCTGTTTGCACTTGCTGTTTGCAGCCATCATGAACTGCTGCTCTTCAGCTATGTCATTTTTCTTGCAGCCAACTGAGTATGGACTGAAACTGCCAACCTGTAAGAAATAAATCTTCCCTTCCCTAACTTGAGGCATCAGGTATTTTGTCTCAACAACAAGAGATAAAAAGTAACTAAGACAGAAGTAACTCCCCAGAGGAGTGGGGTCGTTGCTATAACTTTACCTGACCAGGTGGTTCAAAAGCCTTTGGGAATAGCTTGTGGGAAGAGTTTGGGAAAGTTTGGAGATGTTGCCTGAAAGAGTGCTTCTATAACATCTTAGGTTGTTCTATAGGGGAGATTCTGATCAGAACTCAGGAGACCAGAAGGCTGATAGAAAGCCTGCCAGTAAAGACCAGGTTCAAGAGGTTTCTGTTGGGAAAAAGGACTGCATTGATTGTTGGACTCCAGCTGATGTATGTTATGGCTTGTCAGAAAGTTTTTCTGCAATTTGCTCATGTCCAGAGACTTTACCTGAGATTGAGATTAAGGGCAATGTATTGATTAATCTGGCAGAAGAAATTTCAAGGTAGTCAAATGTTGAGGAGGTGGCATGACTATTGTTGGGAGATTTTAGCCAGACTTATGTTGAGAATCAAGAGGAAAGAGCCTGGCAGGATGATTCAAAACATTGTGAGTTTGACCAGAAAGCTGTGGATTGCAAAGATATAGCTGAGACCTCGATTGTTGAAAAGGACAGAGAAATAAAAAAGGTGGCATTCCAGAAAGCAGTGTGTCTCTGATCTTGGCAGCTTTAAAACTGCCAAAGTGAAAGATTTTGCTCAGAGGAGAAAAAACCACAGAGTGCCAGGTTCCAGAGAAGCAACAGAGGCACAGGAGGTTCCAAAGTGATGGCAACATAGAGAAGCTGTTCCTCACAATCAGGTTCAGAGAGCTCAGTGATCCAGGCACTCAACCCCTACAGCCTAGGGAGAGGATAGCGTGGCTACTGCTCCAGCTGGCAGCAGATCTCAGCAGCATCCATATGGTGCTGTTCTTAGACAAATGGAGAATGCACTAGTTCTGAGGTTAAGACAGCTTCCACCCCAATTTCAGAAGGTCTGGGAGGCAGTGTACCCCTCAGAAAACAATATATAAAGCTATGAGTGAAAAGCCAAAGATGCAGTGGGGACCCTAGAAGTTTGGAGAAACCAGGAACGTGGATCAGCCAAGGAAAGACTGAGCAAAGGGGGCTCAAGAGAGAACCTGTGGAAGCTGAAATCCCTGGAAGTGCCATGAGGGTGGAGTCTGTGAAGCTGTTTGGAGCTTGCAACCAGATTACTTCAAATGCTGGGCATGGAACTCCAGGACTTAATTTTTGCTCTGCTGGATTTTGGAATTGGTTTGGTTCCAATGCCTTGAATCCCCCTGTTTGTAACTTTTGGAATAGTAATGTTTATCTTGTGCCATTGCATATTGGATGTGTTTAACCTTGTTTTCATTTGTACAGTGGCTTGCAGCTATGAGTTTGCCTTAGATCTTGGAGGAGACTTGGACTTTTCAGCAATGCTGAAACTGATAGGACTATGGCAAATCTTGGAGATAGACTAAATGTCTTTTATTTAAAGGATGTGCATGAGTCTTTGGGGGATCAGGGGTGGAATGTTATGGATTATGCCAGATGGCTCCACCCAAGTCTTATGCAATCATGGATGCAGCTGAATCTAGCATTTGCAATTGGTTCACTGTCTAGCACTCAGATTGGTGGTGTGAGTGCTATATCCATCCAGGGGTGGAGCCAGCATAGAGTGTAATGAAGAGAAAGAATGTCTCTCTCTTTTGCTGTTCATGCTTGCTCTTTGCAGCTGCCATGAACTACCGCCCTTCAACCATATCATTTTTTCTTGGAGCCAACTGAGTATGGACTGACAGCACCAACCTATAAGAAATAAACCTTCCCTTCCCTAACTTGGGGCATCAGGTATTTTGTCTCAACAATGAGAGAGAAAAGTAACTAAGACAAGTGTGGACTCATGGGGTCCCAGTGTACATACTTTGGCCCAATAACAGGTCACAGATCTTTGTCAAGTGCTGGTATCCTTTGTCCATGAATGATAAGACAATGGGTACTGTGAACCCATGGGGCCTCTATCACCAATCTTACTCTTTAAGGAACTGGAAAAGTCTCCTTGCTAAAACACACAAAATATTTTATCTTCACATCTATCCACACAGCTAGCATCTTCTTGCTATCAACATTCAAAATTGGCAAAATCCTGCTTTGTAGTAATGGAAATGTTGCCAACAAATGCCATCTTATCCACATTATTTTCATTGTATTTGTCTCTAATGATTCACATGAGTCCATATCTAGACTTATCCAGAAAGCAGAGTTCAGTGTGCAAACTCTAAAGGAAGGAATTTAGTATAGGGGATTGATTGCATGGGTACTCAAAAAGCAAGAAGTCCAACAGGAAATAGTGGGACAATCAGAGATTAAAAATTACAGTAAACCATAAGTACTTCTAGTTTGGAGGGTGAGATGGAGAAAGTGGATTGTTAGGGGCCAACACAGAACCTAGAGCCAGAACACAGTATCCAGTGGGATGTGGACTAGGGAGGAGACTCAGTCCCAGACCGAGGCCACTTCCTAAAAGAGAAAGAAGGAGGTAGAAATACACTGTCTTCTTTTGCTTCTGTTTCCTTCACATCTTCCACAAGGGTATCCCACTGATTGAGCCCCACTGGAACCAAAGGACATGAGAATGTGAGACACAGCCTACCAGGTTGGTCCTGCTGCCATTCAGAGGACAACAGAGCAAAGGATATCTCCTATGCTCAGCTTGAGCCCAAAAGGGGTCCCCAGTTCACTCCTGACCAAAACCAAAACATTTTTTTAGAAATCAACATTTCATAGATAATTATAAAAAGTCAAGCTTGGGTATAAATCTTGTCTTCTTCATTTGCTAGCTCTATGACAGTGGGTGAATTGTTTAATCTCTCTGAATTTCAATTGTACACACAGAGAATCACAGCACATTTTTTCTGGAATGTCATGAGATTTTGTGGAGGGAAAAGATCAGATTTGAAATGTGTCTCCAAATACTCAAAATCTATGTGCTGAAGGAAATAAAGGTCTCTAGATTTACCTGGTTGTTTTCCACCTCAGTTCTTTTTCACTTATAAATGCTTTTATACCTGATACTAGTATGTAATATGTAACCTATAATACATGTATTTATATACAAATACAAATAATTTTAGGTGTAAATAAAATACATAAATATGACACCTCCCAACCCTACCCAACCTATACCTTCCAGAAAATTCTTTAGACTTCATGGAAGAAGGAGACTCTTGTACTTATAGATAGACAAACCTCACAAAGTTATTAATTTGAAAAGACATTCAAACATACAGTTTGAAAATAAAGAGGGTTACAGTAAATTCAAATTTGAATTAATTTGAAAAAAAATTCAAATTTTCTTTAAAAAGGAAGAACCATGGGCTGGAGTGTAGCTCAGTGACAGAGTGCCTACCTAGCATGCATGGGGCCCCCAGTTCAATCTCCAGTTCTGCAAAGAAAAAGAAAAAGAAGTAAAAAACAAAGAATCACTAGGTATTATGGCCTATGACTAGATTCTTCCCTCAAAGCCTCTTGCTGTCATAAGTCAGGTTTTTGTAGAGGTGGTTGAATCTAGCATGTGTGACTGATTCATAGTGCAAGGCTAAGATTAAGGGTGCTAGGGTTAAGTGAGGATGATTACTAAATCAGTCCATTGATTGATTTGGCACCACCCTAATCCTGGTAGCCTGGATACAATGTAAGGGACAGAAAGAGGTTTGTTTTCTCCCTTGTTGATTGCTTGCATTGTTACCTAATCCCAACAATGAACTGTTTCTCCTCTGCAATGCCTGTCTCCCATGCCACCCTGCCTTGGGACCAGTCGATTATAGACTGAAATCTCTACAAAATCTGAAATAAATAAATTTGTTCTCCCTTAACTTGTGGGTTTGGGTATTTTGTTTCATCAATAAGAAAAGTAACTAAAAATCACTTTGTTAGTTCAGAACAAAATGATGCAAGACTTTAAAGCTCTGTAAAGGGGTTCTGAGCTCTATAAAGCTCTGCAAAGGGATTCAAAGAGGTAAAAATGTATGTAGACCTTGTTGGTTGTTTCTGATTTTATAATGTGAAGAATGAAGTTCTATTGGTTGCAAAAAAGCAGAAGATTAAGCCAAATGATGTTTAAAAATGTATTGTGACTTCTGGGATTGAAAAACTAATCAAAGATGTTAAACGACCTTGTCATCATTATCTGTGCACATGTGAAAGCTTCTTTTCAAGAAGCTTTCTTTCCTGAATGTGACTAAAGTGATGTGGGAAATTCAGGGGTGGGGGTTAGGGAAAAAACAAGAAGACAAAAGTATTGGCCATCCACTATCATTGTGTTTTATACGGAGATCAGTTGGAGCTGTAAGTAAAAGGTTTTTTTAACCTTTAATTAGTTAAAATGGTATAAACTACTAGTAATTCTCACATGAGTGCTAAGTCTATACTTACACAAATGCCATCCATTTAAATGCTGGGCATGTCCTGGAAAGAGAATGCATTGAGAAGCCAACTATACCTGACAGGGAAAGTTAAGGTTGTTTAAGGTCATATGTTACTTATGAAAGAATCAATCAAGAGATTATGGTTGTTGTTTACTATGTATGTTTTGAGTAACTGTTTTGAAACCCTAAATAGCTCCTAATTATTAATATTATGATGAGCTCTGAACACACATCTTTGTTTTCTATTACTATAACAGAATACCATGGAGTGGGTAATTTATAAACATTGTAAGCTTATTTGGTTCATGGCTTAGTAGTCTGGAAATCCAAGAGCATGGCTCCAGCATCTGGTGAGGGTTTCCAAGCTGCATCATAAGATTCTGGCAAAGCAAGTGAGTACATATAGATGGGGCTGTGAAAGTGGGCAAAGGGGGACTGAATGTATAACAAATCTACTCTCAAAATAACTGGCCCATTCTCTGGATACTGGCCATAATCCATTCATGAAGGGGATTTCCCACGATGTAGTCATCTCCTGAAGATTCCTCTAAATACTGTACAATAGCAGTTGCATTTCAAAATGAGTCTTAGAGGGGGCATTTGAGCTATAGCAGCATTCCTTGGTGCCTTTTTCTCATTAAATCTCCTTTTCTAAAATGGCACTCAGCCTAGAGAAGTCTGGACTAGCTTCCTCAGCAAGGATCTGGCAAGAATTTTTAGAGCATAAATTTTCTATCTTTGCTGAAGGAGGATAAGAGGGGAAGGACTGATAAGTAAGTCTTTCCTTGTGAGTTTTAACTTCTTTGGGAATTCAGCAAAACAAGACTATTCCTGAACTCCAGTCAAGTCAGCCAATTCATAAAGGCTCAAGTCAACCCAAAGTCTAGTTATAGGTCATGCACAAGGACTGGACTGTGTGGGTGGTATCTCATTGAGTTCTTTGATTCTGTCAATTCTTGACAACCAATTGTGTAAACCCAAATAAGCAGCTATTGTTTCTGCATTGTTTCTTTAAACAACTATCTCTTCTTTATCAGAATATCACTCCTCATTGTACATCATCCAGCTTGGTTTGAGGGCTCAGTGCTCATAGTAGGACCAGAAAAGAATTGCTTGGAGAACAAAGGGGCAGCTGGAAGTTCTAAAGATTTTGGACAAAGCAAGAACAAAACCTGGTCTGGATCAGCACTGGATGGCAAAGTGATCTCAGGTGTATGGTGAGAGAATCTTGCAATTAGAGGAACTAGCTTCAGGTTCCCAGTTTGGTTCACACTTCTGGATAGCTTGTACTATTCAGGTAAGTTAGTTAATCCCCTGCCTCAGTTTCTCCATCGGTCACAGGAACATAATCATAGCATTAGTTCCCTGACCCCTCTGTGCCATGGAAAGTAGTTGGCAAGAATTCTAATGTGCTTTGTAAACTTGAAAGTATGGACACATAAAAGGTGTCCATAACCTGTAATTAGAATGATTAGGCATTGTTTGGGCTAGTGGTGTTTTCATTGTAGACAACCTGTGAAACAAAGAACTTACTAGATGTATCTGATTAACAGCAGGATTGTTAGGTGCCTTGTAGAGAAGAATAAGAACTAGAATATTCAGGAAAATCTTCAAGAAAGTGTTGACCCTTAAAGTCACCCCCGAAGTGGAAATTGGTGGGGATGGGAAGTTTGAAATGATGGAAAATTATTGTTGTTGAGTGACTTTCTCCACGGGTAACAGGCGAGGGATTCCTCGGGCTGGTTCCATCTGCCAGTAGACCCATCCACACTTGACCTTGCTTGTTCCGGGGAAGTCTAGGAATTTCCCAAAGGAATGATTTCCTCTGGTATTTGTATAGCAGTTTCACTAAGGATACTCAAGCCTGGTGGCATTATCTTATGACCATTAAAGACCTGGGTTTAAATTTTGACTTCCAATATATGTCCCTTTTAGCAACTCATCAGCCTCTTACCTGAAATCCCTTCATTTCCTCTGTGGATGTGTTTTGACTTGAGGGTTTCTGCGGAGTACTGAAAGAGTTAATGGGTATAAGTGAACTTTTAAACCTGAAAGTGTCCTTGCTCTGTACAAGATTTATTTCCTCAAAGCAATTATATAATTTCCCTCCAAAGTTGAGATAGTGAGTGACATTTTTCTTCCCCAGACACCCAGCACTGAGCTCTGTACCCAAAACCACAGCAATCCTTTAGCTGCACATGTGGTGACTGTGATTTATTAAAAAGGAAGATTCTCCTGCTCACCCCGCAGGTGGTGATTCTCAAGGTGGTAAAGTTCAGGGGGTCAGGGTGAGGATTTGCTCTTGTCTTCGGTGATGACCACATGACAGGCGAGTCCCCAGGGACCTCTTCTGCCAGGATGTCTGTGCCGGACACCAGCATTTCTATTTCTTCTCGTGGTTTGGCGGTACCTGCTCACTGAAGAATGAGCTAAACCTGATAAAAGAAATACGTCGCTTATCGTTTGTCTATTCTGAGGAGTTGTGCATAGAACTTCCCCGACGCTATGATCGAACTTGAAGAACAAGACAGTGTTGTCTCCCTTCCATACCTATTGCCTGGAAATTTCTAAACATGTTTCTGCTTCAAAAACCCCTCAACCCATTAACTTATTCTTTTTGTTTTTGTAGTGCTAAGGATTAAACCCAGGGCCTTGTGCATGCTAAGCAAGCTTTCTATCACTGAGCTACATTCCCAGTGCTTTTTTTTCTTATATTAATGAAGTATTTGTTGCGTGCTTACTATATGCTAGGCTTTGGGTGAGGTAGAGCAGATTGTGTGAGAAATCCAATTGACTGAATTCATTCCTTTCTGTCATTGGTAAAGCAGGACAGAGTTAAAAACCTGACCAAAAAAATACTTAGTATTTCAGGAAGCTAAGGCTTTGGGAGAAAAACTGGGAGCAGCACAGATTGGAAGTCTACCTAAGAAAATTGTTTTTGTTGTTGTTTTTGTCCTGGGAAGTGAACCTGGGACCCTTTTGCACTGAGCCACATCACCAACTCTTTAAAACATCTATTTTGAAACAGGATTTTGCTGTCATTAAGTTGCTCAAACTGGGTTTGAACTTGCAATTCTCCTGCCTCAGCTTCCTGGAATACTGAGATTAGACATGTGTCACCAAGCTCAGTATAGAAAGTATTATTAAGGAGACTTCATGAGGCAGCTGACTGCTAAAGGAAAAAGAAGAAAATATTAGTGGGAGATCTTAGGAAAGAAAGGCACAGAAAATATAAGTGCAAAAGCACTGATATAACAAAGAAATTCAGAGAAGGAAATCAGAGAAGCCAGTGTGACTAAAAGAAAAAAAGTATAGCGATAGGACAGTGGGCAAGGGAGGAATGGCTACATACACCCACCCAGTACCTGGGATGCCAGGAGTAGATTCCATCCTGGAACTCATGGGAAGTCACTAGAGGGTTTTAGGTAAAGCAATGATATGAAGTTCACACTGAGACTTTCTCCCTTGGCCTCCACCATCCCCTCACAGCACCTGTGGGGCTCTTCGGGTCACTGTCTGGCTCCCTGTCTATTCTCTGACACTCACTCCACTAGAATATGAACCTTTGCAGGGCAAAGCCCATAACTCACTGTCCAATCTGTAGCACTGAGTGCAACACCGTATCTTGCTAGATATCCAAGAAATGATTTTTTATTTTGGCATATGTGTGTATGTACATATTTTTTAGTGCTGGGGATCAAACTGAGAGCTTTGCACATGCTAGGCAAGTACTCTAACACTGAGCTACACCCTCAGCTCCTAGAAGTGCTTATTGAATTGAATCCAATAGAAAGATAACTAAAATGCTAAGGGAGCAGGTACCAACTCCCAAAGAAATACCATGCTCAGGACTGGGGGAGTGCAAATCCAAAACCCATCCCTTCTGGCCACAGAAGTCAGGGTAGTTTCCAGGACAGGAAAGCTAGTGTTAGAGGCCAGAAAGAAGAGCAGTATGGGGTTGGGGAGGGGAATCAAGGAGGATGAACCCATGTGTCCCTAGATTGTCAGCTTTCTAGAGAATTTAAAACGGATGAGACTTAATTTTACTGAGCTTCCCAAGCTAAGTGGGTGGAAGTAATTCTGGGAGGACAGGGCAGAAGCAAGCTCTCCCCAGCACGCAAGCCCACCTTCGGATTTATCCAGCTGATGCCATAAAAAAGGCCTGGGGGATTAAAAATAAAACAGTTTCCCACTCCTTCCATCAGCCAGCAAATCTCATCTTTGGTTGTGACAGCAAAAACCACCTGCCAGTCCCATCCCTCGAAATGTCCCAATATTTCTTGATAGACACTTCTGTTGTCTTATATGCAATAGAATTGTAATCACCTGTATTTAAAACTAATGGATTTGAAATAACCTGCAGGCTTCCACTTTAATGAGAGTTAGATTAATGAAAAAGGACCTTTTGCCTCAGATTGCATGACAACATTTTCAAATTACATTCCTGGAACAGAGAATTCACTTATTCAGAGTAATTGGATGCTGACTTGGGTTAATACGTACAATGTCCTTAAATGAAAATGTTCTATTGTAAGTGGAACTGTATGATACCTGAGGCTTTCTCAATAGATTTGGTTGGACTCTGAGTTAATTATACTGCATGCTATTTTTTGAATGAATTCAAGCATGAATTCTACACGCTAGAGATTGGGATAATTATATTCAATTCTGCTGGGTGCCCTGCTGAAAGAATTGACCTTTTAGATAAAACGAGTCTCCCGAACAAGAAACCTGAAGAAAGTCCATACAAAGCCGGCAGATGCAAGAGCAGAAAAAGTCTTAAGTAAGGGAAGTGGGGGTGGGGCGGGGGAGGCTGGCCCGGGGAACAGTAGCATCAGCAAGATTGATTTTTTGTCACGGGAAAGTATTTCTGTTTTGTAGCTTGTTTTGTATCCTTGCTACATAAAGGTATAATTTAAAACCATTGATTTTACTAAGCTGTTTTCTCATCAGTAACATGGCTAAAAAGTAGCGGCATGAAGAATGAGAAACTGACAAAAAGCAATCTCTGGAGGGTCTCTAGGTGTGCAGTCCTGCTGGTTGCAGGGAACAGGGGTGGGCACAGAGGGCATGGCGTGGATCTGACCATCAGGCTGTCCTACTTTACTTACCCCTGGCTTGGAGCTAAGAGTGGAGGCTCAGAGGTCAGAATGCCTGGGGTCGAAGCATGGCTTAACTGTTTATTAGCTGTGTGGTCTCGGGCTGGGCATTTACTGACTCTGTGCCTCAGTTTTTTCATCTGTTAATTGGAGTAGATTGCTGCAAAGGTTAAATAGATGGGCAGCACCCAGCACACTGTGTGGCCAGCACTATCAGCTGCCTTTATTAATGCCATTACTCTAGGTAGTAAAATCTCTCTGCTCCCAGGATGATGAAGGAAAGGTAGCCCATTAACAGGATTAAGCCCATCAAGAGGATTAAAAATATTCCTCTCCTTGGATAGGACCTGCTAGACACTATGTTACTGAAGGCTCAGATAACTGAGACCTGGCTTCTGTCCCTGCTCTGCCTGGGGCTGGCAAGGAATGCTAGCTAAAAAGCAAACCACATGCCCAGCCAAAACCCCTCTCTGGTGACCTTCCTAAAAGCAGTGGACAGTGGTTAGTGTGCAAAGCCCTTTCAGAGAGACTAAGGGGTTTCATTCTTCCCAGAGTGTAGACCAGCCACATGGTGCAAATGATATCTTTCCTATGATCAGCAAGCCCAAGGCTCTGAAAGGCTGACTTTAAATACTGGTAAAATTCTTACTTACAGTGTGGCCCTGCGAGTCTATGGACCTTAGCTGTTTCGAATTCTCTCCCCAGCCCAGTTCCAGTTGGCCCTTCTGTCCCAACCAGTGCCTTTCTGCTGTGATGTACACTTTTCTCAGACCATCTGCATGAGCTTCGTGTGGCTGCTGTAACAAAACGCCACCAACACAGTGACCTGAAATAACAGAAATTTATTCTCCCATAATTCTAGAGGCCAGAAGCCTGAAATCATAATCAGTGGAGAAAATCAAGATGTCAGCAGGGCCACACTTTCACTGGCAGTTCTGAGGAGGAATCTGCCTTTTGCTTCAGCCGGCTTCTGGTGCTGTTAGTATTTCCTGGCTTTCTGGCTCCTCAGCCCATTCTCTCCCTCCATAGTCACATTGTTCTTTTCTGTGTTTCAAACCTCCTCTGCCTCTCTCCTATAAGGACCCCAAGGCAGTTAATCCTCTCCCCGGCAGTCCCAAGGATTATCTCCTTCCCACAAGAGTCTCAATTTAGTCACATTTGCAAATACATCACTATGTCAGATAACAGTTAGTGTCTAGGGATGAGGACCTGTCATCTCTAGGAGCCACCATTCAGCCTACTGCATAGACTCAGGATTTTACTAGCACCTCTTTTTTCCCCATTTCCTTTAATTCCATGGAACATTGTGGTTTGGGTAGCAGAAAAAGGATTTACCTTTGGGGAAATATCTCCCCCTACTCTATACAATAAGATGAATGGGACTAAGCTCCTCCTATTCACAAGTTGTACCTTGCACAATGTACAGTACTTCAAACATGCTGGTAATTTAGCAAGTCCTCGTGAGAGTATGTACTGATTAAGGTGGGGCCCAGCATAGCCAATCAGAGGTCTTCACTGGCCCAGGCAGGTGAGTGCTTCTGGGATGGAGAACTCATACTTAGATTTTGCTGGAATTGTTGGAAAAGGGTTCTCTCTCTCTCTCTCTCTCTCTCTCTCTCTCTCTCTCTCACCACTTCACTCTTTTGATAGACTTGAATTTGGAAATGAATAAGCCCATAGGTGCGAGGCTGTGGCCCACATTAATATGTCAGAAAATGGAGCCAATAAGAGAAAAGAATATCCAAACCGTGGAGGAGAAATCCAGTATACAATAACAAACTGTTAAATTCTTGGATCCAGCCTTGCCTGAAATGGTATTTAACCTTGACCTTTTAATTCAATGAACCATACCTCTCCCTGTTTTTGCTTAAGTTGGTCTGCATTAGGTTTCTGTCATTATTTGGAGAGTTCCCACTAATACATTTGCCATACAGCTGTGGGCTAGGGTTGGTTGATTGCCTTAGCCAAAGCAGAAGAACCACTTCCTACCACCCACGTCTAAAACCCACCTGTTCCGTGCTTAATGTTACAGTTGACCTACCATACAAAAAAAGTAAGGTTCCGTCCCTTCTCCAAGGATTTCTGCCTTTGAGTTTAGGAGCCAAGGACTCAGGAAACAAGTGAAGCCATGCTTCTAGTTCATCTAATTTGTGATAATTTCCTTATAGCTCTGTCATCTTGTTTGTTCTGATTCCTAGCTCTTTTTCTATCCTACTTGAGATAACCAGCCCTACTTTAGCTCTCCTAATAGGCTGGTTTTTCTCTCTGTTTGTGGGGTGGGTATTTGGTTAGCATCTTTACTATTATTTGAACTAATTGATATCAGTAGCATTTCAGGTCTGGCCTCAAGAGAGTGAGCTTTGACTTGAAGGAGCTTGGGGTCCCCTTCTTTCTGGAACCATTTAAGCACACCTAAGTATATACTCCTCTGCTGATGTCATATAAATGTGAACTGCTTGATCTCTTTGTCTTCAACAGGGTCACAACTTCCTTAGGACCTGCCCAGGAATTCAGAGGGGTGGCACTGTGGGAAAATCTCACCCAAGTCCTAATCACCAAGCCCCCTCCTGACCTTAGGCAATCACTTCACCTCTTCGAGTTTTACTATGTATTGACTGACTGATTGATTGATGAATTGCTAGAAACTGAACTCAAGCCCTTGTACCTACTAAACATGTGCTCTACTGCTGAGCTACACTCTTGACTTCTCCTTTCTTTTTTTTTTACATTTTTAAAAAAAATTTATTTAAAGAGAAAAAAGCAAAACAGAAAAAGGGGTAGAAACAATACAGAATTTCAGAAAAAAAATAAACAGTAAGAAATCACTAGTTGATAAATTACATATTGTCTTCTTAGACATAGTTGTTCAAGTGACAAACTTAAAGCATAGAAAGTGGACATTCAAACAGTGAGGCTGCAAATAGTTCTGTTAAATGATCCAATAAAAACTTAGCAACATGGTTATCAATCCTACATACTTAAACACACATGCAGTTATATCCTTTAGAGCACTTTCTTTTCTTTTTACTCTTGTTACTTTTTAAGCCCATTATCTGTTTAGTTATATCCTGTTTCAGGTTATTCAGTACCTTACTGATTTGTTTTGTTGTTATTTACTTTTTAATCACCTTATATTATTCTGTTGCTTTGTTTTTGAGTTTTTCCTCATCTATGCCCCATGGATCAGCTTTGGTGAAGTTGTGAGTTTTTTGGAGGTATTTTGTTACTTTGTTATCTACTTTTTTTTTTTGAAGGTAGCAAAATACAGCGAACAAGACAGAACAAACCCATGCAAGGCAATGCAGTGAAACTGGCACAGAACCTCACAGCAGGTCACCAGGACAACAGCAATAGGCACAATAGTACATCCTGTTCTGTTCACATTAGCTGTTCTTTCAATCAGGTAGAGAAAAATGGAAGGAAATATCGAACATATAAAAACAAAATATTGAATAGAGCAGTACCATTAATCAGAACTGAGCAAAACAGTGATAAAAATATTTGCCTTCAAAGAGATGGTAGAAGGAAATCCCCCTTACTTGCCACACTGCATGCATTCATCCTCCCAAGAGATACTCAGACTTCCAGCTCCCACTTGGTAACAGGGGGGTGAGGGGAGATGGATCAATGTCTGAGTCTCAGCCCACACATTGGAAGGCCCACAGTTGCTTACCAGAGTGGCGAGCTGGCTACCTGTTCTCCCAAAGCCCCAAGTTCCAACATGATGCAGAGCTCAGGAAACGCCGATAGTTGTCACCCTGGAGTGGTGGCGGCTTGTGAGGTCCCCAGCCACTTACCAGGGAGGTGAGCAGGCTGCCTGTTCTCCCGGCAGACTTCTCCTTTCTTAAATGAGAGACTTGGTCAGATCTGGCATCTACAAATCTCTTTCCACACATTTTTAGTTGATCACTGCACTCTTTCTTGCTGACTCTAAATACAGCCTCAGAATCATTCCCAATACCATGCTAGTTGACCTTTAAAATTTATAAGGTCAACCTATGATTTAGGGACACTGTCACTAGATGTAATTTTGGAAACTTAATTTGGAGACTGTGTGCTTTTTCAACAGTAGTTAGGGTCCCTTTGTCTGGAGATGTGAGGCAGGATGAAGGCCAAACATCCTGTCTGCAGGTCCCAGGATGTCAAAGGTGTACCTCCAAATTGTGAAGTGGTGGCTTTTTTAACAGCAGAAAGAAGCTATTCCTGTAGTCCCTAGAGATTTGGAGGCAGAAAGACTTTAGCAATTAATTCCATTATGCAGTTAATACAATTAGTCAAATTTCTGTAAAAGGACCAACATTTGAAACTCAAATTTTTCATTGTTTTTTTCCCCAAAGGTTCCAGTCCCTTAAATTTGTACATTATCTGTGACTGATATATCATTTATCTAGAGAATACAGTTGTCATTCACTTCACTTAATTAGCTTATGGGTTCTAAATTATCTACTACCATAAAATGTAATTTTATACTGCAGATTACAAAGGTTTTCAGAAATTTAATATGCTACTTTTAATTGGTGCAAAGTACCCTAAAGGATTCATAATATTTTTTACTGCACTTGCATTTAGGCTCAAGAGAAAAAGATTGAAGATGTTTAGTAAGAAATGGGATTTGGGTCAGTGAGATTGGTGATGATTTATTTGGAATAAGGCAGATTGGGAGGGATGGAATCATAAATACAGCCATCAAAGGACTGTGTGCAGTGTGACCAGTGGGATAAAAACAGTTCCTTCTGGTTTTCATGTCCCAGTTAGTCCTTCTGATGGGCTAAACAATGCATTTATGGCTTATGGTCCCAAGTTTGCAATGACTAAGAACTTCCTGTTTTCTGCTCTGTTTTTTCCAACCACTAAATCCATAATCTTCTGTATGTCTGGCACTGCCACATCTTCACTAAATGCATTCTAGGCCTTACTGATACCTCCGCCCAGTTAGGTGGCTGGGTGGCCATTGGTTCAACAAAAGCAAAGGCCCTTTTTGGTCCTTACACTATGGCAGTGTTGTACATTGTGAGGCTGTGGCCATAATAAAGAGGCTAGGTTACTGTGAGCAGCTTCAAGACCTCCACAAGCATCTGTCTTGATACACTGTAGGTGAATGTTTATAAGACAGAATGGTGATCATAAGAAACCTAGGATTTCAAGAGAAGGCTTGAGAAAGGTCAAAGGAAATGTTCACGCCGCTGCCAGATCTCTTCTTCCCTTTGGGCCCTGACTGTCTCAGGATCCAGGTCCTTACCATTCTCTTATGGAGCCTGTACTCCCACCATTACCCATTTTTGGGGGTTAAGACACTGAAGATCTCCATTAAAAGCAAACACAGAGCCATTATTAACTCAGTATATTCATGGTAATTAATGTCATTTATTGAGTTTAACAGGGAGATTCTGATTACAGTCTGAGAACAAGAAAAGATTTTGATGTTAGGGTAGGAAAAGAATCAGGACTTGAGAAGGCCAAGTCAGAGTAAGGAGTCAAATGAAGGGAAAAACAGAAAATATTGATAAAATTATCATTCATATGTCAGAGTGCTATAATTGCAGTGATAATCATAATCATGAAAACGGTAATATTTCACAGAGCACTTACTGTGTGCAGGGATTGTGCTGAGCTCTTGGCATACATTTCTCAGCTATATCAGCCCTCAGAGGCTATGAAGCAGTAATAGCAGCATGCACATTTGACAGAAGGCAAACTGGGGCTTAGTGCAGTAACTTTCCTGCAGCGTCACTGCTGGTGGAGTTATGATTCCCATGAGTCTTTCTGTTCCAAAGCCCCTAGGGCTATTGGGATCCTGAAGAGATAATGAGAAGCTGCAGTAGGCACCCTGGGTGAGGGCTCTCACTCAGGCCAGCGACCACACAGGGCAGCTGGGCCTCTTTCACGTCAATTCCGCTGTGCACCTCTGCCAGGAGGAAGAACATTGCTCCAGGGAAGGAAATCAGAGGAAGACAGGAAAGATGCAGGGTGAGCCAGCATGACCACACACCTGTAATCTCAGCACTCAGGAGGCTGAGGCAGGAGGATCATTGTGGGTTCAAGGCCAGCCTGGGCTACATAGTGAATTCAAAGCAAGTTGTGAAAGAATTTAGCAGCGTGGCTACATGTAATAGTGCTCAATAAATGCAATTTGTACTTGTTAGTGTTATCATTCAAACTAAAACAAAAACATCCCTTAGAGTTATGACGTATTCTTGCATAGCATCACTTTAACACAATTTTATTGTTTTTCATCATGCAACTAAGTATGCTTTTTCTAAAACTTGAGACATGCAAAACTATAAACAGTAAAGTCAACTGTAATCTCACTGAAAATAACTATTGTTAAATTTTAACATATATATCTTCAACCTCATTATACAGTATGTACGTTGTATAATATAGTTAATTAAAATATATCTGTACCTACAAAGGACTCATTATGTTACACTGTCTGATTTTGGAGGAAGTGTGTTGGGGCTCCAGGATCATCATATGCTAAGCACATGCTCTACTTTTGAGCTATATCCTCAGTTCCTATTACATCCTTTTTCCCTCTTAAAAGTATATTTTGGACATTATCTCATACCCTTACAGTATTTGCTACACACAAAATATTCCAATAGCTAAGTAATGGTCCATAGATTACATTTAACACAATCTAAGGAGCCATTTCCCTGTGGCAGATCTTTTAGGCTGGTCCTATCTTTTTACTTTTGCAAGTAGTGTTGTAATGAGTGGGCTCTGTAACCAAATATTTGGGTCTTAATAAAATTGGAAGGTCTGGGTCACAGCAGTTGCAGATTCTAAAGGCATTCAGTGAGCAGCACCAGTTCCCCAGGGGGCATACTGTGAGTCCAGGAAAGTGGGGCTTCCACGTTCTCTGCAGTTCAGAGTCGGAGTCTGGTTGCTGTAACATGCATTGCACTTTTGAGCATCATGGTCATCTGAACAGTAATCAGCAAATGCCTACTTGTTTTTGTGTGTGTGTTGGCCTAAGGGTAGCAAAGAACATACTTGAAAGAAATGATCAACAATGGAAAGGTAAACAGGATCATAACTTGAGGTTTCCTATTGTTCTTTCCTGACTTTAACTCTATAATCATAATGCAGATATAATTAACAGATCTTTATTGAACAGCTACTTTCTACAAGACTGGAAGACAAAAAAATACTGGCTATTTGTATGGTGGTCACATTTGACAAAGTGTTTTCATGTGCCTTAGAAAAACCTGCGTCGAGATTGAAGGGACTTGATTTCTAGGGTTGCCTCTGTCATTTAATTGAGGTATGACCTCAACATGATCTTTGTGCTCCTGATCATAAATACCAAGCAGAGTCTCTTTCTTCTGTCTTAGCTGTTGCACTTCCGTGAGGTGCTATAAACACTCCATAGGTTTACAGATTGCAGAAAACTACAAGAACTGATGAAGGTATTAAAGTGGCTTTTAGGGAGATATAAACTGGACAAGATCTTGAAAGTCATGGAGGGCATTGCACATTTTTCCCGCTGTATTCTGAGGAGCCAAAAGTTCTAGAAAACAACTGTGGGGACAGAAAAGAGGCTTTCTGCTCCACCCAAACCTCAAGTTCTGGAAGCAGACTGCTCTTGTGTGGTTCTGGGAAAGTTATTTAAATTCTTTGGGACCATGCCAGTTTCTTCACCTGTCATGCAGAAATATGGAGTGGTGAAGCTGAGATGAGTTAATATGCATACTGTGTGCAGAACCTTACGAGGCACACAAGTAATAGTGCTGTTATTTTATGTTGTACTTTGGAGTTTTTTCTAGGTTCAGGTTTCAATGAAAATAATGTTTGAAAGAAATCAAGGACTTCTCTATCTCCTTTACTTTATAGATGGGAAACTTACAGAACAGAGAAGCCTGTGTTGGTAAAAAAAAAAATGTGGCAAATACACGCATACACATTTACACATGCACACGCATGTTATGAACCTCATTGTCACTATTCTATCAGTAGACACCCTGTCACTAATACCTGCTGACTGCTTGTTCACTGCTGGTCAGTAACAGAGGATCCTTGTGGTAACTGATGTGTGTATGGTTTCTGGAGCTCAGGAGCCACCTCACAAGACCTCATCGTTCCTGTGTGGAATCGCAAAACTCTTCCAGCTGAGAAGCTGGTGTCCTCTGTGACAGAAAAGTTAGGCTTCCAAATTCCCATCAAGTAATTAGTCTTTGGTATCTGGGAATGAGAACCTGTAATTCCCCAAACTAAAAGTTATTCTTAAAATACCCCTAATGCTCTTGATACTCTTCTCCTTAGGAATTCTTCTGGATGTCTAAAAACATTGTTGGATAAATAAAAATAGTTAGTTTACAGTATTTATAGAGCTTTGCAAAGATGCTATAAAAATATTTGTTTCTAGCAAATATTCAAACACTGGAAAATGCCAGCAAACATTATTGGGTAACATTTCAATAATGTAACAGTCAGATCACTCAGCAAGGTTGAAGCACCACACATAAGCAAGGAAATAAGTCATGAATTGTTTTGTTTCCAATTTTGTTTTTTCTTGGAAGTCCATTCATGGAGCTTGATAAAGTATTCTATGCACATAAATGCATAATACTTATTTATTGTGCAAGAATGGCTCAGCATTAGACCAGGCAAGGCCACGAACACAAGACTGTAAGCAACACTGACTGAGTGGATTATGATCCATGCTCTGTCCTGGTTCCCAGAAAGGTCTTCAACCTTGGACTCCACATGTCAGTGTTTCCTGCTCTTGCTTTCAGTTGACATCAGTAGATCCCTTCAAATGAGCAATGGCTACGAGTTGCTTGCTAAGCTTTAACACTCATTGGAGAATTATCACATTTTTCTCTCATTTTTCTCAGCTTCTTGACTGGTTTCTCAAGAGCTGGGAAAACATACATTTCCCAAGAAGTACTACAAAGGAATTTCCACATGTATGATGCCACCTATCCAGCCCCACATGGTGAGTTTCATTCAGGTGACTGTTCCCAGGTTTTCAGGTAAAGAGTGAATGAAGGCACAGGGCCAGGCGAGGGACCTGGTGCTTGTGGAGACTTCCACTCCTTTACCTAAAGCTCATGGGACCAATCATAAGACTGGTTCAAAAAGAGGAAAAAGTACAAATGTTTCAAGGCTGCTATACAAACATTTTAAGGGTGTGCAATTGTTTCAAGCCTGGGGTAACCCCTCCACCCTTTTCCTCCTCCTCCTCCTCCTTCTCCTCCTCCTCCTCCTTCTTCTTCTTTCTTCTACTTTGAGACAGGGTCTTCCTAAGTCACTAAGTGCTTGGACTGGGTTTAAGCTTGGAATTCTCTTGCCTCAGGCTCCCAGAGAGCACCACCCTATCCCATTTGTTCTTTTCATTTCTACTCATTCATTAATGTTTAATGATCATGTATTATGTTCTAAGAAATGTTCTAGGCATGGTGGATGCCACAGGAACAAAACAGATGAGGCTCCAAACATTACAAAACTTAGAGCCTACTGGAAGGAGATGGAAAATAAACAGACAGCAAATAAACAAGTGGGAAAATTACCAGAAAACCATAGCAATGAAGAAAATGAAAGTAAACAATGTAAAAGAAGACAGAGTCTGGGTCATTTTTTTAAATTTGAGGGTGGTGGAGGGAGGCCAGTAGGGCAGGGTTCTTTGGCAAGATAATATTTTAGTAGGACCTGAAGTCATATGCCCAGAATTGTGTGCCTGGGAAGATCACAGTCAGATGGAACAATTCCCACAAGACAGGTAACAGTCAAAACCCTGGGAGGTCAGAGTGGGCAAGAAGGAGGAGGCGAGACCCGAATGGCTGAGCAAGCAGGTCAGGAGACAGACTGTGGAAGGACCTCAGCAGTGTGATACGGAGGAGAAATATCCTTCCTTCAGAAGCTCCAGAGATGGGACTCAGCGGCTGACCTGAAATGAATCAGTTCTCTGCAATCTCATTCCAGGATCTTGGGAAAGTTATTTAACCAACCTCTTGGTGTCTCTCTTTACTCACTTGAAAGGGAGAATAAAAGTACTATCTGTTCCACAGGGTTGTTCTAAGTGTTAAATGAGATGGTAACACAGATGCCTTGCACACCCCGAGAGTAAGTGTGACCTCCTATGGCACCTCCTATGATGCTCTGGCCCTCCATCCTTTTCCTCTGATCTTCTCAGCATCCCACTAGTAGCACCTGCACTTCTTTGTCTTGGGCTTCTGGCAATCAGGAGCACTTTGTCCCACAGGCTCATGTGGGCCAAAAGGATTGGGGAATGGATTACCATGCTTCCCCCCAGCACCCTTGGACTTGTGTCTAATGGGAGCTGGGGTAAAAAAAAATCACCTCTGACAAGAGAACTCTGAGTGCTCCCTGAACCCTCCTCCTCTCTCAGTTCCTCAGGGCATTAAGCTCCAGCAGCATGGCCAACTTGTTCCTTCCCTTCCCTTCCCTTCCCTTCCCTTCCCTTCCCTTCCCTTCCCTTCCCTTCCCTTCCTTTCCTTTCCTCTCTTCCTCCCTGCCTCCTTCTGTCATTTCATAGGATTCCTCAGCCACTTATATTTAAATATATCTCAGGAATCTCTTCTAAGATTCCAAATTAAGACTATTTTAAAACTTTGTCAATCTTTTAAAATAAGAAGACAACATGTTTGATTTTCATTTGTTGTGAGATGGGGCTTCTTTTTCTATGTCACTAGCCAGATGTGTTGCTTTTCTCCACTATCTGCATGTTCTTGTACTTTGCTCATTTATCTGTTGGGCTGTTTGTCTTTTCCTTATTGATTTCTAAGAGCTCTTTGTAAATAATAAAAATTAGCCCTTTGTCTATTATGTGATACTGTTTCCCACATTGCTGTTTCACTTCTGACTTTGTTTAGCTCTCTCTCTCTTTCTCTCTCTCTTCTCCCTACCACTTACTCTCAGCCTTATAGAAGCCTTAATTTTTAATATACTCAAAGAAAAGTTCAGATTTAAAATCATCCTTCTTTTTAATTTATTTATGGCTTTGGTTGAATTTCTTCTCATAAAACAGGGAAGTATGATGCTTGTATGATAAGTAACCTTGTCAAACAACACACATGCACACACACACACATTATATATATATATATATATATATATATATATATATATATATAGTGAAAGTCCAGCATTAATTGCTAATCTCTTCTCTTTGGAAATCATCTATATGTGACAGAAATTCTGTGCTGTATGCATTTCTTTCTTGTTTCATAGACCAAGTTTGTAGTACCAACACACTTTTGTGATCCAATGTGGCTTAGGTTGAGGCAGCCATCTCCAAAATTGACACTCATCACAGAGAATTCTCAGTTCCTCTGTGTATACTGCTCAGAGTTAAGTACTGAGAATTAACAACAGTGTATCTGAAGTTCCATTGATGTCTCTTCTTTACAGTTTAAGACTTAAGGTTGCTTTGTTTCCAGTCTGCCTCCACTGCCTTCTGCAGAATGCCTGCAGCCTGGCTGGACAATGTGGTTAGTGTAGTAGCATGCAGACCTACTTTTTCTGTTTTAATTGTGCAAGGTTTGGGCAAAGTGCAGGATTGAATGGGGAAACACTTGAACAAAATCCTGGCTGTGGATAGAACATGCAGCTCCAGGTGGAAAGTTCTTTGGGGGTTCAGGACACAGATTCTAGAACTTGCCTTCTATTCCATCACCAGAAGTATTATTTAACCATTGCACTACCTAGGTAACACCAGCACATTAATGTGTACTTGGGAACCTTCTTTAAAAATGTTTTTCTTAACAACCCAAGTCACCAAATGTAATCAAGGCATGTGAAGACATTTTTTTTCTTGAAGATGTCAGGCTGATCCCCATCTAGTATATGCCGACTTGGTCTCCCCCGTCACATTATCTAAGTCTCTGCTCAAATGTCTCTCCTCTGAATGTCAGTCCCTGCTACCCCACCAAAGAAGCCACCATACCAATCTGTACCTGGAACCGTGTTATGTATTTATTTGCTTGCTTATTGTAGCCTGCTTGCTAGAGTGAAGGCAGGAACTTGTCCTGAATCCCTAGCACCTGGCAGATATATGATAAATGCTACAATGGTTGTCAGCTTGACTCTGTAAGATCCAGGATGGGTAGAGGGAGTTGGTGCTGCCTTTTGACTGGAGATAGCCTGAGACCTTCTCCTCGGTCACATGGCCACTGCATACATGCAACAGATCCTTCCATTCTTCAGAAGGGATGGAGGCTCAACTGTGCCTTTACCCTGTGTCACTTGGATTTAAAATTTCCAAAGTGACATAAGTAACTCTGTGATATCAAACAGAACCTGGAGCCTGCACTCAGAAGTGAAGTTGGAAGCAAACCACAGCAATAACAGTAAGAAAGGAGAGCTACTTCAAGAGAAGACCAAAACCTAAGAAGGAATTGTGTGAAAGAAGACAACATGGTCTCATGATAAAGACCCCACAAATGCCCACAAGAAAAGGGTGGATGGTCTTGTAGATATTTTCAAACTGTCCCTTACAAAGACGTATTGAAATAGAACCAGAAAAGGACTGATACAACTTGAAGGAATCAGTGTCAAGTTTACAATGTTTGTTTGTTTGTTTGCATGCTTGCATGTTTTGCAGTACTGGGGATGGAATCCAGGGCCTCACGTCTGTTGCTGAGCTACACCCCAATGCCTGTGATGCACCGCCTTTGGATGGCAACAGACAGAAGGAAAGCCGTTGTGTTATTTTCTTTCTCTTCCTCAACCTCCGTCTTTCCCTCTGCATGTCTCTATGAGTCTCTTTCTTTCTCTCTGTCTCCATGCCTGTCGGTCTTTCTTATTCTTGCTCCTGATCTCTCTATTTTACGCTCTCCCTGTGTTTGAAATGCCTGCCTCTTTCTCCTCTGGAGATCCTTTTAGGATGAAGGTATACAGAGGAACGTGCACACTGGCTCATCAGCAGTCGTCTGAGTGGATTCCATAAAAACTTTCTGAAACCAAAACAAATGAAAGGCAACCCATAAACTGAGTAAAACAAAAGAGCTCTTTGGACTTGAAAAGGTTAGAGAAGACTGCAGGGGCTGCACACACCGTTCGATAGTGTTTGAAGCTGGGGTTTTAATTTAGTTTTCCTGTTTACCCCATAGAAGTTCCTCACTGCTCAGCTGCTAATGCATTTCCAACTGAAATTTTGTAAATTATATTGGGAAACATTCTCAGTGGAAATAGATCGGGCGAGCTCTCAGAATGGCTTCCTGCTGCTGCATCTGGCCAGGCCAGGCTCTTCGGAAGCTGTGTGTGTGCACACACATCTTTAAGATCTCTCTCCACTTTATCCCTTGGGGCTGGAGGCCATGGGCTCTCAGTACCTGACTGTGAGCAAACTGCACCGAATGCCTCTTCTCTCATCTGACAAATGTACAGCCTCCTCCTTACTTTGTGCCACTACATTTGTCACCTAAACCCTACTGCCTTCCTTGTCCTTCATCCTCAGTATAAAATCCAGCACCCTTTCTGTGATCAGCTAGGCCCTTTGTGATTGTTCTCAAAGTTACATTCTTTTTAAATTTTATTTTAAAGTTATTTCATTTTTAGACACAGAATTTTGCTGTTAGTCAGGCTAGCCCTAAACTCCTGGGCTCAAGTGATCCTCCTGCCTCAGCCACCTGAGTAGATGAGAGGTACAGTACCATCATATCTAGCCCTGATGTTTCTAAATATGCCAAGTGACTTCTCTCTCTCACCTAGAGCCTTTTATTTCTTGATCCATCTATCTAGATCCCTCTTTCTGTTGGTAACTCATGGACAACTGCCTTAACTCACTCAACTTTCTGTTCAGATATCATCTCAGAAGCCTTCCCTGGCCATTTGATTTATGCAATAAAATTATTTATTTATTTTTATCTCTCTTTATGTACCAGAAACTACCCTCCAAATGCATCCTTCCTTTGTCTTTGTTAGTAATAAAACTCCCAAGCTTTATCTGAGTAGAGGGTCATCTTGCTAGAGACTACATTTCCCAACTCCTTTGCAATTTGATGTGATCATGTGACTAAGAAAGACCAATAGGATGCAAAGAGAAGTGATGTAGGAACTTTTCAGGTCAGGTCCTTACAGGATGCCTCTTACCTTTTATATCTCCTGTTTTCAGCTTTGACCGTATGGGCAGTAACAAGCAGGGAGCTGGCAGCACAGGGTGGAAGGAACGTGAGTTTCTTGGTCATGGAGCAAAGCCACCTACCTCCACATACCCTACCAATTTGGACTTCAAGTGAGAGAGCAATAAACCTGTCTTGTTAAAGCCATATTACTTGGTTTCTGTGAATGCTGCTGAGTCATCCTACGAACTAAACATATCCACAAACCATCAGCCTCAAGGCACTTTGCCCATGATTGGTGTTATTGAAGAGACAGTAGCCACTGGATAAATGTTTGGTGCCTAATCTTATGGAATGACAGAAGGAACAAAAGTATGTCTCTGTGGGCTTAGGAAGGGCAGCTTATAATCTGCCCATCCTAAGCATAAAGCCAGTGCTCCTCTCCTCTGCTTAGCCAGCCATCCCAGCTGGGATACCTGTGGTCAGGACAGGGGTGCCTTGGGCTAGAGACCAGGAAGCTGCCCTGGGCACTTATTTCTCTGGTCTCCTCAGCATCCTGATCATCCAGCTCCATCAGGGAGGTGTAAAAATGGTTAGAAGTGGGGGCCATTGGGAAAGCCAGCCAGTGCCCCTTAGCAGAAGACTTGAACATGTCACCTTCTACCAGAGTTCTGCATGCCTCTGTGGGGAGCTTTCTCCAAGTTGCATTCCTTGCTGCAGTCCTGGTCTCTAGTCACAGTGGCGATGACTTGTCTGTCTGAGGGAACACCCAGTACTCCTTTGCCAGGAGAGGAAGGGGCAGGGAGAAGGCAGGGCCATTCTCACTTCGGCTTCCTTCCAAGCAGGTGAGGGAAGCAGGCAGTGAGCTGACACAGCACATGTAATTTCCCCAAGCCTCACTGCCAAAAGCAACCGAACTTGTAACCTGAAAAAGGACACATATTATCAGGTAAACCCCAGGCTTTCAAGGGAGTGAAACAAGACCCACAGAAACCATCTCCTGACTGCTGAACAGGCAGCAGCAGGCACACTTGGGTAAGGACAGTTTTATTTATTTATTTAGTCATTTAGGAGGCTTAGCCACTTAGAGAATAGCCAACCAAGTACTCAAGAAGGTTCACTGTCACTTATCAAGCAAGTAATCTAGTGTATTCCTTGCCCCAATCTGTCCCAGAGCTTTGAAAGACAAGGAAAAGAGAAAGAGAACAGTTTTTTAGAAAGTTTTGTTTTGTTTTCTTTGTTGGTGCTGGGAGTAGAACCCATGGCCTTGCACTTGCTACACAAGCCCTCTACCACTAAGCTCTATCCCAGGCCTTCAGAATAGATCTTATTGAGCTTCATGAGTACATATTTCTTGTCTGGCTTCCTTCTGCCCCTCCTCCACCTGAAGCTCCCCAGGTGGCAATGTCCATGGCACTTCCCTCATCCTTGCATGTGGCTCTTGGTCATGTATGCATCCACTATGGTGCTTTATCTGTCTAATGTCCGTTTGCTTTGGGGATTTTTCTAGGCAGATGCTATTGTACTCCAGGGCATGTCATTAGGTGACAACAGATGCATTCCTGCAGGTTTCACACCTGGGAGCCATATGCATCTCATAGGCAACCTCTTACTGAATTCTACAGGGACCCAATATGCTGCTTTAATTATTATCCTGTTTTACAGATGAATAACTTAAGGTTTGAAAACATCTGCAATGCAGCAGACCACATATAAACCCAGGTCTTGGATACCAGGGCCTAACCCTTAACCACTATGTGATATGCCAACATAGCAGGCCCCACTCCTTCAACTGTGAGCCGATAAAACTCCAAACAGACAAACAAGACCCACATTAACAGAGGCAGCACAACAGAACTGTGGCCTAGTGTACAGACACTGGGGCTGGACTCCATGAGTTTGAATCCCAGCTTGGAAATTTATATCCTAGTAACTGGACTGGTGGCTTCACTTCTTTGTGAATAATTAATAATTATTGTGAGGATTCAATGAGGCAATGCATTTAAACCACCTACAGCATGCCTGACTTGGGCAAACACATAATAAGTACCTGTTATTGATACTGTGGAGTCTTACTGAACAAAGTTGCTGAGTTTTCATGTGGTTATAGAGCAAAGCCGAATAGTTCTGAAAGTGAGTTTAACACTGCATGGCGTGTACCAGATTGCTATAATTGGGGAGGAGAACCAAGGTCCCTGAGTCCAAAGTGCCCCCTTTATGGAAGGGAATAGCAGCAAAAGAAGGGAAATATTTACTTCAGGCCACCCAGCAAGTTTAACAGCAGAGCTGGGACTCACTGACGGCCAGCTGGGCTCCTTCATGACAGCACAGGGTGCTATAAGATGAGCGACAGTTCCAGGTTTGTTCCTTCAGTCCCATTAAAAAGCTTTTTGCTCCACAGCCAAACTTTTCCACTCTCAAGTTCCCTTCTAGCCACTGATCTTGGATTTTCTTTAACCTTTCCATCAAAATCCTTTCAGTAAGGGTAACCAACTCCAGTTTCCCTTGAACTGTCTGAGTTTTAGCACCAACAGTCTTGCTTTAGCCCTGGGAGAACCAGGATGGTGGTTTGCCAGCTCCTAGCCTACAGTCCACTTCTTGTGCTCAGTTTCCCCTGAGCTATTCCAAGAGTCTGTGTGGGTTATGCAGCTCCTTTGTAGATGCTGGGGAAGAACCCAGATAGTTACATCTTCATTTGAAGCAGTTGCTTTCTTTCAAAGCAGCAAGGACTACTTTTTTTTAGAGATGAGTGAGCAGAAAGTATAACTGTTTTCCAGGTATCTGGAGGTGGGCATGCGTGTGACATGTACATGGCATTATTCTATTCACTTCTAATGCATAGAACTTTTTTCAATGAGGGAACTGCAAGTTTTCTTATTTTTATTATTTATTGATTAATTTATTTGTTTTTAGTTTTCTGATTTTTAAAGATTAGAAGCTAATAATAAAAATCAAGCTAGACAAAAATACTGTTTGTCCCAAATAAGGTAGAACTGGGGGATTATGTTAGACTCTAAGGTCCTCAAATTTACAAGCTCTGATTTATATGTTATTCCACATTGTTCAGTGTCCCAAAGCCTCAGTCTCCTCTGCTGTCAAATGAGGCTGCTCCTTGCCTGTCTTTCTCTCCTGAGTGCTGCAAGGCACTCGTGAGAAAGCGCATGGAAGACTTCACTACTCCCTGTCCCCAGTGCAGCAGTTTCCTTCCAGTCTCTGCAGGAAGTCATATACTTATTAGTGCATGCCAATTTTCTAAATATGTCTGCAAGTCAGAGTATTTCTCCAGCAAGGTCAGCTTGAAGCAGAAATATTCCTTGTCCTCCTTTTCAATAAAGAATATGAAGCTGATCATTTTAGTTGGTAAATTTATCAATGGCTTTGAGAAGAGTCATTTTGCTTAAGTTAAACTTCTTGTGAATTAATTCAAACAAATCTATCCACTAGGTAGAATGAAGGGAAACTAGTAGAATCCAGTGCCCTAGGCCAAGTATGGTAGCAGATAGGTTCAGTGGGAGAAGGAAACCCACCAGGATACCTGTGTATGGAGGATTGTGACCTTACCCACAGCAGCTGGTCAAGCAGTCTTTGGAATGGTCTTTGGTCAGATGCTGGGACCTGAAGCTCACAAGATTGCATTTGGGAAGGGAAGGAAGGTGAACATGAAGTGGGTAAAACAAGATTCAGCTGAAATGCCCAGCACAAGCCAGAGTCCAGGAGCAGGACTCAGACCTGTGCCACTTCCTGTTGTCTCTGATCTCAGAAGCACAGTGTCCTACAGAAGCCTGAGACCTGCATTGGAGTCCAAGATGTCAAAGGAGAGCCCAGGGGAGGTTAAGTCCCATAGGCCTGGCTGATGCCTCTCACTAACAAGATGGGTTGGCAGCCATAATACAGCTGCTACCTCCATTCCACCCTCTGAATCTTCCCTGGCCTTCATTGTAATCATTCAAAACCTATGGAGAAGGGAGTTCTGGGAAATGTAGTTCAGTCTAGTTAATTGCATATCACAAAGTCATCACAGAAGAAAGAGCAGGATTCATTTTTGCCAAACAATAAAGAAGTTTTTAACCCAGCAACAAGACCGGAAATGTGGTGGCCAATACCTGCCTGTTCCAGTGACTGGAGAGTTGGATGTGGACCGACTGGTCACACAACAGGTGTCCAAGCTGAAAAAGACAAGCATGAAAGCAGAGAGGAGGTGTGCTGAAGGCTTCCCTAGTAACTCAAAGCCTCCGGGGAATGGGGAGAGGCCAGCTTCCACTGTGTGGGGAGAAGAATCTTGTTGAGTAGGAGAAAGAAAGGAGCTGTGGCATCTTAGGTCTGAGCACTCCTCAGAGGCCACACAGGGAAAAAGAGAGGTCCTGGCAAAGGAGGTCGGGGGGGAAAGGTGGAACTCTTCAGCAAGGCTTTGAAGAGGAGGGTCACTTGGGGTAAAGGCTGTCAATGTCTGAAATTTGTTTCCCACTTCAAGAAGTTTGCAGTGTAAGAGCAAGGAACAAAAAGCACCCCATGGTCAATAGACAATAGCCTATTTCAGAGATAAAGATCAGTAGTTGAAAATTTAAACAAACATAACAAAGTAGCCTTGGTGGAGGTAACCTTTCATAGCAACCTCCCCACTTTCAGAAATCACCCACAGGTCATATCAACCTTCCCTAGGCTCCCTCCACCCCTTCTGCAACAGCTTCAGGTTGGACACCTGACTAAAGGACAACCATTCATTGGCCATGGGCTCAACCAATCAGATTCCCCTTTCTTTTGGGTATCAAGAGCCATGAAGAAGAATGGGCAGGTAGCTGTGGGTTTTGAAGCACAAAGATTGGCAAATAATGAGAGGGGAGGCATGTTGCTAGAGAAAATGACCATCCTGGGCTAGGCAGAGGATGGCACATGATGGAGAGCCAGAATGGAGCAGAGAGGGGCAAGGACCCCTTTCTTAAAAGGGACACTTCCTCCTCCAAGTACCGGCTTGGAGGGACTTCCAGCTCCTACAGATCGGTTCTTACTTATGGATGCCCCAGAGCCTCATAACCTCACAATAATCTCCATCAGCCTCATTCCCTCTTCTTTAACTACATGGGAATTTCTGAAATTTAAATGAAACCTCTTCAAGGCAGTTTACATTTCTACCCTATTCTCTGTTCTCACAACCACCCTATGAGAGGTGTACCCTCGGGATCCTCCTCTGGAAAAGTGAAGTATTAGGGCTAAGATCAGCCTACATATGGGAGAAGGAGGACTCAAATCAAGGCTGTAAGACTCTTGGTCTTCACTCTTCATTTCCTTATCCCACCAGGGTCTGAAAAGTATAAAGACTCTGGGCAAGCAGAATGACTTCATGGCTCTCTTCTTAGAGCTGGCAAGAGATGAGGAAGCAGCAGGAGGTAAAGCAGAAGCCCCAGGGTTCATGGAAGACTCAGAGAGGTGGCATCTCTGGCTTTGCTTTTAAGGGTGCAATGGGAAGCTCACTCTAGTCATTATCTTTAGTCCACTCACAATAATTCACTATGGTTATTTAAGGCTTTGTTTGAGTTCTTTTTGTGTTTGACCATTTGCCCCCTGGAGGAGTGACCTTGCTCCAATAGTGTTAGATCTCTGGCTTAACACAGGGCCTGGCATGGCTGGTTTGCTGGAGGAAGGCAGGTGCTGTGCTAACCCTTGTTTTAATTACTTTTCTCTTTGCTGAGACAAAATACCTGGCAAGTAAAAGGAGGAAGATTTATTTCAGCTCACAGTTTGTAGAGATTTCAGTCCATATTTGGCTGGCTCCAAGGCAGGGTGGCATTGTAGAGGAGCATCAGGGAGGAGAAACAGTTTGTGATGTGGACTTCTAGCCACAAGCAGCAAGGAGCAAGGAGCAAGGAGCAAGCAGCAGCAGCAGCAGCAGCAGTAGTAGCTTCTTTCTGTCCCTTTTCATTCTACACATGCTGTAAGTCTACTGATTGGTGCCTCCTACACCCACGGTGGGCCATGCTTAATCCCAGCATCACACTCTAGATCCAGCCAGCTCTGAACAGCCCCACCTGTGAGTACATGAGGCTTTGGTGGGGGGATATCTAGATGCAAGCCATAACACCTTCAGAAGCCCTTGGACAGAGCTCCCGTCTGCTCACACTGGCATGCAGATCCAATGAATACATCTCCAAAGAAAGGGCCATGGGCAGGAGAAGAAGCAGGCTTCCAAGGAGTGGGTGCCAAGCAGGACTTGCTAAAAGTTGAGCACAATGGTTGATCTGAATCCTGGCTGGTAAAAATGCTGAGTGAGACGGAAAAATGTCTCAAGTAGAGAGGAAGGAGCTGAGTGAGCCTTGGAGACATATAAGGAGCACTTCTGGGGGAGACTACAAGAAAGCACAACAGCCAAGTGAAAGAGACCACAGTCTGCACAAAAATGCCATCGGAGGCAAAGCCAGCCTCAGATTGGTGGGAAGTGTGTAAGTCTCAGACAAACAGGGCCATATCTCTGCGAGGGCAGCCCATAATACCTGCGGGGCCACTGTGTAAATCACTCACACAGCTGGCGCATTGCAGAAGGCATTATCCTCCAAGGAAAATCGCTTCTGGACCCATTGGTTCATCTATTTTGAGGTGTTTTTTTTGGAGTAACTGCAGGTATATAATTTCCAAGGGCATCATTTGAATATTTTTCTTGAGAGGTAGTGCAAACCAGGACCTCTCAGTGGCCCTTTTTCTGCCAAGGTTTGCCCAGCCAGGTCACTACAAGTCCAGATGGACATTTCTGAGATTTCCTTTTCATGGCTCAGTGGGCCATTGTAAATCCAGGGTAATATTTTTCCTTGCAGGTGAACATATTCATTTTTGGGGTGGTTGTTAGGTCACACAAAGTCCTAGGAAGTGGCCTATTGTTCAGGTTTGGAAGGCAAAGGCACATAAGTAATGACATTCTTATTAGAGGCTTGATGAATGAAATGCAATAATGAAGTTTCTTTTGTTCTTGCCAATGGAGCCCACAATTGTTAATCTATAACTTGCTGTATGTATGAATTCAAACTTATTAATCATTTTAAAGCAAAATTCTATTTAATGATGGAAATGGAAAATGGGGCCTTGATGAAATATGTCAATCTGGCTGCATTTTCCTCCCCAATGGATGCCAAGTGGCAGATTCTGGAGTTTCCTCCCCAGACAGGGCTTGGGGGAGCAGAGTGGGCAGAACTGAGAGGGAAGGCTGAGCTCATGGGTGAGACTAGAAGAGGTTAGAGTTCAACATGAGATCCTACAACAAATTTCTTGTCTCATCAGTAAAGAGTGTTTAGGATCCATAACAAAAAAGAAGAATCATGTGCAAGTACAGATTTCCTATGATGAGTGTTATCCTTATGTGTATCTAAAATGTATCAATAAAATAAAAAAAAAAAGTTAAAAAGACAAAGATATTTTTAAAAAGGATCCATGAAATAATTGTCAGACACACGCCCATCTAACATCACAGTACTCTCTGGAGGTAAGCAAGACTCAGTTTCTTATCCCTACTGGAGAGTTAAGCAAACCAGGAACAGAAAAGCAAAGTGACTTGGTCAGATCACCCAGTAAGGCCCTGGGCCCCCTCATTTGCACACCGGGCTCACTATATGCTCCACTCTGTGCCAGACTGGGCCCATCAAGAAGCATTAAGGCCTTGGGCACTTGTCAAAGTAAAGGACAGAATCTTGAGCCTGTGGCTTGTGGGAGGGGAATATGGCTTATTTGGTTTATTGTCTGACTCTCCTCCAAAGAATGTGAAGAGTTACTGTAGTTTAAATGTGTCCCCCAGATCCATGTGTTGGAAACTTAATCCCTAAATTCATGTCTGATGGCATTTAGAAGTAGGATCTTTAGGAGGTACTTAGGGTCATGTTGGTGAGGTCCCCATGATGGTATTAGTGGCTTGATAAAAGTGAAAGAAGAGGCCGGGGATTTAGCTCAGCGGCATAAGCACCTGCCTTGCAAGCACGTAGTTGTGAGTTCTATCCCTGGTACCAAAAAATAAAAAAATCAAAAAAATAAAATAAAATGGCCTTTTTCTTTAAAAAAAAAGTGAAAGAAGGTCTGAAGTCTGTACCCTCATTCTAACCCTTGGTGTGACACTCTTCACCGTGTTATGATGTAGCTAGAACATCCTCGCTAGATACTGACACCATGTGCTTGGACTTTCCAGCCTCACCCTCTAGAACAATAAGCTAAATAAATGTCTCTTCTTCTTCTTCTTTGTCTTCTTCTTCTTCTTCCTCTTCTTCTTCTTCTTCTTCTTCTTCTTCTTCTTCTTCTTCTTCTTCTTCTTCTTCTTCTTCTTTCTTCCTCTTCCTCTTCTTATTCTTTTTCTTCTTCATCCCCTTCCTGTCCCTTTTCTTCCTATTCCTTTCCTTCCCCTCCCTCTCCTCTTCCCTCTCCTCCTTCTTCTCCTCCTTTCTTTCCCTTCCCTCCCCTCCCCTTCCCATCCTTCTTTTCCATCTCCTCCTGTTCCTCCTCCTCCTCCTCCTCTTCCTCCTCCTCCTTCTACATTGTAGTACTGGGAATTGAACCCAGGGCTTGACAAGGAACTACATTCTCAGCCCTAATTTATATTTAAAATTTGACACAGGGTGTCACTACATTGCTAACTTTTCTAGGCTAGCTCAAATTTGCAATCCTCCTGCCTTAACCTTACCAAGTGCTGGGATTACAGAGGTACACCATCGCTGGTGGCTCTACCTTAGATTTTGTGAAGTAAAATAGTGACCATTTCTAGGGTCATCTGGCCACTTCTCAGATGTTTCTTAATTGGCACCTTATGCAATTGCAGTGACTGCAACCTCTCATTCTCACATCTAGTGGCCCAAACTGGCTTCTGGCAGAATTTATGAGTCATGAGTTTCCCTACACTGTGAGTGAGTTTCAAGCATAAGCATTGTGAGAAAAAGCCAAGTGGATGCCCCATTGTTGGACCATATAAGCCCCTGAGAGTCCCATATCATCCGTTGTTGGTTGAGGCAATCACAAAGACCCACTTAGATGCAAAGAGAAGGGACAGAGATTCCACCTCTTGACTGGGAGCAGCAAGGCCCTTCTGTGAGAAGAGGCACAGAACAGAAGAAATTGTGTAAATATTTACAACAAACCCAGCTGCCATGCTCAGAGATCCTAGGGCAGAGGGGAACCTTAGTTCCTTTTCCTTCCTCTTGGCCTCCTTGCTATTCCAGCATATGCCAAGGCCAGGCTGGGGCAGAGGAAGGTCCCTTGCTCCCCTTGTTTTCTGTGACAGTGGCCAGGTCCTTGGCTTCTAGGTCACTCACCAAATAGGAGCTGTGGAGACCATGGATCCCCACTGGCAAACACATGTAAGAACAATACATGCCCGCCTTCCTGAGGTGATTGTTGGGATGAACACAGGGTGGCAGAAAGGGTCTAGTGTCCTGGATGTGAATCTCAGCTTCTATTTTCCCCAAATCTACCAGACCAGCAGTAGTAGTACTAGCCAGCATCTGACCCTGGTTGAAGCTTTCATAGTTATTTTTTTCTTTAAATCTCATAACAACCCAGGACCCAATAGATGGGTACCATTATGCCCTTTTTGTAGACTAAGGAACTGATGCTCAGAGCAGCTCAAGCATTCTTTTCAGGTCACACAGCTACATAGAAGGGCTGAGCCTACCTATACTGAAGTTTAAACTGTGTTATTCCATGTCCCTGCTGACTTAATCATATTGACAGGATTTTCCCACCCAGGACTGATGGGATTGCTAACTAATGTCCAGGCACATTCTAAGAGGGAGGGCACTTGCGAGATCCACAGGAAGTCACAACAGAGGTTTTTGGAGAGCCCAGCTCTGCGATGGATGTGGGCATGAATTCAAGCCCTTCCATCCAGCAGAAGCAAGGTCCACAGCCTTTGTGTCAAGCAGTCTCTGGATGCTTCACCTGTCCTTGCCACCTGCTCCTTTACCTCTGTGTGGAGCCTCTGTGCCTCTGTCCTTTGTGCTTCCACCTGGCTGCTCACCAATTGCAGAAACACCTCTGAAGGTGCTAGTTTCAAAAGGGAGTACCAGCTGTGCAAACCACATGGGGCCCAGGAAGAGAGACGCAAGTTCACCCTTCCCGTGAGCCAACTGGCACAGACTGAGAATCAAGAACTCCCAACCCCATAAGCAACCATCTGGTTAGGAGGACAGGCTGAGTTGGAGCAACTGAGGTACAAAAACAACTAAATGCTTGTATTGTTTGATTAACATTGCAGGCCTAAGGCCAGCAGTCTGAGCATCTATTAAGAGGATACCAGTATGTAATATAGCAAATATGATGGATTTCCTTCTGTCTTATTTTTGAAATCCAATATTATTTGCACTGTTTTGCTTTGTTTTATTTAATGTTCTTTATTTATTGCTTTGTTTTATTTAATGTTCTTTATTTATTGCTTTGTTTTATTTAATGTTCTGTTTTGATTGGTTTTATGCTGTTTTGTTTTGTTTGATTTTACTATGTCTGATGGTATGAACAATTATTGTGAAGACAACAAGATATACTATGGTAGCCATTATTGACTTCCTATTATCCTGTTTTGAAGTTCTGTACCACTTTCAGTTTTGTTTTGTTTTTATTGTTTTATTTTGTTAAGTTTTATTCTCTTAAAAGGGAGTACCACACGGAAAGACATATGTGTCAAGATGCCACGTCCAAATGACAAAACACGACAAGTATTTCTTTCTATTTTCCTGATTTGTCTTTCTTCCTTGGAGCATCCTTGGTAACGGGATGAACTAGCTTTTGCTTGATTCTTTGAGAAGGGTGTGACCAGTAACTGGTGGTTTCTATGGCTCCAGGTTTGTTCTCAAAATCTGTGCACAGAGTTCTCCCACAGCTTTGCATCTCCACTGTAACACTCAAAGTCCTTGCCTCTGTTGGTGCCTAGCAGAGCTCTGTCCACCTCTGCAGCCTCTCCTGCTCCTGCCGTCCCTTCCCCAGGCCTCTCCTCCTGCCAGCTGAACTGCACAGCTTCCCAGATGGCTCCCTCTTGCTACACCCAGGGCTTTTACACTTAAACTGTCCTTTGTCCCTCCCTGTCCTGACAGCCTTCTTTCCAACTGCTTTCTCTGCTTTTATGTATTCCTTCTCCTAAGCAATGTCTAAAGTAACCAACCGGTTTCTACCACTTTCCAAGGCTTTATTTTCCATCACAGCATTTCTTTCAACCCCACTTGAAAGGTATATAGTTAAGTCTGTCTGACCCCACTAGAATTCTTAGGGTAGGATCGGAGTCTCTCTCATTCACTTTTGTTTGTCCAGCAACAGAAACAATGCTGAAACATGTAAGGGTCCCAGTAAATATGGTTGAAGGTATGAATGAATGAATTGCTCTTCCTGGAAACTGGTCAGATCACAGAAAGAAATCCAAAACTCCTACAGTCAGTTTTTTGAGACAAGGGAAAAGTTACAGAATGGGGGAACTGGGACAGATAAGGAATTGGTGGTGGGAACAGCCAGGTATGCCTAGGCTTGAAGATCTAGACAGAGCTAGAAGCTCGTGGGGCCTCAACTATTTCCAATACCAGAGTCAGTCCTCAGCTGCAGCAGAATTGCAAGGGTTAAGGGTTTAGGAGTCATTGAGTTTTGCATCCCAGCTTTGCAACTCTCTAGCTTGATACTCATGGAACAATTAACCTGCCATTCTAAGACTTGAGATCTTCCTCTTCAAAGTAATAAAAAAAAAAAAAAAAAAAAGAAAGATAGCTCTTGTGAGGATTAAACAGCACAGTGCTGGTGAAACACTTGCTTCTGTTCCAAACATTGTCACTACCCAAGGATAAGGGTTTGCTCATCAGAATGTATTTTTCTTTCTTTCATAGTTTCAATGTTTTATTTATTGGAGAAAAAGCACAGGGTTGGCTGGGAACACCTAGGCATGGTATTGAACTTGCTTTGCAGCCTTGGACCTGCTGCTCTGCATCTGCAAGTCTTGCCTTCCTCAACTCTACTGAGGTGAACAGTAGTCCTCCCATCCCGCACCGTGTTGCTCTGAGAATCTTATTTAAAAATCAGTATTTTAGTATTCAGGAGCACAGTTTTAACTTTTCTACAAAATATAAAATTGCATGTCTGCTTTTCACTTGTGTGTTCGTATGTGTTCCATACATTGTATACACTTCTGGAATCTCAGACACTTACACATAGGGTGGATGCTGGGATAGGAGAGCAAGGGAAGGGACTAGAGAATAGGAAATGTGAGTCAACACCACCTCTGCTCTGTTCTGGGTGTGACCTTCAGCAAGTGTTCCACCTTCTTTCCACCTCAGATTTTGTCCTATTAAAATGAGAAAATCATTGGATGGACCTTGTATACTTGTTCTAAGTGTGACAAAAACTACACATAAACTTTTGCATCAATGTTCATAGCAGCTGTCTTAGTTCTTTTCTATTGCTGTAACAATACCAGAAGCTGGGTAATTAAACAAGAAGAGAAGTTAGTTCAAATCACAGTTCTGCAGGCTAGAAAACAGCCGGCATCTGTTCTGCTCACAGTTAGGTTCTCATGTGGCATCAACACATGGCAGGAAACAGCAGAACAAGTGGTGGCATGCCAAAGAAAGGAGGGGACAGAAGAGTAACCTTTTATAACTAGCTGCTCTGGAGAGAATTACTCCAGTCTCAGGACGCAGAAATTCCTGTCTCTTAAAAACTCCTTCTCCCAGCACTGCTGCTTTGATTACCAAATAACACAGTAGAAGCATTGTTCAGAAAAACCAGAAGATGGAGACAATCCCTATGAATACACACACAATGGAATATTATTAAGTCTTGAAAAGGAGAGAAATTCTCACATACACTGTAACACGTGTGAATGTTGAAGACACTCTGCTAAATATGATACGCCACTCACAAGAGCACAAGAATGACTCCAGTTGTATGAGGTACCTAGAGCAGATGAATGTATAAAGACAGTAAGAAGAGTAGTAACAGAGAGGCTGGGGAAGGGTGACAGATACTGTTTAATGGGCAGAGGGCTTCAGTTTCACTCGATGAAAACAGTCCTGGAGATGGATGGTGGAGATGCTTGTACGGCAGCAAGAATGAATTTAACAACGCTGAGCTATGCACTGAAAAAGGCTTAAAATGGTAGATTTTATGATGTGTATATTTTACCACGATAAAAATATGGAAATAAATTTTAAAAAGCACAAATAATTTATCACAGTGCCTGACATAATAAATATTAGGCTTAAAATAAGTAAAATAGGGTGCACCTTATAGAAATGGGTGGGTCAAAGTGCTCTGGTGCTTGAAATATCTGCAAACACATGCCATTCCCATCATGCCTCACCACTCTGGGTTCTAGAGGGGTTTTTGGGCTCCTGTCCTTTCCAGAAAAGTTTCTTTTTTCATCACCTCCTGTGTGCCAACCTCTTAGTCTGTCTGCTCATGGGCTCTGGAAACATGCGGCTGGGGCAGCTGGGTTGCACACCGCCTACTGGGACCAGAAGTCCTTCGCCCTCTAATCTGCTGGTCAGGCCAGTTCAGGTCTTCACAGTTTGTAACTTCTTGGATGTTGTGTTTCACAGCCAGACTCAGCAATGAGACTTGGTTGGTGCAGGAAAAAGGGTTGGTGTGACTTGGGGTTCTTGGGGAACCACCGCCCACTATCTCTAGTCTCCATAGCCACTGCAGGGTCACTCTTGTTCCCAACACCTGAGTTGGGATTGCTGTCCCCATCCTGCATCCCCCCAGGAGGGAAAGCAATCTGAGCACTTTGCCAGCTTCAAGGAGATCGGAAGGTCTCTGACTCTGAAAAGATTTTAGCTTTATCAGCCTGGGAGAGCTGCTGCCGCACTACAGGGCACAGAGGTGCTCTAGTTCAAGGAGTGACCCTGGACTTCAGCATCTTTCTTCCTTATTTCCCAGGCACAGCTCAGGAGACCAAGAACCTGGAAGCCTGCAGAGTTTCACCCACCATTTGTGGGCCCTAGGCTAGTGAAAAAGTCAACATGAAGCTTCAGAGGCCTAGGACAGGAGGCACCAAAGATGGAGAATCAGGGTGACCCCGGCCACAGGCTTGGCCTAAGACACCTCTTGGGTCAAAAAGTCTGAATAGGGAGAGGTAGGCAAGAGCATCAGTTCTGGAACCAGATAGTGTGGGATTGAGATCCTGGTGCTGCCACTGACTGACCTGTCTCAGTTTCTCCATTGGTAAAAGAGAGATAAAATGTCAACTGTTGAGAGGCACCTAGGAAGATCCACTGCTTTAGCTTTTGTTAAGCAGCCAGCTCAGCATGTGGTACACAGTAAGCAATGGCCAGAATAGTTCCTATCCATGCCTTGTTGGACAGAGGACTTCCCTCCCCACAAAACTCTCTCTCCCAATTGGTTGTGTCTGGGCCTGCTAGAAACACAGGGCTTTTGCACTGGATTGGGATCAAATGGGAAAGAGCAGGTAAAATAACACTCAACAGCAGTAGTCCTGGTGATCTTCCTAAGGGTTCTCTTCTTCCTTTCATCAATGCATATATTAAGCAAGTTTTCCTTTGCTGGGACAAAATGCCTGACATACACAGCTTAAAGAAAAGGTTTATATTAATGCCATGTCTGAGGTTTTAGTCCATAGCCAGTTGGCTCCAAGGTAGAAATAGAGTGGTAGAAGAAAGCTGTTCACCGCAGCCAGGAAGTAGAGAGCCAAGAAAGGGGCTGGAGGAAGGATATATCGATTTCAGTCCCTCTGTCTTACAATAAGTATGGCTGCAAAATTTTGCTGTTTTTCCTAACAAGAGTTGAAGTCCATTTCTCCATCCCTAAGTATGAGCCACCCTTGTGACTGGCAGTGATCATTAGGGTGCCACTCTTGGAACTAGGCCTTGAGGGGTGACGCAACTTCCGCCTGGCCCTCTTGGAACTCTGCCCCCAGGCAGTCAGTGAGGGCCTCCCGGAGAAGCACAGGGCCCCCAGGCAAGAGCCTCTGTGGCCCTGTTACACTTGTGAGTCCATCTCAGGATACTTCAGCCAGCCCAGTTGACTGTCTGATGAGAGAGGGAGAAATCACCCAACCCACTCGCAGACTTGTAGGAAATAATACATCCTGTTGCTCTAAACCATCACCTAGAAAAGGTCACCTGAAACAGTCCTCAGTGTAGACTGGTTGAATTGAATAATAGTAGGGATCAAAGTCCTTAGAAAACTGCAGCATAGGCTTTTAAGCACAAACTATTCCTATTACAAATACTGAATAGTTAGAATAGTAATGTAATGAAAGGTAACAATATAGCAATCATTATTATTCGATGACTTCCCTTGGAATTTTTTTTATTTTTAAATGGCACAACAATCACGCATATTCATAGGGTACAGTGTGATTTTTCAGTACGTGTATACAATGCATATTGATCAGTGCAAGCTAATTAGCATATCATTTCAAACATTCATCATTTTTTTTTTTGGTTGAGAACATTCAAAATTCTTCTTTCTAGCTATTTTGAAGTATACAATGAATTATTAGCTGTACTGGCCCCACTGTGCTATGAAATACTAGAACTTACTCTTCCTGTATATTGCACTGTGACTTGTTTCCTGTCCCCCGAAAGAGGATCAGTCAGCTAGCACAGGCATTGACAGGTTCAAATGAGCAGTAACTTTTCTAACACACAAGCACTTTAACTCTCTCCACTTTTCATGTCTGGAATAATTTCACATCGCTTCGTTGAGATACCTGGGACGAGCACCACTGCTCCTATTCACACTGCCATGTGTGGCAGCACTGCAGACAAAAGCCATGCTCCAGGCCACCTGTGGGGCACAGAGCCTATTTTCAGTGTTTCACATCTATAATTATGTGTGTTTCACTGCCTCTCAAAAGCGCATGTGCTCTGGGATGAGGTTATGCTTATGTAATCTCAGTTTTTTTGATAGGAGAAAATGCGCTATAACAACCTCCTAAGTCCCATCAGTCAGAGAAAATTGTGCAGCTATATCTTGTGCACTCAGATTCCATTGGGAGCAAAAGTGATGGGGCAAATGACTTAAGAACTAGTAAGATGTGATCACTTGGATTGGAACCAACCATAGCATCACACTGGTGGTTATAGGTGGATATTAGCTGTGTTCCTGAGGTCCATTCAGCCTATGGATTGACTTCTGACTTTCACAAATTACAGTTCCCTTCAAGGATTCCAATCCCCAGGGAAGTAGGGCTTGGTATAATGCTGGTCATCACAGCATGGCATCAACCTTGCTGACTGTCTGAATCAGTTTCCAAATTGTCCTCAGCCAAGAACTTCTGCCAGCAGAATTTCCTACCGCTAAAAGGAAGAACCAAGGCTGGGTGGATGAGTGCCGGGAAGGGAGACTGGGTCCTAGGACTGACGAATGGGTCAGGAGACCTGGAGGCCCCCAGTGTGCTAGACTGGAAGGGGTTGGGGAAGCATCTTTGGGGTTTGGAGACTTAGAGGTCCGGACAGGAAGATGGGAAAGGTTCAAAGTCACAGATCAGCTGAAGACCTGGAAAAGGCAGATACAGTTCTAGCCCAGACCTGAGGAAATCAGGAGAGCAGAAGATACCCCAAGAAAGCTGATTCTGCCTATGGAAAACGCAATCTTTTAGTCATTCACTTATTTGTTCATTCAATAAACATTGACAAACATCTACCATGAAGGGATACTGTTCTAGCTACTACAGAAACAAATAAAAATTTCCAGGTTATTCACAAGATAATTATCTTTTTTTCTATGTATTACGATGATTAGGTAGAATATTTAGAAACACAGAAAAGGATAAAGAAAATAAATCTTCTGAATATTCATAGTTTAGGAATAATCCTTGTTATTGTGTTATCATTGTTTGATAGTGTCACCTTATCCTTCTTATCTTTTGTACAAAATACATGCTTTTTAATCTCAAAGTTGGGATTGTAGCTCTTTCTGTTTGGTTGACTGGATTTTTTTCTCTAGATGGGGTCTTTTATGTTGCTCAGACTGGTCTCAAACTCTTGGATTCAAACAATACTCTTGCTTCAGCCTCCCAAGTAGCTAGAACTACAGGTATACACGATCATACCCACCAGGATTATAGCAGATTAACTTTTTCACTTGACATTATATCATGAGAAGCTTTTCATACACCTGATAGCCTTTGGAATATGATTTTTACTGACCTCAACAGATCCTTTCATGGTAACAGGGAGTAAATTATTCAATGCCCTCAATTGTTTGTCATGAAACCTGCCTCCAAATAAAGATTTTTACAACCCCCAAAATTTTCATTTATATCCATAAAAACATGTCACCCAGCTCTTTCGTGTAAAAAGAATATGTAAATGATGAAAAGTCTCTCCCATTTGAGAAATATGTCAGAAACAGTGAAAGTATGATGTTATAAAAATTAATTTTAAGATTATTGAAATTTGCTCTAATTTGTTCAAAAATTTCAAATTTCTATATTTTTAATACAATAGTATTATTTTAACTACTTTTATTTTAACTATGATTACTAGCAAGATGATAATAACCAGTACTGGCAGATACGCAAAGAAATGAATACTTACATTTCTTTCTTTTCTTTTCTTTTCTTTTTTTTTTTTTTTTTTGTGTACCAGGGATCAAACTCACGACCTTTTGCTTGCCAGGCAGGCACTTACACTGCTGAGCTAACTCCCCACCCCAACATTTCTAATGAGAGTTCACATTCCACTGTTGAAAGATTTTTCAATTACCAGATTCAAGATTTAACCTTCTAAGAATTTATGTTAAGAAATTAATATTAGAAATGTGTACAAAATTTTACAAAAAACCATATATCTGCATTATTTTTGTGCTTAATACATGATAACTTCTAAAATTAGAAGATATAATTACCAGTTTTATCATCATCAATTTCTTTTCTAGCCTCATCTGGCTTTTAAAATAAGAATGTTATGGTTATATTATATTTTCCATTGTATGTCATCTCTTTCTAGAATTATTTTTTGTCACTTGTATTGTTTTATAATCATGTTAACTATAATTAGTAAGACATTAAATTTTTTTATTTTCCTCTGCAATGCATACTTTCCCTTTGCATCTGAATCATTTTGCTTCATTTTCCAGACACCTGGGATATTTCTTTGATCCCTGTTTTATTTTTCAAGGAAATATTAGCCATGGCATATGCTCCAGTCCTTCCACATAACATTACCCACATACAAGAACAGCAGTTTGGGTGCATTTTGAGTTTTGACTCCTCAAGTCCTTAGATTAGGAGGTATTTTACCCTAGAATTAGCTAAGAAGTGTGACCTAGTACAATTTCTTCCTTTCTTATTTTGTCAGTGATTCAGATTTGTTTGTTTGTTTTATATCTGCAACAGGACTGTTTATGGGATTTAAAATGTTTCCCTTTGAAATTTAGACATTTTACCATTTATGTCTCGGAAGTCTCTTGCAGTGGTCAACAAATCTCCTGGAAGGGCACATGGCTTTAGAGGGTATAGCAAGGTCCCTGTCTCAACTATGCCACATCACCATTGTGACACAAAGAAAGCAGTCACAGACAGCGTGTCCACGAACAGGTGCAGCTGCATTCCAATAAATGTTTATTTACAAAAGCAGGTGAATGACCCCCCAGGGTGTGGTTTGCCTTTAGAGTTTTTCTTCAGCTCTGGGGAATTTTCCATCACATCTTGAATTATTTTATTCCCTTGCATTTGCTCTGCCATCACCATTGAAAGTCTCTTTGTGAATGTGTGGCCCTTAGCATCTAGCCCCCTTTCTCTGACTCTAATTCCCTACTCTTTTCTTCTTTCTCTGTTTCTTCATGGTTACTATTTCTTCTCTTCTTTTATTGATGTCTATGGTAATTCTCCCAGCTCATTCTTGAATTCACAGATTCCATCCTCTGCTCTGTGAAGTCCACTCTATTGCCTTATTGGTATTATTAGTAAATCCCCACAATAACGCTATGTTGGGAAACTACGTGGCTTTCAAGTTTTTCCACTGAAAAGAAGCAAAATCTCTAATCTTAGGGGAAACACTCAAATTAGACATTGCAGGTTTTGTTGTTTCAGGGTATAGTTTTCCAACATCAGTAAGTACTTGCTTTCATGTCGCAAAGTAAGTCCCATTCTTTAAATCATGGAAAACTTCATGTATCCCATTTTACCATATGGTACGTACTTGCAGAGGGAAACTGCCTATTCACTATGCAAACGAGAAAGATTCTGTCAGACGCTTAGTTAACTGTTGCAATTGCAGAGGGAAGAAATCCTTTCTCTATTCTATAGTTTTACTTTTCTGATTTGAAGGTTCAGCTGGCCATGAGAAACAGGAGCTGAGGGGAATGTGCCTCAGGAAAATGCGCCTTCGTGCTGGCAGTTGCTTCACACCCTGTGTGGTCATGAGGGCTGCAGCATTGGATTCACCTGAAGGGCTGAGATATGTCCCCTCCTGGCCCCTTAATCTCCACCTCAGCCCTTCAGGTGGCAGCTCCATTTGCTCTCAAATGGCAGGAAAGTGTATCACTGCCTTTGCTTATTATTATTATTTTGCTAGGACCATCATAAGTCCTCAGATCAGGATACAACTGAGGTTCTTCAGTGATATGTTCTTCACTCCTCACACTCTTTATGCCATGTAAAACCCAGGGGTGACCCATGTCCCCAAGCTGTTTCCTATGAGGATTCTCAGAGAAATCCCTAAAATCTTTTAATTTTCCCCATACCTACTATCTGTGGTCCACCTTCGTAAAAAAACATAATCCCAAGTTTGAGGGGATTTTGCAACTCTTGGCAAACCCTCTTGTCCAGTGCTACTTCTGACCAGGCCCTTCCTGTGTCTACACTGGACTGCAGCCTTCCTGATGAAGTCCCTTCCACCATCCCCCTGTTCCACCATATGATTTTTAAAAATTATTCAAAGTTCTGCTTCAACCATGATCTATTTCATCATGACATTTGGAGATCAAGGGGAGTTATACAGATAAACTGAAGAAACTACCTGGAAATGGAAGTCACAGTTTCTTCTTGTTAGCTTCTGACAGTGTGAAAGAACAAACATGGGTCATTTTCCCTTGCTTTTGGTAACTCGATTCTGTTGGAAGACCCTGTGGTCTCCCTGGTTTTCAGCAGCTCTGCTCATAGGTCCTGTGACTGTCACTGCTTCTCTATGTAGGGATAGCAGTTCTATCCAAAGTTGTTTGGGTTCTGAGAGAATCATTCAAAGTACAGGGGTAGGAGAAGGGAATGGATGAACTCTAATAGAGCTGTGTTTTGCTGAAGCAAAGATCCACAAATTGGATGAAGACAGAGCTAAAAAGGATAGGCTATGGAGGTCAGAGCTGGCGGCAGTGGAAGCAAGAAATTTGGCTTCCTGACTGAAAGGATGCTTTGGTGTATTTGGTACTTGTATCAAGGGTCTTTCTATTCCTAGTGGTACAATGCACAACTCCAACAGGATCACGTGGGGAGGATAAATAGGGTATTTCTGATTTCAGATACAAACAACATCATCAAGAACTCAGTTTGATTCTTTTTTCTGCTCTATAGCCCTCTTTCTCAAATTCTTGCAATAATCCCTAAAACTTCAGGGTGATAAAGTGGCTGCCATCATTCTGGTTTCACATCCTCTGGATCCAAACCCAACGGTATAGTGCTTGGGTCGTCCCTTTGGTTATCTCTAAACTTTTTCTTTAATAATGTGTTTGCCAGCCAGGGATTTAGCTCAGTTGCATAAGCGCCTGCCTGGCAAACGTGAGGTCATGCTTTTGATCCTCTTTCCAAAAAAATTTTTAAAAATACCAAAATTGTTTGCTAAGTTTTAATTCACATTTTATTTATCTACCCACTTAAAATGTAAGCTTCCACAGTTTCAGGATATTCACAGAATGGTGCAATCATCGGCACAATCAGCTTGAAATAGTTTAGTCATTTCAAAAAGAAACTCCATATCCCTTAACAATCACTCCTGGTCCTTCTCACCTCTCTAGTCCTACACAATCACTGATCTATTTTCTTTCCCTATACATTCATTTACTCTGGACATTTGATATAAATGGAATTATATAATATATGGTCTTTTGTGACCAACATTATTTATTTGTTTGTTTGTTTATTTATTTTTAGTACCAGGAATCAAACTCACAACCTCACACTTACCAGGAAGGTGCTGTGCTGCTGAGCTATATCACTGGCCCTGCTTTTTTAGCATGATGTTTGGGGTTTGTATGTTATGGCATGTATCGGAAAGTCATTGCTTTTAATGGCCAAATAGTATTCCTTTGTATGAATATTTCACATTCTACTTGGGCATTACTGGTTGATAGATTTTTGGGTGGTTTCCAGAGTTTGTCTATTATAAGGCTGTTGCTATGGTTTGGGTCCAGACATCCCCATAAAGCTTCATGCAGCCACAGGTGGGTTTTTGTCAGAGGTGGCTGGATCTGGAGAGTGTGATGCTGGGATTAAGGGAATGTGATGACTAAATCAGTCCAGTGATTGGTTTGGTGCCAACCTACACCATGCAGCTTAGCTACAGTGCAAAAGTTGCAAGAAGATGCTGTTAAGGTCCCTTAGTGCTTTGCTACCTTTGCCTGCCGTGACCCATTGCCCCTCTGCCCTATGCCATTCTGCCTTGGAGAGAGCTAATTATGGACTGAAACATCTGCAAATTGTGAGCTAAATAAGCCTTTCTCACTTAACTTGTGGGTGCTGGATATTTGGTCTCAGCAATGAGAAAGTAATTAAGACAACTACCATGAACATTTATGAACATCATGCAGAGAGTTGGTTTCATTTTCTCGCATATATACTTGGAAGCAAAATTGATAGGTTATATAGTAACTTTATATTTAATGTCTAAAGAACTCCCTGACATTTTCCTTTTATTTATTTATTAATTAAAATTTTGCTTATTTATTTTTATTTTAAAGAGGAAAAAAACCAAGGAAAATAAAACAGAATTAAATCAATCAATATAAACTAGAATAAGTGATACAGGATTTCCAAACCTTATGAAATCGACAATAGTTACCACAATGCTTTTGTTGTCCTCAAAATAACTGTAGATACCACCTGCGGACATACTAAAAATTGAACAGAACAGAATGGAATAGAAACAATTAAAAACACATCAATGAAAGCAATAAAGGACATCAAAACAAGCCAGTAGTAAATACATAATGGCTTCCATAACATGTCTTGCTATCTTTTAAATAGCTGCTCATGCCATCAGAGCTAACATAAACAAAACAAAGAAAATAAAAACCTAATTCCCCCCCCCCAAAATAATGAAAATGAAATGGTTTCTGGGTGGGGATCTCCTCCCTGTGGGGACAGGTTCTCTCCCTCCACAGTCTGCAAATGGCACTGACTCATAGAGCTTGGGTCTGGCTCTCCCCAGGCTGGCAGTGGCCCACACATGGCACTGATATCTGGGTGGGGATATCCTCCCATGGGGCCTGGTTCTCTCCCACCGCAGTCCGTGAATGGTCTGCCTGACTGTTTTCCAAAGTCAAATACACTTTGGGAAAATGGTATCGAAATACCTTTTTTATAATCCTGTCAGTGGCACATGTGGGTTCTAATTTCTCCATGTCTTTGCCAACCGTACTACAATCTAACCTCTTGACTATAGTTATTTCAGTGGTGTGAAATAATATCTCATTGTGGACTCCCAGTAAGTTTTGAGAGCCATGCTAATTGGGTCACCATAGATGGCATGACCATTTCTGCATCAGTCATGTGACCAGGCCCATTTGGCTCTGAAATAATTAGACCTAGGGCATGCATCCATTTCTGGATGGAGATCAACTCAGACTCATAATGAAGAGGAAGGTTGATTCTAAGTTAAAAACCAGGCTCAATATAAAGACAAGAACAGCAAAATGACAAGAAGGTGAAAACTAATGTCTATTCAAACTGTACAGCCAGGAGTTTGTGGGAGCTGTCCAGGCCTGGCATGGTGCTTCGCTTCTGGGTCAGATCCCACAGAACCACTGTAGGAGTGTCGGTTTGCTGCGCCCATGGAGCCATGGCCACTGACTCACAACACCGGCCAGTTCTGGATGCTTCCACCCAGTTCCTCTCCAGTTCTCACTGTGGTGGGGCTGTAGCTGAGGTTCTGCAAGGAACCCTGGGAAGTTTTTGTACTGCTTCATATTCCAGGAATCATGGGTCTGATTGGCCCAGCTTTCATCCTGGTTCATCTACCATGTATCTAACAGAATTCTTTGGACCTCTGGACTGTAAATATCACCCCTCTCTAGTGAGAAACCCAGCTCCTGCCCCTTTTTGGTCCAGGCATTATTGTATCCTGCCTGGCCTGCTGGGATAACCTGCTCTTGGTCTTTCCCAATCCATCTTCCACCCTTTGTTTGGCCAGCATGAACTTTCTACAGTGCAATGCTGATCATGGCTTTTTATTGATTTAAAGTCCTCTGGAACTGAAAGTTGGAAACTCCTTGCAGGACATGTTGCAGGACAACATGGGCTTCTCTGATGCCATTTCTCCTGCTGTCCCACATCCTCCACTCTGCTGCTAATATGCACCATTCACAAATCCCTCAACACACTGCTGCTTCTTGCTCCCACATTGCTGTGATTTGTCTTCTTTGTTTTCTTACTCTGACTCCACCCTCACCATTCACCCAGACACATTTCTTTACTGTTCTCCTTTTTAAAGGCTAGGTCTGTAATAGCAGTAGGTAGAAAAAGCCACTCTTCAATTTCATCCCACCTACTCAGTCATCAGGCTTTAGACAGGAGTGCAGTGGCCTCAGACTACCTGGATAATCCACTTGCCAGAGTGGCCGCAGTTTGTCATGGCCAGCTGGTCTACCTAAAACCCTTCCTTAAGAGAGACTAAGACTTAACCTGTATTCTATATGGTCCAGCTCATGTTCCCTGGGCCACTCCAACAATCTGAGACATATGGAAACCTGGGCAGATTATTGCAATTTTCCCATCTATAAAATGGAAGGAAATATTTTCCTAGATAATCTCCAAGGCCTTTTGCTTCTCTAAATTTCAGTCTTCCACATTTTATCTTAGGGTCCACACCAACCTAAACATCTCATATTTTTCTATCTCAATACCAATGTCCCTCTCCCTCCCTCTTATCACTTGGTTATTTTCAAGGCGAGACTCACTCCTGGAAAGTTGGATTGCTGTAAGGACTGGGCACCACATTTTCATTATTCATGAGTCCAGGGCCTGCTGTCCTGCATGGAGGATCTGAGCACGGGTCCCCAGCAGGCTGCATGCTCTACTTGAGAAAGAATAAAAAGCCAGGTTGGATGCCAGCAGGAGAGATAAAGAAGCCCATACATTTGCTGAGAAAGGGGGAGAGAGAGAGAGAGAGAGAGAGAGAGAGAGAGAGAGAGAGAGAGAGAGAGAGAGAAAGGCAAAAATGAAAGAAATATTGATTATGTGGCATTGAAGTGCCTGGGGCTTTAACAGACATTCAAAATTGGATGCATTGCTCAAGATCAATAGTAGGTTTTATGCTTCTGACCTAAAAAGTACCACAACCATGTAATTTAAACACAGAGAGCTAGGAGTATATCTCCTAACATCTGGCACGCTTTCCTCAGGTAGCTTGGACACATCTGCTCACTTCTCTGCAGCACTTTTCCCTTTTTTTCCCCCAGAAAATGACAGTGGATAAACAAAAGGATTTTCAGGAAGCTAGAATTAACTGTTTCTGATACCATTGCCTGAAATAATAACCTCATAGAGCAGTGTGGAAGGGCTGGGAGAGAAACAGAGATGCAGCTAGCAGGGAGAGGCACCAGGGTGGGCTCTGAGGTTGGCAGTGAAGCTCTGTGCAGCCTCGACGGAATGCAGGTTTGGCTGCAACCGACGAGATGGGACTGATGATCTCTAGGGGACATTTGCATCTAAGAATTTCCATAGCACATGCACTTGTGTGGCCAGTGCTGCTTGTTGCCCAAGAATTGAACAGAAACAGAGGCAGAAGAGTGTCTGTGTAACAGTTCTGAGCTCTGACTGCCTGAGATTCAATCCTGGTTTCACCAGTTATCAACTCTAGCAGCTGCTTTGTTTATCCGTTCCTTGGTTTCTGCATGTGTAAATTGGTGGTGGTGATATATCTGCATTCACATTTTAAGGTTCTTGGAACTATTAAAAGGACAGATACAGGTACAGTTTAGACCATAACAAGGACTCTGATTGCTGGCTGACTTTAGTGACTAGGAGGCAGGCAGGCCTTGAAGGGCACATGGCTATGTCTATCATAGTTAACGGGGCGTAGCTTTATGTACTGGTTTCAACGGAGTCCAGCTCAGCAGGCAGGGGGCAGGCTGCACCCCACCTAGCTTCCAGGGCACTGTCTAAAGGGGAAATGGCTGCCCATCTCAGGTTCTTACCTGTTGCCACAGCCACAACTATGCCCAGCTCCTCTGTGTCTTGGGGTATCATAATAGAGTGAGTCTGTAGCTTTCCTTGGAACCCTGCCTCCGTGACTCCCACAGGGGCAATCGTGGCCCCTTCTGTGCCAGCTTTGTTTACAGGCACATGTGCATTTATTGGGCAGAGTCATACAAAGTTCTTTTCCTTAATTTTGTGACATCAGACAGCTAATCTGCTTTGACATGCTATCTGAATGGCCCTCAGATCAGAATACAGAAGAAGCCATCCATAAGTCATGTCTTTTATACACATGTACTGGTGTGTACAAGAGAAAGAGTTATATTGGCTGTGAGGGGCTGAATAATAATGGCCGTTATTATGGCGAATTCAGGGTCGCCACATTCACTCCACATATCAAATCCTCTTTCAATGAAACCAGTTCCATCAGCTGTCAGATTCTATTAAATATATCCCTCCGACCTACTGACCAGCTGACAGGAGAGAAACTCAAAACCATACACCCACCATTAGCATCATAAAATGTGAAATCAGCTGGAAGGAATGATAACAGAACTGAAAACAGAAGAGATGAAAATCTCTAATGCCCCTGTGTCCTCCTAAATAGAAACCCCAAGAGTTACAAATACACCCATAAAATACTGAGGTAAGGGGGTTAAAAAAAAAAAGCAAAAACAAAAACAAAACAAAGGTCATCCTGTTGTATGCTTCATAACATAGAATGGTTCTTTTACCTTTTGTGAATGTGAGATTTGCATAAATGTTTCATGAGGTTAATACAATGCATAAACTGAAATGTTTATTAGGTAACATCTGTGCTGTTTTCTCAGATAATGCGGTGTTTCTTCCAAGTCAATGAAATATAACCTATCATAAGGTTAGAGTTGTTAAAATACTTGTGCAAAGGCTGTGATCGTATTTTACACTTTTGCAGATGCTCTGATCTTACCAGAGTAATGTTTAATCAGACAAGAGCTCAAGCTGCCTGGCACCTTAAAAGAAAGTCTCCACAGTAACAGAGCACAGGACCCATCAGAGAACAGAGGAAAATTTTCTGTACGTGGACAGTGACTCTATTATTTCTTCAGTCTTTCTAAGTTTCAATTTGCTTGCTGAGATAGTCACTTAATATTTAAGGGGGAAAATAGTAGAGCTGTATCTAAAATCTACCAAGAGGGGGTCAAAATGCCCACTGGCTTTGTGCAAGTTACAATCTTATCATGATATTTGTTCCATATGGAACTCTTTAAAGTCAAAACAAAAAAAGTTATGAGACCAATAATTTTTAATGAAACTTGGCTTTGCTCACAAGTGAGCCTAACAGATGAAACAGAAACCCAAGCTGGAAACATGACTTTTCTTCTTCTTAGTGTGGATGAAAGAGAGCACCATTTCAGTTGAAGAAGACTCTAATGGAGATATGTTTTGTATTATCAATTTTACGCAAGTAGGGATTTAGCCATTGTCTCTTTAACCACATGTCCCTAAGTACATCCTGCTCTTTCTCTAGTGGGTGTGTTAGATCATTCTCAATAGGTAAGCCTTTTTGACTGTTTTCACTTTTTTGAGTTGGATTTTTGATGGAAAGTTTTAGTTGAATACTTTTGTCTTCATAAATCTTAGGATGCTTTTGAGAGGAAAAAAGAGTCACTAGCAAAGAAGGGTGGTGGTCTATGATTCACTATCTATGATCTATCTCTCCATCAGTCATCTCTTTCTCTCTCTGATGTGACAACATGTGCTGCATACTACTTTGTTATGAGCCTGTCTTGTGCATTGCAGGGTGCTTAGCAGGGTGCCTGGTCTGTACCTGCTGGATGGGTAGCGTCCTTTACCCACCTTATGACAACCAGAAATATTTCTAGATATTGCCAAATGTTTCCTAAGGGAAAGGAGTAAAACTGCCCTAGTTGAGTGTTTTAGTGCTTTCTAATCATTGAAAATTTGTTCATGGTTATATCTGGGTGTCCTCTGTAGGATACTTTTTTAAGATAGCATCTAACTCAGCTCACCTCTATGGCCTAGCTCCACCTGTGTTGGGAGAAGCTCATCTTCAGAACACAGAGAAGGAACACAGGCTATAAATGGCACCAGGTACTTTCCCCATGGCCTTAGACTGAAACAAGCTGCAGAAGGACCTTCTCCTCCTGCCTTCGGATGATACAAGGGTAACTGGGCTTGCTTTCATGAGCTCAAGCTGGGGAAGGAGGACCTTCCAAGCAGCTTCCCCTTGCCATTGCCCTTCACACAGCTATGTTTTATGTTCCCCAGTTCTTACTGCTGTTTGAAATTATCTTGCTTATTTAGATGTGTCAATTTTCCTTAATTTTCAATTGCATGTCTCCTCTACTAGAATGCAAACATGGGAACAAGGATCTTGTTTGCCTTCAATGGCAGAGTAGTATATTAGCCAAACTTCAGGACTTGGTTATCAGATTGCCAGGGCTGAAACTCAAAGTCTGATGCTTATTAGCTGTGTTGACTTGGACAGTTAGTAAGCCTTTCTAAGCTTAATTTTCCTCTTGTAAAATATTGTTATTATTACTATTATTATTATTAACTAAACTAACTTCTATCTGATAAGGTAATACTTATCACATAAAATCCATTCTCTAACATAAACTATTATTCCCCAACCTCTCAGAGTGGTGCCTAGCACAGGAAGAAACACAAGAAATATTCATGGAGTGAATGAACAAATTCTCCTGTGTCTACTTTTAAATTTCTTATGTTACTGTTGACAATTTGCTGTCTAGCAAATTCTCGTTTTTTATTTTCATTATATCTGGGAAGCAATGGTCTTATCAAATGTTTGTTTTTAAACACAGAATTGCAATAATCATACATAGATAAGAGGTCCCAGGCTGGGAGCGGTGCCCAAGTTGTATTTCTTGGTGGCATCCTGCCCGTAGCATGCCTTCCTTCAGGATCTCCGAGCCTCCACATGGACTTCACTGTTCTCTGACATTCAGTTTTGTCTGCCTCAGACACCCTTCCTGTCCTCAGGGACTTGTGTGGCTGTGAAGGCCCTGATCCAGGCACAAGCTGAGTGTGACAAGGGCAGGCAGCTTGCCTAGGATGGGGATGAAGTGTGACTCCAGCACAGAGAGGCAAGGGTGCTGGAGCACACATTGTCTGCTCAGCCTCTCCCTGCAGCCAAGTGGTAAATCATCATGTGCAAGAAATGTGCTCAATCAGAGAAGAAAAAGAGATGTAATTATGTCATTTATAATGAATTCTGAAGGAAACAAAGAATTTAAGAAGAAAAACTCTGGAGACAGCCAGGGAGCCGAAGCCTTTTGGATCATCAGAGCGGCCCTGGAGAGGACGCATAGCTGATCAAACATTCGTGTGAATCATAGGAGGCCATCCCGGCCCCTGAGAATACTCAGGAGGAGGTGGGAAAACTCAAGAGCCCTGGTGAGCACAGCCTGACTTTTATTAAAGAAATTAGACACTCCTCTCGGCTTCCACTAGCATCAATAATATCAACTTTTGGACAAATGGTTCTCTCTGGGGAACAGGTTCTGAGACTGGCTCCTAATCTTCTTTCTTTGAAGTATGCAAGGGCTTAAAGGCATGGGTCAATATCTGGGGCCTCTGGCCTTTGTGGGAGGGGGCTTGAAAAGGTCCTGCTGGGGAGGAGGGTGAGACCACCAGCATCCTCATCCACCTTCTCAGGCTGGCTGTTTCCATTCAGCCAGTTTCCTGGGCTCCAGATCAACACCACTTGCCCACCCTGGGGTGACAGTTCCCTGTGGCTCTTCATAAAGAGATGTCAGCTTATGCTTCCAGCTGCAGCACAGGCCACACTCATGGGTCTCTGTTTTTAAGAATAAGATATTTCTGTCAACATGATTCTAGTATTTAGTATAGTGTAGGATATGGAATGCTACCAATTAACTTCTTTAAAAATTAATATGAAAAGTAGAAGTATTAATATCTTCCCATTTTCTTTTCTCCAGCTTGTCCCTAGCATGCTGCTGGTTTAATAGCCAGCACCTCACACCTGTGTAGGATGGTGTGAGTGTTGCTCCCAGAGCTGTGAGGACTTCCTCCAGCCCCAGGAGATAAGTATTATTATTATTTTATTGGATCCAGACTCTGTGTTTTAATCTATGTGCTATTAAGTTTTTGTGGTCAAGTGAGTTTGTAAAACTCAGAGTTAATCAAGATTAACAGGAATTTTCAGCCTGTTAATATACTAGCATCCATCAGAACTCTCCAAAAAGAAGAACAGAATATGCAGACTTCTTCAAATATATTTTATCCGGAACACTTTCTCTGCCTAGTGTATTTACAAAACTTAGTGTTCTACAGGAACCTTGCTAAGAAAAGTAAAATTTCTAAGGTGACACAGAACCATCACTTTGTGAGTTAGTCAGAATGCCACCAAACTGAGAATTGCATGATTTTGTGTAAAATTAATCATTATATTTTAAAATCTACTTTCACATGCAAATGTCAGAACTGAAAATCTGACATATAGCCAGGATCATAGCATACTACATTCCAAAAGTCACAAGAACACTTTGGAATAACATTTTACTACTAATGAAACTTTTCACCAAATTTATTTATTTTACCCTCTAGGAAACAGGTTAACACATAGGGTCTTCCAGCATAACTTATGCAACCTACCTCCAAGCAAGGATCGTTAATTGCAGCCCAAAAGTTAAATTTGGCCTGCCACCTACTTTTTTAAAGAAAATAAAACAAAACAAAGCAATGAAAATGACCTTCAGTTCCAAAAACAAGTCAGTCAGAAATTAATATTAATTACTATACTGCACATTGTTATCCTCCAAATAGTTGCTTACACTACTAGATACAGGCATGAAAAGTTAATCAAACAGTATAAGCCCTAAGTCATTTCTTTACTTCACTTACTATCAGAAATTTCAGGTGTGGGACTTCTAATTTCTTCTATGTCTACATCTCCTGGAATTGTTCTGGATGTGATCTATGCAAGCAAAATTATTCAAACGATGTAAGTACTAAGTTGTTTCTTTATTTCAGTTGCTATCATTTCAGAAATGTCAGATTGTGACTTCTAATTTCTTATGTTTATGTCTCCTGGGCTTGTTCTGGGCGGGGCTCACTGGGGGGTGTGGCCTCAGCCGGCCTGGTTTTCCTATTTTTTCTGAACTCCTGGATTCTCTCTCTCCGTGGGCCTCAAGTCTCACTTCAGATCCTCCCTGGGTCCAGATGATCCACTTCCATCCTTCTTCTCTTTCTCACGTTGCTATATTTCATTGTCTGGGTGCCAGATCTTGGAGAGACTCTTTCTCTGCTGCTCACAACTCTACCATCTTCCCAGAAGTCTCTTGTTGTCACCTGTTTTTGTAAATAAAGTTTTCTTGGAATAGGTACAGCCATGGTCATTCATTTACATATTGTCTACGGTTGCTACAACAGCAGATTTGGTTGGTTCAGACAGAGACTATGTGGAATACAAAGCCTACAACATAAAGTTTGGATCTTTACAAAAAATCAGCCGGGTCAGGGATTTAGCTCAGCGGCATAAGCATCTGCCTGGCAAGTGTGAGGTCTTGAGTTCGATCCCTGATACCTCAAAAAAAAAAAAAATATCAGCCAACTGCTGCCTCAGGATGATACACACACACACACACACACACACACACACACACATACACATATATGTGGGTCTCTGTTTTTAAGAATAAGATATTTCTGTCAACATGATTCTAGTATTTAGTATATATATATATATGCAATGATTGTAGAACCTGGCTGTAATGTAGAACTTCTTCAGTATGGGTCACTCTAATATACCACAAGTTCAGTTTGGGACAAACTACCGCCATGATGGATCCATCCCTTAAATTCAGAAATGCTATATAATACAAGTCTTACCAATGGGGAAAAGGGAAGGGTCCTAACATTTATTGGGGTGCATTTGCCTCTGGAAATGCACACATATGATCACATTTGCAACAATAAATAAGCAGGTGTGACTCAATAAATCCAAGGAGGTAGAACCATTTGATGAACAGCATAAAGGGTTTGAAGTTCAAACTCTGACTCAAAGATAAGTGCTGATAATTCTATGGAATGATTCAGAATGCAGGGTCTGGAATGACCAAACCTAGACTCATGTTCTAGGTGTGTCATGGACTTGCTCTGTGGCTTGGGCAAGTGACTTCACGTTGTGCTTCAATTTCCTCACCTATCAAATGAGAAGGAAAATAATATTTTCTTATAGGGTTGATATGAGGATGAAAAAGTTTCATTTATGTAAAATTTCAGAGTGAGGCCTTGCAAGTCCCAATAAAGGCACTGAGAAAATATTTGTTGCTGTTTGATAGGTAGGGACCATGAAGAAGCAAAGACAACATCTAAACTTCTAGTTGGGAAAAGTGCATTTGTCTTGTCACATAGAGAAAAAACTTCTTGAGAGCAGGGAGTTATTTTCCCATTTGTTCTGTCCACTGCTCCCTCTAAGTGCTCAGCCATCATATGCTGCCATACCGTCTAGCTGAAGGCAGAATCAAGGAAGGTATCTGTTGAGAAAGTGAAATTGGAAGGTTTGGTGGCAGAATGAGCCAATTTAGTGGGTGTGGTCCACATTAGCACCTTACTTTTGCTCCTTCTACAGAGGTCTAGGTCTTTGTGTAATATTTCAGTTATTTACCATCCCAAGCAGAGCACTTGAAACAATAGTCCTCTGTCATCGCTCAAGGTGCTATGGCTTCACAGTTCTTCTAACTGGAGTCATCTGGTGATTCATTTCTGCTGGGACAACCAAGATGGCACTCCTGCATGGTTGGCAGTTGATGCTGGCTGTGGGCTGGGAGTCCATTTGGGACCAGAGCACGTTGACTTACTTCTGCATGGCCATAAGGATGGACTTTCCACTTTCCTCCTGCTTCTCAGTGTGACCACTGGGTCCCAAGAAAAAGAAAGCTTAACTGTCTGTCAGTCTCTGTGCTTGGAAGTTCCAGCATACTCCTTCTGCATCCCCACCACTACCAAAATCAGAGGAACAACCAAATTCAAAGGAAGAAATAGTAGATTGAGTCTGGACGGCGCAGTCTGTGGTCACTATACCTGATTCTTGGATCCCTGCTTTAGCTTACCTGGAGTTGTTCACATGCAGCGAACATCTTTCCCCACAGATAATCCACCCTCGTTATTCTGTCTGCAAGTTTACCCAGAGTTTAACTCTTCCTGGATTTCTTAGGATGTGATAGTTGTGATCAATTCAGTAAGGACTGAAGGAAGTTATTTTCCCTCCGTTGCATCAAGCTTTAAGCTGGCTCCCATTTCTCTTCTTCCAGGTCTTCCTCCTTTCTACTTGAATAACTCCCAGTTGATCTATGTATCTCAATGTGGAGACACCTCCTCCATGGAGCACCCCCTACTTTACAGCCTCTCCAACTCAATTCTCTCTTACCTTCCCCAACCCATCCAATCATTGTATTTCTCTTATTGAGTTATTGCAGACTGATCACTTATTGCACATTTCCATTAGACAGGAGATTCCAAGGGTGTAGGGACAGTGGTTTATTTTCTGCTATGACCTCAATTGGGTGCTCAGTAAATGAAATCTTCCCACTGACTGCCCCCTCTTGTCCTGCTTTCAGAATCTGTACCATCAAGAGTGCTAAGGGTTAGGAGTCAGAAGAGGGCAGACCGAGAGGAAGCCAGTGGGCATGGCCTGAAGCCCCAGAGAGAGAGAAACAGAGAGAGAGACTATGGCCAAGATAGCAGCCTTGCTAAGCCAAGAATGGGCACTTGCCATGGTCCCATTGGCTTCCAGAGCTGTGCTGAAGTCATAAACTCCAATAAATGTTTTATTCCCATCCAAGAACATCTTATATCTTGGCATCACTCAGCGGCTCTGACTAGGGAACAGAGCAGGGTATGACGAGAATTTCACAACCTTGGGCTCCCTTGAAAATTATTCTTCCAAAGCAAACACACGTGAGTTTGTGAAGGCAGGTTCATAGAGAAATCAGAGGGAGAGCAGTGAGTCTCCCAGTGCCCCAGTCTGTAACCTTTCTCAGACACATCTGGGGCCTGACTCTGCCATTAGGTTGGACACCCCACCCAGATGATCTGGCCTTTGAGCTGAGCTGTGGAAGCTGCATGGCCCCTCAGTTATAAATGTGGCCTCAGCTGGCCTGTAGCTATGGGACTATAAAGATGATGCTTATTCATAATAAGCAGAGCCTGGCTGGGCAGGAGGCTGTCCAGTCACCTTCTGGGGCAGATAGGCAGAGCCCAGGTCACATATTCCTGAGGGATAGTTTCAAAGAAACTCTTTAAGGCCTTCTCTCTAGGTTGAAAGCAAAAACTTCTGCTTCTGTCTGTGTCTTACTTTCCTCCGTCTTTCCTTCCCCCCATCCGTAGAGCATCCGCCCCACAGCTCTTCTGTGCAAAGCATGATTGTGTCTTTCTGCATCTCTTATTTCTGAGATGCCAGCGTGCAGGGTCTGAACTCTAACTCTGGGGGCACAAAGAGCAAGCGTAGATGTCTCTCTTAGCTTCCCCAGGCATAGTGCTCACACGCCAACATTTTTCACACGCAAATGAATGTGCTATTCCCAACATGATAAATTTCACATCAGTCCTGCTGACTTGGGCTTACTAATTGCCCGATAGCGTTTTCTTTGTTAAGCTTCACTGTGATCATCACACTTTTTGTTGAACTGACAGTAGAAATATTCCACAGCCAACAACCCAAATACAGCCCAATGCACCACTGCCCTAATCCTTCATAATGGGGCTAGGGAAAGGTGCCAATCATCCCAGTCCCTAAAACTGACCTCTGTGGTGAGCCTCACAGAGCTGCCGCATTGTACGGCTCCATTTATACTGCAACTTGCGCCTGGTGCCCCCAGAAGTAAAGGGAGTACAGCTGTGAATTTCCCACAGTGCCCCTGGAAACTCAATTCTGAATCCAGGGCATCCCTCAAGGCTGTTGATTAAAAACCATGGCACCTGGAGAGGGGCTCAGGAGAGAGGAGGGTGCCCATGGCCTCAGTCTCATTTTAGATTGTGCTTCTTACATTCTGCACCATTTGCCTCCCTCTCCTCTTTGATGGAGGCAACTTTAATTTTAGCTGGTCAAGTTCAGCTGTCAAATGATACCCAAGGAAAGGGCGGCAGCCTGGATACCCCGGCAGATTAGAATACAACCTGGATTCGGCGAGGGAAAGAGGAGAGCCTCGGGATGATGGGGGGCGTCTGCTTGGGAGAAGCAGGGACAAGCAAGTCACAAGGAGGTCTTCTCACTCGGATTTGCACATTTCCTCCAAACAATGAGACAGAGCACTCTTATCAGCTGAAGAATTCAGCCAGCCACTCAGGGTCGCATACCGCACGGTGGCTGAGCCTGGATCGGCTGTCTAGCCAAGAACAGGCTGGTCTTTGTTCCTATGTGATTGGGGGCGCTGCTTGGGGATGGAGGACCCGGGGTAGGTGCAATTATGGGATATTTTAAAGGTATAGAAATTGTATCTCCCATCTTGGACCATGGGAAAATAAATGGAAGGAAATATGATGTTGACAAAGAGGCAAGTGGGGTTGCTTTTACTGCTGGCAATGCTTCTGCCCAAAGGTGACCCTGTGCACTTGTGTACCTCTTATTGTAGCAGCACCACTCGTGTCATCACAACATATTTAACTTTCAAACTGAAGTTCATCTTCTTTTAATGTCATATCCTTGAGGGACTCATAATCCTAGAGTCTTGGAGTTTGGAGACTCCTTATAGACCATTTATTTATTCAACCATCTATCCTTTCATCTCTCCATCCTTCTATCCGACCTGTTTACCCATCAGTCCCTCTACTCATTCATTCATATATCCTTCCTTCCACTCATTCTTTCATCTCTTCACCTTCCATCAATCCACCCAATCCTCTAACTGACCATCCATCCATCCATCTTTTCATCCATTTATCCTTCAACTCAACAAGAACTTATTGAGCATATACTATGTGCCACCCAGTGGTGGACAAGAGTAATAATGTCCCTGCTCTCGTGGAACTGACATGATGTTGGGAGAGACAGAGGGTAGAATAAGAAAGTAAATAAATAAACAGTGTAATTACAAAATAGTGATTAATACTGAAAAGGAGAAAAATCAAAGAAACCCAAGAAAATAAAGCAGTGTCCTGGGATGGTCAGGAAAGGCCTCTCCTTAGAGGTAATATTTAAACTGAAAACTAAATAACAAGAAGGAGCCAACTATACAAAAAAAAAAAAATAAGGATGGGGGAGCATTGTAGGCAGAAAAAACTGCAAGCATTAAGTGGATTTCTGAAACACATACAAGCCAAGTGGGTTTGAGAGGCAGGAAGGAGGCCGGCAATGCGGGAGCAGAAGGAACTGTGCAAAAGCCACTTGTTCAAATGAAAAATGACATAAAATCTAATATAAAATAAACCAAAGCAGAGGGATTCAGATAAAGTCAGTTTAAAACCTCTGATAGGTTTCAACTGCTGGCAAATGCTCAGATCTCCCCCTTCATACTCAGCATTCGCTGCTCTAAAGCCAGCCGAGTTCATGAGCATCTCAGAAGCGTCTGTGTCTCAGGGGGCAGGCAGGGCTTTCGCTGGGATGACAACTTCCTGAACACAAATCCTGCCCGTTTGCTGAGGGGCTGACACTCTGTCAGCCCAACAGCATCGCTCTATGGTTTCCCTCTCCTGGTCGACTGCAGGCTTATCCCCAGCTGCTTCTTGCCGAACAGCGTACAGGACATATTTCAGACCAGGAGACTTTGAAGTATGTATTCTCTTAAGGCTTAACAATGTCAAGCTTCATAACCCAAGAACGGGCTTGCTGGCTTCCTACTTTAAATTGCTCATAATTTGAAACATGCAAACATTTCCACTTTATCAAGCAGGGCTACTAAACCTATTATTGCTGGAACCTGCCTGTTTTATGGTCTCTATACAGCCAGAGAGCTGAATTTTATTAAAATAGACTGTTAAGAGGCTCAGCTCATTATGGAATCTTCCAGGCCCCAGAATGAAAAAGTTTTGTTTATTGTAAGGGTTGGAAAAAAAAACAGACTGGAAAGAGGGTGAGGATGACTCTATGTATGTGTGTACATGCTGGGGGAGAGGTAGAGAAGAGGCAGAGACCACCAACAGTCTCAGCCCACTCCCTCACTGCCCCTCCCAGCCCACTTTGGTGTCAGCCACCTATTCCAGGACCAGCTTTGTTTGTGGGTTTGTGAATCTGTTATGGCAGATCTGGGTCTGGCTTGAAGACAACTGGGAATTTAGCAAAGAAGAGTTATTCTTGGAGGAAAAAGCAGGAGCTCATGGCCTCCACCAAGGGCAAGCACACTAAGGTTGTTAAAAATGTGACTTAATGCACAAATATAACCAAAATGAAGACTTTTAAAAGGATGTTGATGGTGGGGCAAACACAGGCCTGGCTGCTTGTGTGTTTTTTGGTGTGCTTGTGGGCCGGACTGGTAGTATGATATTTAACGATATTAAAGATAAGGCTAAGTAATAACACCATTCCTCTATGTTCAGGTAGCCCTCTTTGTTTGCTAGAGCACAGATGTCGAGCTGCTTGTAGAAAGCTGTTTACAGCCTATGACGTGTAATTGCCAGGCTGGTTCTCCCTGGAGACTAGCCCTCTCTGCAACCACACGGAAGGATTCAGAGGCACCCAGCTGTCCTTGCATCCCAGCTGAGTTTGCAGATGGCTTCTGTAATGCTGTGGACTCCAGCCCTAGATGCTGTCTGGCAGAATTGCATGAGAGGCAGAAGACCTCTCAGAAGATGCAGGTAATCCAGAGAAACGTGGTCCGAAATAGGTGGTTGTTGCTGTTTTAGGTAATTGAGACGTGGATTGGTTGATTATGGAACCAGGGCACCATATTTCACTCCTTTCTTCTCTTGTGGGTTTTTGGAAAGGAAGTTTTCTGAAGGCAGTCAAAGATATTTTCCAGTCATCCTGACCACAATGATGGTGGTGAGGGTGATGGTGACAATGATGATGATGATGATGATGGCAGTTGTCATGGGTTGAGTATCTATAGTGCACAAAAATTCTAAGTGCCAATATGTTTTTATGCATCACCTAAGGCAGGTATTTTTAGGGTCCCATACAAACGAAGAAACAGGCCCCAAATCTGACTCTGGAGTTGGTCCTGTATGGCTATTTCCATTGTAGCTCATATCCAAGCCTAACACTCTCTACTAGGGTTTAAATACGCTCCCTTAATAATCACATGATGGAAATTTGATCTCCAATTCAACAGTATGGGGAGGGAGGTGGACCTAAGAAGAGCACTTAAATCCCAGAGGTGCCTCCGGTGGATGAACTAGTGCCCATTTTGAATGGGCTAAAGGCTGTGAATACGATCTCTTGCTGCTTCTCTCTTGCTCTCTTCTACCTTCCTGCTTTCCATGGGATGAGGGAAGCTCGGACCTCTCACTGTGCTCTTGAACTTCCTAGATTTCAGAACGGAGATAAAGAGATTTTTGTTCACTGTAAATTCCTCAGTCCTAGGTACTTCTAGCAACACAAATCAGACTGAGACAACTGTATACCACTGCTGTTTGCACAAGGCTTCTTACCTGAAGAGCACTCAGCGTTAGTGTCCCCTCTAGAGTCGCTTTGCATCCCTCCCACAGTTATTGTCAGGTACGTGCTGGACTCTAGGATCATCTGTCCAGCCTGGCATGAGACTCTCTGCCCCTTTCCCCTCTCTGGCGAGGCCACAGTAGTCCTTGTCCCCTCATGTTGCATTTGCTCCTTTCGTCTCTGCAGCCATAGTACCCAAAGCCACGAATGATTGTTCACAAGCAACTAGTGTTTCTGAAAGGGCTTAGGAATGAATCACATATGATGTACAAAGGGTGACAGGATGGGTGGATGTACAAACAAATTATATTCTGAAGCACATACGTTTTAAGCCTTCTCTGGAATATTTCTCATTATGTGTTCTGTTTAAGTGTCATTTGTGTCTCTTTCTAATTTGTTTCTGGCCTGTGTACCAAGAAAAGAGGGTTGAAAAGTCTTACATTTCTGGCTGTGGGGGAGGTCGGAAAGGTGTTAACAAGCTATAAATGACCTTCCCCAGCCTATTCAGGCATAAGTAATGTCCTCAAATTGCCTACAGTCAAAACTGCCAATTCCAAGCTGATTGCGATGAATCAGGTTCCCTCTATACGCAATAATGTGATCAATTTCTCATTTCGCTGAATAAATAAGCTGGAAGACGGGGAACTGTCTCTGACCCACCGTTAACCTTCTGCCTCATTATTCATATCAGACCTATGACATACATGTAAGAAATCCCTGGTTCAATTTTAGCTAATTATTTGTTAGGACTGAAGGCTCTGTGAAGTGTTACTGATGGTACAAGTGCCCAGGGACCTCTGGGCAGAGAAATCACACTGAGAAAGCCTTTGTTTGTAAGAGGAAGGCAGAAGCAGCCTCCTTTCCTCCTCCAGCCTTAGGTTTATGGTTGGCATGTTTACAGGTTTGTATGTGTCTGTCTGCCTCTGCGTGCAATGCCCAATATTTTATGTTGATGATTTTTTCACTTTCATCCTTTTATTGTACTTAGTGAAGATCACCCTCATAAATTAGTTCCTTAGTTAGAAATAAATCCTGCAATTGTCTTTCCCTTCAATCTGTTCCAACCAGCATCCCCCCGGTGTGGACTTATAGAAACCACAGCTTTGGAGAATACTGAAAATGTTCATTTAATTAGCAAGCTGCTTCTGGGAAGATTTCTGGGGAGGTTGAAGAGATATGTCACTGTGGACTGGAGAGAATGAAGCCCACACAGATGATCTGGTGGATGCCATCAGCAGGCCTGCTGGACCTTGCTGGCCTGGTCCAAGGGGTGATGGTGACTTTCCTGGAAGAGGCTGCTGGTGAAGGCTGCCCTAGGAAGAGCCCATTGGCTCAGCCCTAGAAGCCCTGGACCAGAGAGAACTTGGATGGAAGGCCTTTGCCAGGTGCCATTCTGAAAATCAGTTTGATATCTCCCAAGGAAACTACAAGACTAAAGAAAGCACACTCTCAGGTACATTTATGTTTCTTTAAGAGAAAAAGCACTTTGTCACTCACTCACTGCCATCATAATGATCCAATCCTCTCATTTTCAGGATTTGCAAGAATTTCCCTCAAGCACTCTCAGTTGGGAGATTTATTGATGAGCATGTCCATTCATTTCATTCAACATGTATCTTCTTGAATGTGCATCAGGCACTGGGCTAGACTTTGAAGGTGCAGCAATGGAGGAATAGCATTATCAGATACAGTCTTGTCTTCATGGAACTTTGCATCTAGTGGTGGAAAGAATATTTGAGATGACATTTATTGAGGTGTCAGTTAAGAGAAATTCATAGGGTATGGGACACAGAAGAGGTTGGACTTAGGGGCTCAGGGTGGTTTCCAGGAAGCAACCTTGAAGAATGAAAAGGTAGAATTCAGGAGAACAGGCAGAAAGGAGACAGAGCAGTGAGGAGGGCTGATGTCTACTAGAAGCAGGAACACGCAGGATACTTTGGAGGGACAAGGGAACATGGCTGTCTAGAAGATAGTCCGACTGCTAAGAGGTAAAAAAGAGGCTCCAGAGGCAGGTCAGACCCCATTAGGAAGGACCTCATCTGCCACCTCTGGATGTGGCTATTCCAACTGTGAGGTTGAGTGTGGGCTCCACTAATAATTGCTCCAGGTCAGTGGTGGTGAGCCTATGGCACGTGGGCTGCGGTGGGTTGTTTGTTTTCATAGAAAGCTCTAAAATGTTTGCCATCGTTGCTCTAAGTCTTAAGAATCTGGGATTATATACTTGAATCAGGACTGCCCCAGAAAACCAGTGTACCAGGTCACTGGACTTGAAAACCACATCCAGGATCTTTGATTTTTTATGGTGGGGATTTTATTCCAGGCTTATTTTCAAAGAAAATGAAAAGATCAGCTGTGTGTTGGATGATCTCAGGCTTCCTGCAGTTAAAGGTTTGGAAGAGGGCATGTGGCAAGACTGGGTGTGATAGTTGGGAAGACTCTCGCCATCCATGAGTAGTGGGATTATCTTCACTTTACAGATGTGAAGACCAAGGTGCCAAAAGGCAGGGCTCAGCAGCAGCAATTGGGCTACTGGCTTCATGCAATCAGTAGGAAAGAGAGTTCCAGAGTGAACCCAGTTCTGTCACCACAGAAATTCTATTTTCCCTTGGGAGTTGGGAGAGGCTCCAAACCCAGTGCCCAGCATATAAAGCTCCAGAGAAGAGAATGGTTTCCTGGGAATCAAACCCTGTGCACCTTAACAAAAGAGCTAAGGAATCTCTATTTCTGTGACATGGTAATCCAGTGTCTTAGAAGATGAAAACCAAAGACACCCTCCTTCCCCAGGAATGCGACTGACAGAGCTTCTCCAAGTCACTGTGGATCTCTGACCCAGCCTCAAACACCCAACTCACACGCCAAATGTGGTCTCCCTATGGGTGTTGTGTCTTCTCTTCTGTGTGAATTATTCTTCTGTTAAAGAGCCACATGATCCACTTCTTTATTTTATTCAGGTCTCTCTGCTCCAATGTGGCCTCCTCCAATGGCCTTTCTCTGCTCCTCTTGTCTAACATGACTTCCTCTTTTCACTCTCCACTGTTTTTTTTTTTTTTCCTATCATTGGGTATACTACTGCTACAACCCTGTTGGTTGCCTTCTCCCTTTGGATAAGAGCTTCCTGAGCATAGGGTCTCTGCCTCTTCCACCTATGTGCCTTGCATACAATTGATGTCTATAAGTGCATGAATTGAATAAGTCACTGCTCCCATGGAAGGGCATCGCTACATGCTGAGTAGAGTTGGAACATGAGAAAAGCGCATGCACAATCACCCTGGTGCTTCACACAGCACCGCAGCCTCCTGGACCAAGGACAAGTCTGAGGCTAAAAAACATGTTTGCATGATGAATGACTGAATGACTAAATGAGTAGCTGCATTAAGTCTCCCTATGGTCACCTGGCTAGAGGGAACTGTAGGACCCCCGGGAGAAAGGGCATTATCAGTGGTACCATTTGTTGATTATTTATTAAGTGCCAGACACTGTTTAATCATTTCACATTTATTATTTCATCTGATCATCACCAAACTCCCATTTATTAATACTATTATTCTCTACATTTTAAGATGATATACCAAGGGGATAAACCAGCACTGAAATCCAGGCTACTTCCTCCAGTGCTATTCTGGGCTGCTCTGTGAGCATGTAGTAGACCAGGTGCTCAGACCCTGGGTGATACCTGGAAAGCATGGGGGAGACCTTTACAGATATATATGTACAAAAGAGAGAGAGGGGAAGAATAAGAAAAAAAAGAGGGGAAAGAGATGGAAGAGAAGAAGAAGGAGAAAGAAGAAGAGAAGGAAGAGCAGAAAAAAGAGGAGGATGGAAGAGAAAAAAGAGGAGAAGGAGGAGGAGGAGGAATTTTCACCCTGGAGAGGCATGTGTCTGATGGGGAGCCATAGTCTACTAAGTTTGTTCATTAATTTGGCCATTTTGTTGAATTTTTACTCCACATGAGGCACTGTTTTGGGGCTGGGGTTCCAAAATGGCACCGTATGGGTAACATTCTTGCCTTCCTGGAACTGTCTCATGGGAGACATGAGAACAATGCAGGTACAAACATGGTTCCATGGTGCTGAGCATCCAGGAGCTGAGAAAGCAAAGAGCGGCTGGGGTTCCTAGAGGCACCCGCTGGAGGCTGAATGGAGATGAGAAGCCAGCCAGGTAGGGAACTGGAGGAAAAGGGGAGGAGAGAGCAGCAGTGGGGCTTTGAGGAGTGGAATGCATGTGCTGAGACTTGAGCCTAGGCACTGAGAAGAGTCAGATTCCAGTTAGGAAAGGAGCAGACTTAAGCTCACAGGAGAAGGGCATCAGTTGGCCACAGGAATTCTGCCAGGGAAGGCAGTGGGGCTGAAACTCCGGACAAGAATTAGCTCCAGGCTCCTTCTCAGGAACTATGCCCAACAGGAACTATGCAGATGCCTCTTTCAAGTTCACACCAAGTTCCCTGTGGCCCACCAGCGCCTCATTCCGGGTCACACCATCAACACTCCCATTGTGTTTTCCACTCTGGAAGTAGCCTGGACGCTGGAGGGCCAAAGCAAATATTTTCTGAGCTTGGCATGGCTCCAAGGTGGAGAGGTCAGGTTGCTGACCTTGAGCTCTTGAGGCTTGAGGGTTGCATGGCAGCTTTCCATCCTCAGATGATCACTGGGTGGGGGAAGGAGTCCATGCTGGTTATGGGACAAACTGGTCAGGAGCCATTTCCTTTTCCCATCTTTAAGAACCCTTTTGTAAAGTCACCTTCACGTGTTTCCAATTCATAATAAATTCTATTTTCAGATTGTCTTGTTTATTCTATTTCTTAGGATTCCTCCCAGTTCTATGACATGTGTCATAGAATTCACCAATGTGCAATATTGTTGCAGATCAATGTCCTGCTAGAGGTACCCAAGACCAGGCTGGGTCCTCCCAGGGCTGAACCCCACTCAGTGCAGGAGGTAAGCATTGATGAAGTTCACATTAAAAAAAAGATGAATCCCCCTCTCCACTGCTCAGCCCCCTCTGTCTGTCTAACCCAGAGCCAGGGACTGGTGACCAATATTTCAGAGGCTGTTTCCCATGACAACTTTCTTGTCTAAGATCATTCATCAATTTCTAAGCAGGAAAATCACTTTGTGGAAAACTCATATGAATTCCCAAATCTTGGGGCTGAAGAGGTACACTGTAAGATATAAGACAGACTTTTCCTGTGACAGTAGGAAAATTCCCATATCCCCTCAGGCCTCCCTTCCGGTCTCCAACCACCACCTCACTTTTTCCATGACCTTATCAATTTCTGATAGGCAGTGGCTAATCCAGCATTTAAAGGAAAAGAAACCCTGGGAAAAATGAATCCCAGCACCCACACACCTATCCCCACTCTCCCCATGCAGACACCCATAATAGACTCAGAACTGGTCTGTGAATTATGAGATCATTATAACCAGTTGCATCAATTTGCCTACATGTGTGGACTCTGAGACAGAAAGAAACTGAATTAAACAGGAAGTCATCTGTGATAGGAGGCCTCAGATACCCTTACAAAGCCTGCTTTGGCCTCCAGAGAAAGAAGCAAGATAGAATTTATTAGAAGTTCTATTGGTAGTATTTAAGTGTAGTTGATAGTTGGTAGAGCCATTCCTTAAGTATTTCTGCTTTTCTCTTTCTCTACATACTAGGTAGAATTGTATTTCCTGAACCATGTGGCTGAGTGTTACCGCATGACCAGTGCTAGCCAATGAGTTTATAGAGGAAGTGATATACATAGACTTACTGGCTAAGCATTTATTTGCTGGTGGCAGATCCTGTAGGTCTTTCTCTTTTCCTTCTGAAATTATGACTAGGAGCATGATGGTAGCAACTCTATTTTAATACAGGAACCCAGAAGATGAGCAGCATGAACAGTATTGATTTATGCTTCTGAAACTTGGTGTCATTTGTTACTGCCACATAACCTAGCCTATACTAACTGAAACATGGTTTGGAACATAGGCTTGATGGAGGAGAAAAATCTTAGTCTCAGTATCTAAAGGTGTTCCTTCCTCTTCTTTTCCTCTTAATAATATTAGTAATAGCTTTATTAATTTGAGTCACTTAACTGAATTTCACTGAGTACTATGATATATATATATATATATATATATATATATATATATATATAAAGTATAGATTAGTGATACTTCCTCCTCAGCATTCTATGAAAAGTCAATGAGATAATGCTTGTAGAGTGTCTCACCTACTGTCTGTGCTATATACTTAGTATATGTCATTGATTCTGAAATGCCTGTTTGTTCACATTCACCTCTTCTGACATTTATAATCAATGCTATCTTCCAATTGATTGGCAGTGATTTTCTTTCTCAGCAACATAGAAAATAGTTCTGTGCCTTACTTTCAAATGGACTCAGAGACACTTAATATAATAGTTAGCACTCAGTAAGTGGCAGAAATTATTCTTTTCTTTCATATTACGCATTGAAGTTATCGGTGTTTTTAAAACCAGGAAAATGACAGTCATTAATTCAGAGGAGTGGATGGCTGGTGGTGGAATGAATATAACCATCCAGAACACTGCCTGCAGAGAGCCTGCCTGATCACACCTTCTCAGAGTAGGCACAACATTTAAGTCTAGAAGAGCTCTTGAAGAGGCTAGCATTTAAACTATGGCATAGCCACACGGGTACAGCAGTAAAACAAGTGGGGTTTTGGTGTAGAATTATTCAGCAGGATCCAGGTTAAAATGGAAACTTAGACAATCCATTTCTCCTTTCTTAGGTTTGTCATTTGTAACATGGAGGACTGATAGATTTCTAATGGAATCTTTATGCACATAAAGTGTATAAAGCTGTCATCTCCAATATGGTAGCCATTGGCCATATATGATTATTAAGCATTCAAAATGTGATGAGTCCAAATTGGAGTATGTTTTAAGTACACAATATATAGCAAATTGCAAAGATTTAATATGAAGAAAGAATGGAACATATCCCATTAATATTGTTCATATTGATAAGGAAATAACATTGTTGAAATGATAATATTTTGTATATCCTGGGTTAAGTAAAATACTATTAAAATGAATTTATCTTGTTTCCTTTTACTACTTCTTATGTACAAAATTTTTAATTACACTCATAATCTGCATTATTTACCACTAAAAAATTTCAAATTACATTTACAGCATGTGTTATATTGGTCCAGGACAATGCTTGGTCCATGGTAGGTTCTGGCAAATTTGTTAAACAAGGGTGAGCAGCGTCTAGGCCTATAGGAGATAATGTCCAGGTTCCTTCCCAAGTAAACTGCATGAAAGGACAAAAAGAAAACATCTCTTCTTTCCTAGTGTATGTCTGGGGTATGTAAAATTTACACTCATTTTGGAGAATCAGCAAAAATTATATCATGTCTTGATCTTTTTTGATCCCTTCAGCACCAAGAAAACATGCAAAAACAGTTTTGGAAAAAGGGGAGAGCTTCCCATTATTGTGTATCAAGATGAGGTCAATGCATTTCATTTTGCTTATGGTCCCTGTACTCTCTCCCCCAGTCATGCTGATGGTTACATTTCTCAGGGCTCAGGCATGATATTTTCTGTGACCTGTTTGTCCTCCTGACTAAAGAGTTAGCTTTCTGAGAGCAGGCCCCATATCTGTTGTTTTTTTAACCCCACCATCTATTATGGTGTCTGGCTCAAATTAAGTCTTCAACAAACATTGGCGTAAAGAATAAGCTAATTACTCCAGAGGATCTTCAGGCATTGTGACTTTTAGTGCTCTTTGTTTATCCCAAGTTTTAATATGTGTGCAGTGTTTATAGGAGCAAGAAGGCTTGAACTGTATGAACTTAGGCAAGAATAAAACCTCTTAAGCCTCAGTATTCCCATCTGGTAAATGAGAATATTTTTCCTTCTATTAATACATACTTTGCAGGATTATTGTGCGACCAAGCAGTAAAAGCAGGCAAGGAGTGTGTTACCTCAGCTGCCTTCACAGTCCGTTTAAGCAAACTTGTTTATAAACTGGGGCAAGCTTCATGGGACCCGGTTAAGTGTATTCTTTCCTGCCACACATACCTAGGTGCACAGCATCGGGGGAGAGGGCAGATTCTAGTTATCCTTTTATGATCATCAGTGTGAGAGGTCCAAACGGGTTTTGTAGAAGACAAATCCCTAGGCATAGGAATGGATAACAGTCATTGCGATGGTGAGGAGGATGGTAATGATACAGCTCGTCTTCATTTTACAACCTACCTGTTTAAAAACTGTAGGAACCAGAGCAGCAGTGCAGCCTTGTGGTAGCTTCTTCTGCAGTGTAGTGCTGAAGTTTTGTTGATTGTACTATGGTTTTATGTTCGGTTACACACCACGGTACTGCAGGTACGAGTTAGGCAAATAAAAGCAAAGTCATCAAGTTAGAGTTTCCTTTGACCATTTCTTCCTTCTGAACATTGCAATATATGTACTCTATACCAAGGGTGGCTAATCCATGGCACATGTGCCACAACTGGCTGTTAGCCCTGAAAGCTCTCAAAGGTTTGCTATGGCTACAGCTGTTCATTTAGCCACTAGTTACATAACAACCTGGTCACAGTAATGTGACTCTGTTAAGAGAGAAATGTCTGCAATTTTAAACAAATAGGACAGAATTGAAATCAGTTGATGAAGTTATAGAAAGATGAATTTGTTGTGATGTGAGATTGTCTGACTTGTAATAAGAGACTCAGATTCAAGTCTGAGTTCTATTCTGCTGAGCCTCAATTCCTCACCTGCAAGCCAGGGCTAAATTATAAATTAGTCCCTGTTCTGCCCATCCTGAAAGGCCACTGAAAGAGGAAACATGATGAGGAGGTACGATCACTTTATGAACTGTGATACCCTTTGAAAATGCAAATGCAAATGATTATTGATTATCTTTAGAGCGTCTGTCAGCAAAATCGGCTCCCTTGTGAAACTGTGACCATAGGCCAGAGATGATTTGGATCAAGATTGGGTTTTAAAAGCCAGGTGATATCTAGACAGCAGAGACCTGGGCGGGAAATACTGTCAAACAATGCTGAGCCCACAGGCTCAGGGCTGGGTGCGTGCCATCTGTCCTGGACAGGCAGAAGTTCAGGGCCTCTGCTACCAGCTTCTTCTTGAGCACCGCCTTGGAATTGAGAGACCAGGTCTGCACCCCTCACATACCCACGATTCCTCATTCTGGATTAGAACTGCACCCTGCAGATGGTGGCTTCCTTAGGAACCCCACTGTGCTGCAGTCTGAAGGAATGACGTGCTGACTGCTGGAACAGAGGTCTCTAATAAATGACTAGCGTGGGTCTGTGCACATCAAACAGTTCTTAGAAATAATATTTTGAGGAGTGAAGTATAAATGAATGGGAAACACATGGGTTACATTTCCGTGAAATCCACTTGCATGTAGAAATGAAAGAAAGCCTTCAGGCATCACGTGCTGGGATTCATTTTACCTAACACATAATACAATAAAAACCTCAGAGGCAGAGGACGCATCCCAGAAGGACCACTTTCCTCCAGCCCCTGACAGCACCCTCTAATTCTGATAGAGTGGGGTGTGAGGAAGAAGTAGAGTGAGGTGTTAGAAATGGAGGTGACAGGGCAGGCCAGGAAGCTTCCCTGAGAAGTGGCTAAGTCCTTTCTGCCCTTTGCTATCCACAGAAAAGCGTCTCTGAGTTCTGGCTGCAGAAGAGCAGGGAACCAGGCTCCTTACAAAGACCAAAGTGGTCCCTGGGCTGGGCTCAGCGGAAAGCTGCAGAGACGACTGTGCAATGCATCAGAAGAAATGGAAGCTAAATAGTGTTTAATTGACAGAGCAGATTGTTTACTTTCGAATAATTGCACTAAATTGCAGTGCTTAAAAAGTACTTAGACTTTGCGACTTGGCTCTGCTGGCCTGCTCCAGTGGAGTGGGGAGGGGGGCAGGCCTAGGGAGGCCCGGAAAATCCTTGGAATGGACGGAGAGGGAACTGACTGAGGGGAAGATGAGCTGGGCTGGGTAGCCACGGTCCCCGCCTCTTCTTGCTTTGCTGAAGGTGCTTCTCACCTGACCCTGAAGCTTCTTCCTCCTAGGATGACGTGCTCTGTGTTCAGTGCCTGGACCCGAACCACCCCATGAGTATCCCATACCCACACCTATCACCCACACATGGGGTTAACAGTTCTGAAAATCTGCTACTTTCAACAGAAGCAGTATTCCTATCAGCTTGAGGAGCCAAGGAGCCTGATACGGACCCGGGGCCCCAGGTGATATAAGTGTGTGTTCAGCGGGGGCTGAGTTGCAGAAGCTCTGAAATACTTCTGCAGAGGCTGAGACACTACGGCTACCCCAGCTCCTGAGTGGCCCCTGCCTTCCCACTCACCCTAATCCCTTCTCCAGAGACCCCAAAGTACTTCCATACTTGGAAACTAACAAATGAACACCTGGCACTGGAGGGGCCTTTTTGGATTCCTCTCCCCCACATGAGTTCTGTTCTGAACCAAATGATGTTCATATTGTCATGGTCACTCAAAGCTATGACATGACTCTGATGACTGCTCCCAGCCAAGTCAGTGCCTGTGAGTCATGTGCAAGTTGACAGAGGGTGGAAGGGATAAATGATGCAGGAAGATGCATCCCACACTGCAGGATGGTCCTTGTCAGACCCCTGACCTGCCACTCCCATCCCCAGCCCCGACACTCAGGCCCAAGCCGGGCGGTCTCAAATATTTGGCTCTATGGGCAGCAGTTCTAAGCTTTCTAACATGCTTCTCAAGGGCCTAGGAAAATATCTGAGGGCTGAGAAGCTATTTTTGGCTCTGAAATACACAAAGGAACTCACAAATCTAAAGTTAATATAGCCTTAAATGTCTACACGCCATAACATTATGTCGACACCACTGTAAGCCAATTCAATTTATATATGGTTCTTTAAAAGTTACATTTTTGAGTGAATTTTCATTTATTTGATATGATTGAGGAAGGAGAGTTTCTAAAGTCAGGGTCTTGGGCTCAAAAAAGTGTTAAATGGTCTTGAGCCCAGCGCTAAGATGCAGTTCCAGTCCCTGTGCTCCAGGGTTGCTGACCACACCCCTTCTACCCCAAGTGCCTCCACCCCGTGGCCCAGTGGACAGGATGGACTCCTCCTTCTACTCCTCAGACCATTTGCTCTCAGAGTGCCGTTGGGCCAGTTTTTGATATCTGATTTTTAGCCATGAGTGTTTGCTCAAGGTGGGCCTTAGCATATCCCTGCTCCCCTACTCTCTCCCTCTGCAAGATCATCTGTCCCAGCCGTGTCAACTGTCACCTCCCTGTGGCCAGCCTCCAAATGAGTGTCAGACCCATATCTCCAAGTACAGATTGAATGTCCCCTCTCAGATGTCCTGCGCATTCCCCTACTCAGCACGTCCCAAAGCTACCTCACCTTCACCCCAATGGCTGCCTGGCTGCGTGCTGTCTTTCCTGGTTCCAGCAGTGTTCAGTCAGGCTCCCCAGACTCCTAGAACTCTGAGTCCTCTCCAACATCTTCCTTTTCTTTGGCATTTCTCTCCATGAGCCTGCTATGTACACTTGTTCTTTCTTCCCTTTCTGTTCTAATGTTTACATTCACCTCTTCCCTCTTCTTTCAGCCCCATGGCCCTGGCCTAGGCCAAGAACACAGCAGGCTTCCTCTCCAGTGCTAGCCTGGACCATGGATGGTGGTTAACTGGAGCACAAGGCAGAGAGCCATGGTTGACATGGAAGACAAAGATGGGTAAGATGGTGATGTCTGCCACAGACACCGGAAGAAGAGGTGGTAGCAGAAACTTCAGCATCCCCAGTCTAAACCCTTTCAAGTTGTCCCCTGACCCAAGGCAGTTGCTACCTGCCTGACCTCCCAACCATCCATCTCTTACTTCACGCTGTCTTATACATTCATACAAGATTAGCTGGGAATACATTTGTGTTTGACAGGTGCATCCAGCCCAGAAACCATCTCTAACTTTTTATTCACGTGAGGCCCCTGGGCTGGCATTTACAGCCCACCTGGTTCAACTGTGGCTCTCTTCTCTCCTTAATCTCCCATGGCCCTGAGCTAACACCATGCTGCCACTAATCTGGCCTGGTCATCACTCCTTGATTTTGTCCTGCTCCTCCCTCCACATTAGTGCTTATGACCTTCCTCCAGTCAGGAATCTCCTTTTCTTTCTACTCCATTCCCTATTTCTTCCACCCTACTGTTCAGACCTATCTCAGTGATGGCTCACCTATCAAAAAGTCACTCTGACAAATGTGATTCTAGGAGATTCATCCAATTTAACTTATTTGATCCCCTTCATAGTGCAATAACAGAAATATCTATTTATTAGGAGCATTCCTTTTTTATAAATGAGGAAACTCGGGCACAGAGAGTTTAAATACCAGCTTTTGAGGAGCAGAGCTGGAGTAAGAGCCCAAGGAGTCTGCTTATCATGCTTTCTTGCCCCTAAATTCCTACCTCTTCAGGGAAGCCCCACCAACCCCTCCACTGCAGCATTAACTACCTGAATCACTCAGCTTTTACCAAAGCTTCTGTCTTTGTTTCACTGTCAGCCTCCTCTGTTTTATTGTCAGATGTTAGTGAGGACAACAGCAAGCCAAGCCTGTGGGTCTGTGTGACAGTGTTAGTGATTGATATTCATTCACCCAGTGATTTCTTTCTTAAGGAGATTAATACACATATTATTTCATTTTATTTTCACTAGGGAAGATAGGAAGGATAATTTGGATAATAATTTATCTATATTTCATGCTTAAGGAAACTGAGACCAGAAGGGTCAAGCAATCTGCCCAAGCCTTATAGCAATGAGCCACCATTTTCCTCTAGCTGGCAGTTTCCCTCTTCTGGGTTACCATGGAGAGAAGAAGGTGTGAGAGATAAATGGTAGAAGTCTGTCCCATGTCACATATGAGCTGAGAGGAGGAGACCCCTGTATGGTAGAGGTGAGGGCCCCAATGTCCAAAAGGAAAAGGGCATTTCTACAGCCTCAGAACATATTGAAAGGAGAGGTAATATGACTCAGGCAGGTTCTTAAAGAGGTCTGGACTCTCCTTTTTTCTCTCTTCTGCTCCTCTTTCTTTCCAAGTCTCACCACTTCCTATGAAACATGATTTTTAGTGTCTCTGGGGTTATGACAAAAAGCCCTCTTATGGGACAAACAGGACCACTGGCCACTTCTAGCCAGGAGAGGCATGGTGGAAGTCTGACCCTGCAGACTGCAGCCAAGGGACGCCTGGCCTGCTCCAGGTAATCCCCACAGAAGCGATGTCTCAAAATAGACTCCATGGCTGACTCTATTTTCAGGATGGAAATTGCATGTATGTTTTTGAGAAGGCACAGCAAAAAAAAAAAAAAAAGACCACTGCTAATGCCCCCAACAATGAGACGAGAAATCCCCATTAATGAAGTGAGTCCCTAACCCTTTCTGACCCAAGGTAGTTTGTATTACCTGAGTTCCTCAGCAAATCCTAAAGGAGGGCAGTTGCCAGCTTCTAAATTTGGGCATTTGTGGGTGCCTATTGGCAGAAAGAAGAAAGTATCACTGTAGTCCTGTGGTCTGACTTGAAATCCAGTCAAGCCCCAAATTCTAAACAGAAAGCAGCTGTTTGCCCAGAATCAGAGCTGGGATGGTCCCTATCGGTGCCTCTGCCCCCCACCTGCCCCCTTTCATTTTTCCTTCCCTCTTTTTTTTTTTTCATTACTAACGTTGCAAAGAAGCTCAGTGTGAATGAAAATTGGGATGGGTGCAAATTCAAGCCTGCATTATCTGCCATAGACAATCAGGGATTTGGGGTGGGCCCATGGGTAAGCCATCCAGGCAGACCTGCCCCAGCACCACTGTTTACAGAAGAAAGGAAAAAATAGAAATCGATCTATGGCGTTGGTACAGGGGCCGGGTCAGGCGGGCCAGAGGATTCAGTTGCCACTCTTTCAGCCATGCGAAATGCCAGCTGATCTCTATCGGACCCAAACTGGGGTATCTTTGAGGTAAATCTCCTGTTCCACACTTGGAGCCAGGTCTCTGTTTTCCGATGCCCAGGCAGTGCTGTCCACCACCCAATCCACCCTGATCAGGTGACATCTCAGGTACCAAGCAAGGCAGCCACTCCTACATGGCCCCTTCCTGATGTGGGTCTTTTGACTCTTTCTGGAAGAAGGGTCTGTCCCCACCAAATGTCCCTATCAAGCTGTGTTATATTCCCAATAATGAACCCCCATTTTAAAGGCTGCCCCTTTTGAATGCCTACTTCTTGAATTTATTAACAATCGCTAACTGGGGAAGGTGTAGAGACCAGCAATCTGAAACCAAGACAGAGCAGATATGTTTGTTGAATGCCTATTCTAACCAGGCATGGAGAACAGTGCTTTTCACTCCTTATCCTCATAGTGATGGGCATGCTCTTTCCCATTTCACAGATGAGAAGGCTGAGGTAGAGAGACATGTCATAACATTTCCCCTGGAAATGCCACCCAAGAGACCAGACTAGGAGTTGAACCAAAGTCCACCTGATTCCAAAGCCTAGTTTTTCCCCCACAACCAGCCGCTTCCTACCAACACCAGATGTCTTTATATTAGACTACCTTGTATTTCTGCGTGTCTAAATTCATCAACAGGCACAGCCTTGCACTTCTGTCTCTTTCATTGGGTCAACCGGGTAATGGGACAAAGGCACCTCTGGTGTGTTCTTTCCCAGCTTTCTGCAGTCCTGTGTCTGTGGATCTATTCACAGGTTTTCAGGCAATAAATCAAGTTGTTTGAAGATTAAAAATAAGCAGGGGAAGGAGGGACTCATATTGGCTGAGGCCTTTAAGCCGTGGTCTACAAAAATAAAGACTGGCTTGAGAGGCTTGCTGCTGGCAGGGGAGGAGTCCTGCAGCAAGGCCGCTACCATGGCGTGCGGATGGGGCCTCTCTGCAAGTTGGGCCCTGCTTCAAGGTGCCTTCTCATCAGGCCCCGGGCCAGGGTGAAATGTGACTTCCAGTGGGACAGTGGGAGGTCCTTTAGGGGACGTGGAGGGTGACTGTCCATGCAACGGGCAGACTTGGCAGGGCCCATGGTGTTTTCTTTGCACAGAGAGCTCTCGGGAGCCAGTTTTCCAATCCTTTGCTCCTGTCTATGACCCTTACCTTCCCCTCTTCCTCCCCCGCTTCTTCCCGCTCTCAATGAGTGTGGCGGGAACCTGGCCAAGGCCAGAGAGAAAATGAAGACATTTCTCAAATGGCATGTTCCGGTGGCTGAGCGCTGGCTGGCACAGCCTGTGAGGAAGCGGGGCCGGTTCCCTGACCATCCCTTAAATATCCTAAGTATGTTCCCTCCGCCACCGCAAAACCACAGTAATGTCTTCCTGCCTTCCCCTCCTCCCTCGGACCCGGGGTCTGCGCAGAGAGCAGCCCGCCGCAAGGTCCCAGAGGCGCCACGGCTGCCAAGGGAGGGGCCACAGCCAGCCTGGCGCTTGGCGGGCCTCTGGCTAGCACTGGGCTTTGATAGCACATCCTGTCCGCTTCTGGCCGCCATAGTCAGTGCTGCTTCCCAGGGTGAGGGCATCTACGTCCTGGGGAATGCTTTCCAGCCCCTTGACACTCCTGGGACATGGGCCTCCGTCTCGCCACTGTTTCTGGACAGAGTTGGGCACAAAGCTGACCTACTGGGCACTCACTCCAGGCCCAGGGCTATTTCTGACACTGAGTATAATGTATGACCCCTTGGGAGGCCACTGCCTTTGCTAAGCCTCTATCATACCAGAAAAACTTTGGGGACGTTGATTGGTCTTGGAACTTTCTTCTGGCAGTTTGGTGGGAACTCAGACAGACAAGAGGAAGACTGCTGATCAAAGATAGCAGCCCCAAGTCTTAGGACATTCTCATTTCCCTGTTTTATTTAGGAGAAGACAGCTCTCTGTGCTGTCACACCAAGCTGAGCTACTCACACCAAGACCACCACTGAAGTCACAGGTCCCTTCACAATGGGGGCTTCCAGCACAGCCAGGGATGGGCAGTTGGGTTGCTGAGGAAAGGGCTGTGGGGGCTCTGCTGCCCACTGGAAGGAGGTGGGTCTTGAACTGGGCATCTGTTTGTCCCTGCCCTTTTACATAGGGCTACAAAGGTCTTCTAAATTCTTCCTTAAGATTGGTCGCTCGTATTTCCATTTCTTGGAAGACCCTCCAAATACCAGCATTCCCAGGGGTCTGGCCTTTTTCTTAATACTTTATTTTCAGCTTTCATAATGCAGCCCATCTTGTGCCTTTTGAACCTGTCTTGGTTGGAGTCTCTGAAATCTGCATCTCTTCCCAGTCACTGTGCAAGATCTAGACCCAGCCTTCTATCCTTCTCTGGAAGCTTCCAGAAGTTCTCTTTTCATACAACTCATTCAAAATAACCTGCTATCTTGTTCCTACACCAACTCTTCTTCTTATGCATTTGTTCCAGTTCACAGCACCACCACACCCTGGGGATACCCCACAAATCAAATCTTAGACTTGACTTTGGATGAGCCCTGACTTGCTGCTACACCACCAGCTTGCATGCAGTCTTGTATCTCTTTCATGTACCCTTTCCTTCTTTTCCTTTCTTTCTCTTTTTACCTCTACCATCTATGATGATGTAGGATATTATCTGGTCCTTAGAAGCAGTCACTACTGATTTTTTGTCACTTACTTAGGGAACACTTTTTGTTTCTGCTAGACTGCTCAGTTCCATTTCCCAGACTATATCTCATTTTCCCTGCCCTGTTTCTGGATCTTAGCTCGTAGGTATAATGGAACCCAGATGTAACAGACAAATGGTATATTTCCTGCTCCACCACTCCTTTGGACCCTTGCCACTCCCCAGCAGGATATGAAACCTTAAGTCTCCTGGCCTTAACTGAAAGCTTCCTCTCCTTTGGACAAGGTATTACCTATGATTACCTGGACATATACTGTACAATAGAAGAGACTATAGGTCATTTTCATGGCTATTTTAGAAAAAGTCATACCGCTTCTAGTTGGCATTGTCTCAGGCTTTATACCTCTAGAGTCTAGAGCCACCATAAAAGAGGTCCAGCAACATTTAAGCTATCATGCTGTATAGACCAGTGGAAAGAGAGAGGAAGAGGAAGGGAGACCCAAGGGGTCCTCCCTCGTACAACACCTATCATCTGTTTTGGACTTCCCAGCCCAAGAGCCAACCACCACCTTGTGCGATTGGGGACCTTCAGATGACCTCAGTCCCACCACCATCGGGTGGCAATTGCTTCAGAGATGTGAGGGAGACCTACTTAACTGAACCCAGTATGTATCCTCAGACCATAAGAATCCCTGGTCTGAATCCACTAGGCTATGAGAAAACAATAAATTATTATTACTGTCTAAACCACCAACTTTAGGTTGGTTCATCACACAAAAGTAGGTTACTGGCTTTAAGACCAGCAAGCCCTGGTTTGGTAGTCTGGTTCTAAGACAAGCTGCTCAGCCAGGTCTCTTGCCTTCTGAACCATCTGAGTTTCTCGGCCTATTAAACAGGAGCCATAAAGTCAGATAACACAGAAAGCATACTGCCCACTCACCTGGTTTCTGATGAATGATGACTTGTAGCACGAACCCCTATAACTAACCCTCTGTAGTATTCCCAACACCAGGCTCAGAGTAGCTGAACTCTGTCTTGCCCAAATCTCCTTTGCCTTAATGATGCTTCTCCAGCAACAAGAAAATAACCTCAGCTCCACAATGGAGCTCCACAATTGTCTGCCTGACACATTTGCACTTTTTTTTTAATCTTGTGGATATGTGCCATGATGGTAGAACCCATCGACTTGTCTCATTAGCCAGACCCCAAGCCATTGTTCAAGCTTCTCATGTTCTCTGAACCCATCTCTACTCAGGCATAATGGGCTACAGTGACAATTGCTTGACCAGGGTGCATGGACAACAAGGCCCCTCCACATCTTAGGGTTACCCACAAGATCTTACAGAAGGGTCATCTTCCAACCTGCAATCCTTGTGCTTCAGTTTTAGCTGCTTCACCAGGGCCCGCACAGCCCTCTCTGCAGCCAGAAGCTGGCTCTTTCCACATCACCCACTTATAGGCCATGATTTGTCTCATACAAACCACAGCTCCTCCACAACCAACCTAGCTGGATGGTCAGCACCTTCCGCCTCCAACATACGGAATGCGCATGATGAGAGAGATGGGATATTCCTAAAGTGTGACTGACTCTGGAGTTTAGAAGTTTAGGAGTTTAGGGCTAGACCAAGTAGGCACAGTGTATAGATCTATCCAGAGAGCCAGAGAACATTAGGCAGAAGGCATAGTTTCTGGGACCTGGAGACTCCTCCACATGTGTCTCCCTTCCATTAAGGGGATAAAAATGGGGTGTCATCTATAAGCACCAGCACTATGCTTGGCCAAGGACTGACACAGTTCCTATTTCTCCCCACTAAGTTTTCTTCACTGATGCATTCAACCAGCACTTACTCCTGGACCACCATGGTGCAAGTATGTGCTTGGAACAAGTGGTGATGAGGACACGGGCTCTGTCTTCAGAGAGCTTCTCCTTTGGGTGCATGTGGAGTATGTGGGTTGGCAAGTGGGAGTTCAAATAATTAAACAAACATTTGTCATACAGGTAGACCAGCACTGGGAACCAGGTCAGGGAAGTCTTACAGAGGAGGCAGCAGCTCAGCTGGACCACGGATACCTGACCAGGTCAAACAGCAACTAGAGCAGGCAGTGGGGAACTGGGAGCAGTGTCTCAGGTTGTAGAGACAACAGGTACAGGGCTGGAGGTGGACAAAGACACAGCACATCTGTGACACTCACAGTAGCCAATGTTGGCCCAGCAGAGATGAGCAGGCAGAATGGAGAGGCGCCCTGGGCTCTGGTCCCAAAGACACCACAGGGCACATTAACTAGCTTGGCTTCATCCTTGACTCACTGATGGGCCTTTCTCCTACAGGTCAGATCTGCATTTTAGAAAAAAATTGAATCAACAAGATGGTGACTGAATAGTGGGGCCATGGCTCTGAAATCCACAACTAGGAGATGATTGTGATCTCCAGGTAAACATTTGGAGGGGAGTGGACCACAGAGATGGCACAGGGAGAGAAAAGGATGGGTGGACAGTCCCCAGGGAAGTACAAGAAACAGAAAACACATGGAAAGTTGGGATACAAACAGTGCAGTGATTTAGAAGAAGAAAATTTCAAAGGAGGAGGACCAACTGGCATTCCAAGGAAGAAGAGGTGATTAGAAATGGCCTGCCATGGAGTCCTCAGCTATGAGCATCTGTCTGCTTTTGCCTTTTGTTTAATTGGGTCATTGTCTTCCAGGAGACCCAAGTTCCTATTCCCTCTTCCAGGTACTCCTGTCTTCATGATAGAGACCTGGCCAATACACATTCCTCAGGCAGCAGAGCCTATTACAACCCTCTAGCCTCCAGGGTAGAGAGATTCTGAGTTATAGGGGTGAGCAGTGTGGAGTAAAAGAAATGACCTTCTAATAGGTCTATCATGTACCTCAGATCCAGGGTTTAGTGACCAGAGGTGAGATGAAAATCCAATAGAAGACTCAAGTGGTCACTGAGAAGGACAAAGACATGAGGATGGCTTCTAGCCTATTAGGTGGTTCTGGGAGCTTACAGACCCAAGAATGCTGTAGCTCCTGGCTCAGCAGTGGGGCTTCAGTAAGTCTGTAGGTCCTCACTGGGTCAAGTGGCAGTTGTTTTCAACACCACTACCTACAAATGCTCTATCAACTAACTTTTAGGAAGTGGAGGAAAGGCTGGGAGATCATTCTGTTCCAGACCAGCTCAGCAGAACTCTACTGAGCCTCTTTATATGTCTGTGGTAATTGGTGGCTCTGGTGGCTGGGGTGAGGGGTTACCTGATAGTGTTCTTACTCATGTATCTGGTGATGGTAGTTGACACGATGTCATGAAATGAATGAGCTATTTGACCTCACTCTTTGGTTAGCTAGCAGGGGCTTATTGATACAGTAGCATCAGAGTTCCAACTACAGGAAAAGCAAGGCTCAATAAGCAAACATTTTTCAATCTCTGCTTCTATGACAGTTGCTACTGTCTCACTGGCCAAATCAAAACACATGATTAAAGCTCAAGTCAGCATTGAGAAAAGATTACAGAAATCATCAAGGGCATGGATAAAGGAAGGAACTTATTGTTCTTTTTTTTTTTTCTTTTGGTATCGGAGATCGAATCCATGACCTCATGCTTGCCAGGCAGGTACTTATGCTGCTGAGCTAAATCCCCAGCCCCTATTGTTCTTATTTTTGAAAAACAATTTACTAGGAATGCATGCGTATGCACCTGTAGATCGATGCCTAAGTGTATCTCTCTATATGGGTACATACACATTTGTGTACATGTATGTCCATACATGTGTATTGAGTATGAAAATAGGTGCAGACGCTCCACAAAGTAGGTTCTACTAGCTGTACAGTCACATGTAGAATATCTATTTATATGTACGCACATATATGCATGTGGACGTATGTAGATGTGCCTTAACGTGTATGGCATGCATGCAGAGCACTAGCAAATCAGCTCTCATGATGATGACATGAAACTGTTCTGTCTCTGGCTAGAAATCACTTCTCTCCAACTATTTCCCGTCTTATATCCACTCAGCCCTCAGAAGACTGTTTTCTGGCCCCGGCTCCATTATGCAATGCACACTCATGAATCAGCAAAACACAATAAACATCCCTCAAATGAGATGAGCAGCTCTTCTGTCCTGAGCACTTACCACTGCATTTCATCAATTTGGATGACATTTCCCCCATTTTAACATGAAATCGGGCCCCATCTCACAAAGGATAATGTCTTATAACTACGAGTCAGTGTCTGTCATGATGCTGGTGTCACTGCTTGGATGAGCTTGGTCATAGCTGTCCCCTGGTTGTCACTTCACTGCAGTTCTCTCCATCATTATATGAACTGCGCCCATGGTAATTGCTGCTTTACGTATTTTCACTAAGATCAGCTGATGATCCAGCAATGAAATGAAAAGTTTCTGTGCATGCAGAGGGCATGGATGTGAACAGCAAGCATGCAGGTGGGGTTGGTAGAGCAGATGTTTCTAGAGGAATGGTCACAGTGCAGTATTTCCTTGCAAAGCCACAATAAAGTGCATTATGGGACCTATGATAGGACTGCTTCCCAAGGAGATGACATGGTGTTACTTTATATTACTGGGATACATTCTAAAGAATTGTCCATCACTCAAGAAGAATGAGTTGAAGCCGGGAAGAAATGCCAAATACCTGGGATGTATTAAATAAATTTCTAAGCAATAAGAGACTCGCTGAACCAATTTTTGCCTCATATCATTGATAAGATACTGTGTCAGAACTTAACAGATATTTTTTCTGCTAGTGGTGGTTCCTGCAGTTGACAGTCTTAGATTAGATGTGATAGGGTGCATGCCCAAAACTTCAATCCTGTCCAGCCCTCAGACTGTGGCTGTTACCCTGTTATTACAGATATTAAAGCCGAGCCTCAGAGGGGCTGATGGGCTTGTCTGAGATCACACAGTCAGAAGGCCAGTCCCTGACCTCACAGTCTAGGCTTGGAACGATCCTGTGTGTAGACACCAGGGCCTGAACGATGTGGGATAAAGAACCATCTCTTGACATTTGCACCATGCGTGAATCCTGGGAAACACCTTCAAGCCATAGCATGAATGGACATGACACATGTGTGGTGTGCATGAGCAATTGTCTGAGAGGGCAGATGTGGGAGCCTGTGGTCCAGAGACAACACTGGGAAGCTGCCTATCATTCCCCTGGCAGCAGTGGGGTGGTCTATACTCAGGACTCCAAGTAGGGTAGGAAGGATAGGAGTCTCGATGGTCATGTCCTCTCTGGTTCACTTCTGCAGGGCTCCACACACTGACTGCAGCTTGGGGATGGGAAAATTTACTGTCTTCTCTGTGTCTTACTTCCAGATTCTCAACAGCAAAGCCATCATCCCTCTGCTTTCTACAAAAATTCCCTCCGTAAATGTGCCAACCTATTAGCACAAAGGCACAGTTTACCCCTCCCATGGCAGTAATTTCCAGACTCTTGTCCCACTTTTTGAACATTTTCCTGTCCTCTAGTAGTGCCTGCTTCATTGATTTTGTTTCTTAATCAGCCTTCTTTTTACAGACCTGTATCAGTAGATTATGTCCAATTACGCTGCAGTAACAAGTAGCCCCACAGATGTTAGTGTCTTATAATAATATCAGCTTCCAGTCTGAGGTGAATGACCTGTAAACAAAGGAAAACCTCTGTGGAGGAGGCAATGGATTGGTCAAAGGGAAACACCCAGACCCACAGAAGGCTATCTCTTCTTCATAGCACAATTGCCTCACGTACCTAATGAGGAATATCTGTTATTTCTCTCTATTTCCTTCAAGCAGTCCCATCAAGAATCCAGTGAAATTGTGTGGCTGCATGAAAACATGACAATCCTGTTAGTATTCTGCCCATGCTCTTGGGCTTTACAACTGTTGCTTGTCCTGAACTCCCTCCTACTAGCATCCGGATTATTTTGCTTCTAACCTTTCTCAAAATCTTGGGACAGCTTCTCTGACTAGGTACATGGCAGGCCAGGGACTCCAGGGCATCAGCACCCATGGACAGCATCTCTGACAAATGGGACTTGGCATGTGTTTCCCCAGCTCCCTCAAACCTGGGTGGGATAACTGTAAGATGTCTCTTCGCCTTATTTCCTGGAATTCCCATGGTTATTAAACTCTTGAGGTTTGTAAGTGACATACCCAGAGTTTGCTGCCCTCCTTGCCTCACAGCCTGGCTCCTGCACATCCTGGCTGAACTACTCATGCTCACACCCTGTTTCAGGTCTGATGTAGACACCCTGACCATGGAGCCATGGAAGTCAGGTCCTCAGATGAATGAAGAGGGCATTGCTGGCTTCGAAGCACACTTGTGATGCCCCTGTGACAATTCTTGCTGTGTGCTTTGTTAAGTAAAATTTCTCTAGATGCCTTCCCCCAAGTTCACTGCAAATAGAACCACAAACTTCTGGGGTTTGTGGCTCAATACAGCTCCCTATGGAAAGACCGGAAAACCCCAGTCCAACTCCAGTTTCTGGGTTCATAGAGAGATTGTCCAGTGGACAGCAGGAACTGGGTCCCCTTTTAAGCACGTCTCAGGCTGGGGATGTAGCTTAGCCCCAGCGCACTGCCTAGCAAGATGAAGGCTTGGGTTCTACCTCCATGACCACAGAAAAAAATGCATAAATAAAAGAAACCCATCTCAGGACCAAAACCCACAAATGGGATAGATTGGGGTAACTGCTGAAGTCCTACCCATCCCATAAGTTCAGGATACAGATGCCAGAGGAAAGGAAGCCCTGTGCTCAGCCCAGGTGCCCGCTTTGCCCCTTGCAGGCAGCATCCCCTCCTGTCACCTGGCCTTCCATGCTCACTGTCCCACCTCTTGTCACTACACTCTGCCTTCACAATCTTTGAAAAGAGTCTGGACTCTTCCCAGTTCCCAGAACTATTCCCACTCTTCATAACTAAGTCCTAGCGCAAGTGAACCCTCACCATTCTCCTCTGTTTCCTTCTTCTGTCCCACTTAGCCAGCCAGTTCCCACTTGTCCTCTGTTCCTCCAATGGCCTTCCTAAGTCACCTTTGCCTAAGCCCTTATATTTCCTCCTTGGCAGCTCTGGGCACCCATGTGGTGTGTGCCTGACAATCATCGGCTCCATGCCTGCAGGCTGTGGCTGCTCTCCACCCTGTCCAGTGCCCAGCACCAAGCATGGCCTACAGAAGGTCCCCTTAGAACTACGGAGCAAATAACCTTAGGTCCAAGCCAGGGGTCCCCAGGGAGACAGGGCCCAGGGGTGAGGGCACCAAGACAGCAGCAGGGGAGAGAAAACAAGATCCTCCTGTGATTGAGCCAATGAAGTCACCGGTGAGAGAGTGAAGCCAAGGAGCTATAAATAGCCTTGGAAATCATGCATATTACATTAGGGGTGTTGGTGACAGCTTAAGTATATTTCCATAAGGTTCCATTATATTTACGTATTAGTTAATGGATACTTAAAATATTATGTTACTGTAATGCTCATGTTTTATTAGCAAACTATCACATCAAATGGAGTTGCTAAGTGTGATGGAAAATTGGCTCTACAGCTAGATTTCTGTATTTTCACACTGAATTTTTGATTTCTAGTTCCCACCCACCCACCTCCAGTGAGGAGGTGATTTTTCTACAGAACACATGTGATCTCTGCTTCCCACCTGGCTAGGAGGTGTGGGCTACGGATAGTGGACCCCAACCACTCCATGTAAGGCCAGGAGATTTAGCTTAGATCTTTTGAAAATATTAATGCAAGTTCAGTATTAATCTGTTGGGTGACTGAAAGTTATTTGACTTCTGTGTACCTTGGTTACCCTCTCTATTGAACAAAGATCGGACTTGAGAGTCTGTATTTGTCAAAGTTCTTCACAGAAATCAAACCATTGTGGGTGTGTGAGTGGGAGTGTGTGTGGGGGGGAGAGACAGACAGAGAGACAGAGACAGACACAGAGAGAGAGAGATCCCAAGGAAATGGCCCATGAAACTGGGGGAGTTGGCAAGTTGGAAGCTAACAGGGCAGGCTGCAGTCTGCAACCTTGGGGAAGGATTGGTGTTGGCATTACTGCTTGAATCTGAAGGCATCTGGGGGCAAATTTCCCTTCCTCAGTCTCTTCTCCTAAGTCCTTTAGCTGATTAGGTGAGGCTACTGCATCATGGAGATTAATCTATTTCACTCAGAGTCTATTGGCTTAAAAGTTAGTTATTATACTACTAGTTCACTGAGAAGAGTTTTGTGCTATATCTGTTTCTTCTTTGTAGGAGAGAATCTCTTATCTATGCCTTGTACTCTGAGTAACTACCTTGAAGATAATGATATACAGTGTATTAAATGCAGCATTGTTAGTCTCTTATTTTGTTATGAATTTTTATTTTTTCATTAAAAAATGTTTGTTACATCTTTAAAAATACCTTCACAAAAATGCCTATCCTGGAGTTTGACAAAAAACTGGATATGATAACCTAACCAAACTGACATGAAGTGAATCACCAGGGTTGCTAAGGTTTTAAAGCTTCTGTGGGACAAATTCTAGGTTATCTGCAAAGTCACATGAGGCTCTGCTGTCTCCTGGGTGAGAGGCTGATGAGGGTACCTAGAAGTCCCCAGGGCCATGGCAAGACAGAACCAGGGGGCATCGCCCACCCTCAGTGACCTTCAGCTCATCTTCCTTTCTACGCGGGAAGAACCCAAGAAGGATTTCAAACTAAGTGTCTTCCTGCCAAAGCAGCTTCCACAATCCCTGGTGGAACCCTGTAGCTTTTTTTCTTTTTACCTTGTTTTCAAGGGTGCAAAACTCTGAGCAGAAGGTGGGGAAGGGCCTCTGGGCAGAGGAGACAGATGGGTGGGAGTGGGTGGTAGAAATGGGTAGAGATGGGTAGAGATGGGCCAGTGCAGGTTCTGGGTACGGTGACTGGCCCTCAGGTCACTGGGTGGAGGAAATATGTGTGAGACTCCCCTGTTGTATTTTACAGACCAGCCTGGAGCTATTGGTGTCTCCACCAATGCGGCCCCGTGGTGACAGGGAGGTAGATCAGAGGCTGACGAGGGGCACACTTAGGGCTGCCCCTCTCCACCAGGGATATCCAGACCCAGGTTCTCAACTGTGCCATAAAGACTGGGATGACAAAAACCCAGTCAGAAAAGAACACAGACTTTTGATGATCAGATTTCAAGTGCTGACCTCACCGCTTACTGGCCACCTCCTATCTGAGCCCCATTTCCTCACCTGCAGCAAGGGACTCGATGGGGACCAGAACACCCTCTGGAATGGGAGGTTTCATAAACTATTGCACTGGAGTAAATAAGTGAGTAACACCACAGTAAGGACTCAGGGGTGAACTCAAGATCACTCACCAGCTGGCAGGCTTGGACAGTTCCTGAAGATTTTGACCCTTAGTTTCCTGTTCTGAAAAATGGGGCTACTGTGGCATTTGCCTCTCACACAGTATTAAGGCTGTCACTCTCTTGGTCTGGACAATGGAGATGCGGCTGGCACACAGGACAGGGACAGTCCCTGTTCTCATGCAGCTGACATTCTAGTGGCAAGGATATTTGTCTTTGGTATTATTATCAATATTACAAAGCAAAAAATACTGTAAAATATGCCATGAGTTATAAAGAAAAATAAAACAAGAATGTGGGACAGGAATGCCCAGAGGCTAATTTTAACTAGTCAGGGAAGATTTCACTGAGAAGGCCACATTAAAGCAATGATTGGCTAATAGGGTGCAATAGGGCAGTAGCATAGAGGAGGAACAAGAAAACCGTGGCCTCAGAGAGCCATTCCACTACTGTTCCTTCACTGATTGCCCATGGTGGCTTCCTCAGTAGGGCAGATTGGGTGGTGGCAGTAGAGACCCTACAAGCTAAAATACTTAGCATCCAGATTTGTACAAAAAGTTTGTCAGTCGCCAGCAGAAAGCACAGCACAGAATGTCTGGGCCTTATAAGCACTCAATACATGTAGTATTTTGTTTGTGAGGCTGACAGTTAAACGATCCTGCCGCTGAGGTGGTAGAGAGAAGGGACTGAGGTGGCCTCCCTCCCCGCACTAGGCCACAGGCTCATGTCCCGTGCTCTGTTCTTAGAAAGTACAGCGTCTTGGCAGACAGAGCCAGGGAAAAGGGGATCCAGGCAGAGCAAACGGTCTGCCCGAAAATGACAGATTGCCTTTGGAGAATGCTAAGTGGCACATGGAAACAGGCCTCCCATTTCCACCTCCAAAAATACCTCTGCCCTGCATGTGGCCAGCAGCAGGAAGAGGGCCTGGGGACCCCCGGCTGTCAGCGGCCTGCGCGGCCAGCGCTGTGGGCTGGAGGTGCCGAGCAGGGCATTAGCCGCCTGATTGAGTTATGACAGCAACTCGCGCCCAACGGAAAGCGAGGCAAGGCGGTCCTAGCGGGGGCTGCAGACAAATGATGATAAAGTGCTCACTTTAAGGAACCATCTCCATAATATTTCATGCTCGCGGCGGGGGGAGGGGTGGGCAGGCCGCCCCGGTGGCACAGCTAACTACTCCATCAATTGATTTGATTCACGGCAGCAGCTACTCCCAGTCATAATATTTCAAATAAATGGAGCCGTGGATAGAAATAATATCTGCATCAATATTAACCCTGAAAGAACTAATGGACATAAGCTATAATTTCCTGGACACCCTAATAACGCATGTTGACCATAGCTGGCATGGGACAATTTTTCTTTCTCTCTTTTCTCTCCTTTGCTCGTCTGTCTCTCTCTTCCTTAAACTCTGGCAGATCTGCTTTGTTCACCTCCAAAATATGGTTTGGGGGTCATCAGGAGCCCCATCCTCACCCCTAGCAGCCATAGCACCCTGTGGCAGAGGTAAGAGAGAGAAGCCAAGGATTTCATGGTCCATTTATTCTGAGTTTGCTGAGCAATTCTCCAGTGGAGGGAGAGTTATATAGCAGGCCTGTTAGAAACGAGGCCAAATTGGCCCTTTTCTGCTATTCATTCATGCAACCGATGCTTACTTTGCACCTACTACATGCTAAGTTCTTAGAACACATCTATGAACAGAAGAAAATTAAAATTTTTCTCAGTAGAGTTTATGTTATGGTTGAAAGCAGCAGACGATTGATATACTCCTGTACACGAGCAATAAATTACATGGTCTGGTAGCAGGGCCAAAGTCCCCACAGTTTCAGAACTGCCCAATTTGCAGACCTAGCAGGCTCGGGTTTTCAGAAGAGTGAAGTGTGATCATTGCACTGGCGACTTCTTAGACCTGTTCTTCACTGTGGCTGAGGACTGGCTGCTGGAAAACTGAACAAGGCCCGTGGGGGCACTTTGTTTGGCTTGCATTATATGATCTCAAAATCTATGGGTAAGATTTAAATAGAGATTTTGCTTGAAAATCTAGCTCCTGCCATCGCTTTAGTAATGAGAGGAGCCAGCAGCACCTAGCTCCCTCCTGGTAGCAAGTGGAGTTGGTTAGGGCCAGCCCCTGTAGACCAGGGTCTTGCTCACTTGTCCCCACTTGTCCCTGCTGTCCAAGCCCAGTATCATCTGCCTGCCAGTGTCTCTCATGCAGCCTGATGGCCACCTGCCCTTGTGAGCTCTGGGTGTCTGATAGGAGCTGGTTTTTGAACTTCTCCATCCAAGCCCAAATCTCTGTCACTGCTGCCACTTTCCCTAGGCATAGCCGCTGACTGCCACCTTCTTTCTGTCCTTCCTCACTGCCATCTTCCCTACCATTTTGTGGCTCTATTATAGCAACACTTGAAGCACTACCTGACTTCATGGAAATAGAGATTTAGCGATGGGCTGGAGCCAGATCTCTGTGTTGAAAAGGTTTATGGCACACGGGCTTTCCCACCCTCTGCTTTCCAGTGTGACAGTGGCCTTGCAACCATGTTTGCCTAATGAAGAACTGAAATTATTTACACATGTATATGTATGTGTGTGAGTACATGCATATATCTCATGTACACATACATGTACATAGTATGTAGTACTTTCCAGAACTGGAGAAAGCAGAGTTAGCACAGTCACTGGAACCAGACAGATCTGGGTTAAACCCTGCCACAATGTACTTCCCAGCTATAGGACTTTGTACCTTTGATATCTCACTTTGAAATAGGGGTAATGATAAGATCTGTATCCTAAGAGGAGGTTTCTGCAGGAATAAAATTCGATCAAGTAATTAATATATATGGAGGGTTCAATAAAAGTGGCAACTAATGTTCTTAGCATTATTGTGATGCCTCTCATTGCGTCATTGCTCTATCTGCTCAGGGAGGTAGGTATGATGTGGGTGGGGCAGTTGTGTGCTCTCTGGAGGTGACAGGGAGTTGTCATCTTATAAGTGCTCAGGCCCCAGTGAGTTTCAAAGTGTTTTTGCCACTGAGCTGCACATGCTTCTGAATGTCTGCCCCCACTTTGCTGGAGAGAGGCTTTCCTTGCAAGGTTCCCAGGGCTAATATTTACTTTGAGCAACCACAGGACACTGTCCTCTGTGCATAGAATCATAGAGGGGGACTTGTCAGAGTCCACATGGCCCTAGCCCATTGCCAGAGTCCAAGAATTTGTGTTGCTAACACCTTCCCAGGTGATGCCCACACTAGCTTGCCCAAGACCACACTTTGAAACCCCTGATACAGATAATGTTGCAAGGCCATCAAACTGAGAAAAGGTGGTTTGAATAATGCCTTGCAGGAATGCAGGGCCAGACAGGGTTTTGCTGTCCACTGTCTTTGTCCACGCAGCCTGGTGGTGGAGTAAGTGCTCAGACTGTAGAGCACTGACTCTTGCATTTCTGAGTCGCTTTGCTGAGTGAGGCTTCCCCAGCAGTATGCAATGGAGCCTCCTGCTGAGGCCCAGAGGCTAGTTCCAGGGATGGGCTGGCTCAAAATAGGTAAGAAACATGGGACATATCCATGGTGCTGAATATGTTCTGGAAATGAGGGCAATAGGACCCTGCTAGATGCTGGTCCCATTGTGATCCACTTGCCTTGGTGATGGGCACAGAGTCAGGGCCGAGTCATGTGGCTGAGCTCTTGCAGGAGGGTCTACAGGGAGATGCCACTGTGTCCCTCCCACCATTCTAGGAATAAGAGTAACCCATTTACCCCTTTGCTAGTATCAGTGCCCACTTTAAAATGTTTTAGCTTCACATTCTGTTCCATCCATTACTATAATGACCAGTTCCAAGCAGGTTACAATATCTCAGCACAGGGCCACTGGACAGCACCTTGTCACTTGCACTTCCTGCTGAGGCTCTCTCCAGCTCATGGGACACTCAGTACCCACACAAGCACAATCTGGATGTGAACAAGGTTTGTTTTTGCCTTCCAGCCTCAGGTGCCAGTTCTTAGATGCACATTTTAAGGCTGACCACAAGGTCCTAGGGCCCAAGCTCAGCCATCCATTCCAGTGACCCATACCACCCAGCTGTCTCGCACTAGCCTACCTGCCTTCCCTATTTCCTAGCTCATGTCTTGCTTGCCTGCCCTCTGGTATCACTCCTCCCCACACCAAATAACTCTTGAAAGTATGCCTTTGTCTTGGGCTCTGCTCTGGGAGGACATCTCTTGCTCACAGAACCTCTGAAAAACAGACCTGAGATCTAAGCTTGGTAAATATCATTCACCATCCAACCAGCTGACCTCAATCCCACACCTGTGTTCTGGGTCCTGGAGGTGCAAGACGGATGAAACAAGGAACAGATTACAAGTGCTGCTTGCAAGGGGTTGCCCGAGCACTGAGGAAGGAATTAATGAGGCAGAAGAAACTTTGATGGTAATAAAAGCCAGCATCAAGAGAAACAGAGTGGCTCCCAATGCACTCTGCCTAAGCAAGGTGACACCTGAGCTGCGCTCTGTCACTACACCAGGACAAAATCCAAACCAGCTCTTCAGTTTTCAAAGTCTCCCTGGGGTAGGGGCAGCCATTGGATACAAATTGCGAATGTAACTTACTGTGTCATCCTTTCTGGAATACACCAGGATGTACTGATCTGCCCTCTGGACACCATCCTTCCCTTAAATCTAACCAGAGCCTGGACGCTCCATGTTGTCCATTTTTCCCAGCTGTGATATTTGAGGGGTAGAGGAGCAGATTCCCACACCCAAAAGAAGGAACAGTGTTTGATCCTAAGACAGCCCAAAGATTCTGAGTGGCCCTGAGCTTCTGCCTCCCCTTTTCTGCCACAGTTCTTCTGCTCTTGCTTGTCCCTGGATCTGTTCTGCTCACTGGCTCACATTTGGCACAGAAATGAATGGAGACTCAGTCCTGGAGATTTTAGGATTGCAAGGACCATGTCTCCTCAAAACAGACCACAGGGCCCTCGACCTCAGGACCAGCCTTCTTCTTCTCAAAACGGATCATCTAAGATTAGTTGGATGGGATCTATTGGCATGTTTAATGTCCTGAGATGTTTCTCTCAAATTTTCTAAGCACTATTAGTTCAAATTATGAATAAGTAAAAAAATGAGCCAAATAGGCACTTCCAGATGAAGGGATAGGAAGATCAAGTGTTGGCTCTCTTAGAAGCATAAAAATTGGGGAGGGCCCAGCTTAGACTCACCTCTGATCTAAGGAGGGAGTTAAGGAGGACCCTCCTCTAAGCATCTCCCATCAGCTGCAGGAAGAGCTACACCCTTCTATGTACAGGCTCTTCCTTCATCCCCAGGGCCACCATGCCTTGGTCCCTGGGACCTACTGGAGGAAGGTCTAGTTTACTCCGTGGTGTCCTTGTTCTTACTCATTTTGGGAAGTATGGGTGCCAACCCTTCCAAGGGATGTGGGATGTGGCTCTGGGTTTATGCTGAAAGCCTACATTTCCAGGGGCTGAAATTGGGCCAAGATCTCTCTGTGGCCTAGCAGACCCTCCTTCTTGAACAGCTCACAGGCCCCCTAGATAGTGGGATCAGCAAGGTGGGCTTCCTTCCTCCCCTGGAAGGAAGGGGACTTGGCTGAGGACAAGCCAAGGTTTGAAAGCAGCCAGCTCAGCCAGAAGGAACATGCTCCTTGGTGCAAATGACCTGAGGAAGACCATCTAGTTTGGATACTGGCTTGGCATCCCAGAGACCTGTTTTACAATCCCAGATCTGTTACTGTCTTATTGTGTGACCTTGAACATGTCAATTTCTGTCTCTGGGTCTCAATATGTCCATCTGTAAAATGAGTATGCTGGGAATCTGTCACATTCCAAGTTACTAGCTGTTATTCTGAGAGAGAGAGAAAGAGAGAGAGAGAGAGAGAGAGAGAGAGAGAGAGAGAGAGAGAGAGAGAGAGAGAATGTATAAGTGAGCAAAAGCTTTGGGAAGAGGGTCATTTGCAACCTAGAAGCCTGCAGCATCCTTCTGAGCAAATAATGGATTTGGAATTCAAAGATCATGAAGGTTCTTTATTGCTGAAGGGGGAAAGGTCCGAATATTGCTTAGCAAATTACCATCTGCTAGGGGCACCATTATGTCTTGACACAACCATTGGTCAGCAAATTGGTCACATTATTGGTTAGTAAATTTGAAGCTGCAGAATTATTTATTGGCAAATTAGAGATGGCAGAATTATTGGTTGGTGAGGCCAGAATTGCAGCGATTGGTTAGCAAATTAGAGATGCCTGTTTTGGTCTGTGAATAAATCACGGCTGGTCAGGGTATTGGAGCCCAAATTAGAGGTGGCCGAGTTATTTATGGCCAAGCCAGGGAAGCAGAAAGTGCCTTTGCCAGGCAGAGTGGGGATCAGCTCTCCTTGTGTGGGGCCACTCCATGAGGATGCCTTAAGGTTGGCACTTTTCAAAGGAACAGTTCTTGTTTTGCAGGCACTGATGCTGAAGTGGCATGAGCTGGATTCTGGTTCTATACCATCTAGCACGCATCTCCACTTCTGGTTTCTAATGAGAGGTTATAAGCAGCCAGGGAGTTTGGATCAGTACAGCAGATTTGGGGAGCAAGAAAAGATTCACACAGAGTCCTGTCTAGAAAGGACTCAGGAAACTGTCCTGCAGACAAGACTTCCGATTGCCCTCTGGTCCAGCCCAAGATGGGGAAACAGAGGACATGAGAAGTCCCTGACTCAGGAACCCAGGGTCAAGTCTCTCTGCTGTAAGACACTGGTCACACTTCTGTCCAAGAAGCCCACCTCTGCCCAGGCATTGGGCTGAATTCTGCTTGAATTTTCCCTGTCATTCAATAATTGCTTTCACACTGATTTTGAGCTTTTCAATACTATTTTACCAGAAGAAGAGTTTTCCGAGGGCAGAAATCACACCTTTGCTGTACTCATGGAGTCTAGGCATTGGCTAATGTAGGTCGCCATGGTGGATGAATGGGTGGGTGGGTGGATGACGAAGAGATGAATGAGTGATGAACGGTGGTGCCATACATGGGCGCATGATTCTTGCTGATGTGGTGTATAGGAAGCCAGGAATTTCAAAGCGAGAAGCTGGAGCTTCAGATTTTCACAGTTAAAAGGGATCTGAAGCTCTAAATTCCACCCTGTTCTCCTCTTTAGACCAAAATTTGAAACAAAAAAATCAAGAGTTGTCACTGTCACTCTTCACATGTTGGCAGTGAGGGAAACTCAGTCAGGGTTCTCCACACACCTCAGCGGCAGTGAATCTTACCCATCCTAGTCCGAAACACAGAGCAAGCTCTGGGGACAACCCAGGAAGAATCCCGGAGTGGGAGGACCCAGTGTTTGCAGTCAGCTTCCTGGTCACTATGAAGCCCTCAACAAGACATGAAGCCTCATCAGCCTTGTAAGAGTGGGCTGCACTTGTGTACCTTCATTTAGTACTTCTTGCTCCCACCTCCGCTTGGAGAGACATTGGGAGAGAAAGCTTCTCTTCACCACACAGATGAGCTCACTGAAGTTCAGAGAGAAAGAGGGATCTACTCGGGACCTCCTGAGGGCTGGATCCCAGGTCTCCAGGCCCCTGCCTCTGCCCACCCTCTCTAGCCAACAGGTCTGCCTCCTTTCCCTTTCCCAGCCTTTTGTGTAAATGTGTGAAGAACAGAGGTTTATTTAGCTCGTGGTTCTAGGGTTGGGAAGTTCAAGAGCACAGCACCAGCATGTGCGTGGCCTCCAGTGAGGGCCTCGTGCTGTATGGGAACCTGGCGGGGTGAAGGCAGCATGCGGAGAGCACAGCAAACGTGCTCCCCCTTTGCCGACTCTTCTGTTCACGCGCGCACTCTGCTGTTACTGTTCTGTTCACCACTTATAGTGCAATTTATTTTCTTTTCTCTGTTTCCTTCTTTCTCTCTCCTAACTATATTGGGCTTTATTAAGAGTCCGTCCCAAGTCTGCAGCCTTGGGTCAACATAGGCTCCGATGGTGATGTAATTAACAGATGATAGAATTAATTCCACTAGCACAACGCGAAGCTCTCTTCGACCTTTCAAAGTTACCCGACGGTCTGTTCCCCAGAAAGGTGGTTTGGCTGTCATCCAGATCTGGTTCTGCGTGTCCTCCTCCCACCTCTGCCCTTGGCTCCCATCTCTGCTGGGGAGTCCAGACCTCGCAGCCTGCATGATCCCTGCTCGGTGGCTTCTGGGCAAGTGAGGCAGACAGGAGGCATCAGAGGGAGAAGAGAAGGTGGGAAGAGAGAGAAGTTCAGTGTTTCTTCCTGATTCCTCTCTGGTTTCTTTTTAAAACCTTTTTTGCCTTTATTATTAGTGCCTAATAATTTCACAAAATACTGAGTTTCAGCGCATATATTTTGATTATATCCTTTGCTGCTATTGTCCTCTTCTATTCTCCCTCCCACCCTTCCTTATTTCTTCCCTCTCAACTAATAATAGCCTCTCTTCTACTTCTATGTCACCTTTTCCAGGACCACCTATTAGGGAGAACATGCAATGTTTGTCTTTCTGAGTCTGGTTTATTTTATGCAACATGATAATCTCTAGTGTGATCCACTTTGCTGCAAATAATATAATTCATGTTCTTTATGGCTGAATAACACTCCATTCTATATACCACATTTTCTTTATTCATTCTTCTGTCTCGAAGGCTAGTTTGGTTATGGTGAATTGTGCTGTAATCAGCATGGAGTGTGCAGATGGGGAATGCTAGTGGTCCTACAGAACGAAGAATTTAATTCCTTCACGTATATGCCAAAGGTTGGAATAGCTGATTCAAATGACAGCTCTATTTTTAGGTTTGTTTTGAGTTTTCATTTTGTTTTGTTTTGTTTTTTCAGACAAGACTTCACTGTAGTGTTTAGGCTGGGATTAAACTCACTTTGTAGCACAGGCTGGCCTCAAACTTCTTCAAACTGACAGTGATTCTCCTGTTTCAGCTTCTGAGTGCCAGGATTATAGGCATGTACCACCACTCCCGGTTCTATTTTTAGTTTTTCAAGGAAACTGTACTACTTTACATTTCCACCAGCTGTGCAGAAGAGTTCCTTTTCCCTACATCCTTGCTAGTATTGATTGTTTTTCTTGATGTTATTGTTATTTTCTTGATCATAGCCATTCTGACTGGAGTGAGATAGAACCTAAACTCTGTTTTGATTTGCATTTCCCTAATGGGTAAAGATGTTGAAAGGTTTTCATATACTTATTAGCCATTTGTACTTGCTCAGTTTATCTGCCCATTCACTGACTAATTTTTTAGTATTGAGTTGTAGTCTAGATATTAACCTTCTGTTGGAAGAGTAACAGGGAAAGATATTTTTCTGACTCTGAGCCTATTAGAGAAGATAAATGAATTCAACATAGTAGAAGGATACAAAACTAACATTAAAAATCAATAGTTTTTCTATACATCAATAATGGACTAGCTGAGAAAAAAAATCCGAGAAACAATTACATTTATAACAGCTTTTAAAAATTCTTAGGGATCAATCTAACCAAGAGCTGAAAAAAACTCTGCAATTATAATTTATGAACACTGAAGAAAGAAATTAAAGAGACTAACAGATGGAAAGACTTCCCATGTTCATGGCTCAGAAAAATTAATATTGTTGAAATGGGTATATGATAGAAAGCGTTCTCCAGGTTCAATAAGATCTTCATCAAAATATAAATGATGTCCTTCACCAAACTAGGAAAACAATCCTGCTATTCAAATGGAAACACAAAAGAGTCAAAGAAATCCTAAGCAAAAAAAAAAAAAAAAAAGCAAGGCTAAAAGCATCACAATACCAGTTTCCAAATTATACTACAAAGCCATAGTAACAAAAACAACATGATACTTGAAAAAAATATACACATACACCAATAGAACAGAACAGTGGACACAGAAAGAAACCCATGTAACCATGGACATCTGATTCTGGGCAAAGAATCGAAAAATATATCTTGGAAGAAAGTTAGTTTAAACAAAGAGTTCTGGGAAAATTGTTTATTTATGTGTAGAAAAACAAAAGGGGATGCAAGAAAAATAATTGAGATCTTCACGTACATGAATCAACTCCCCACAACAAATATAATCATTATGTAAAGCACACATGTACTAGTAAAAAATAAAAATTGGAAAAAAATCTATTTGAAATAGATTAAAGACCTATTTGAAACTTTCAAACTACAGAAAGAAAACATAAGGGAAACACTTGAAGTCATAGGCACAGGCAAAGACTTCCTGAAAAGGACCCTAACAGCACAGAAAATAAGTGTAAGAATCAGCAATTGGGATTACCTCCAAGTTTTTTTGCTGTGTCCCTGCTAGGAGTTTTATTTTTCATGTGAAAACTCCCAACCAGTGTCTCCTCCTACAAATTTCTAGATCTCAGCTCCAGAATCATTACCTTTTCTCTTTACCCTCCAGCCCTAAGGGGATAACAGGGTAATGTATAAGTATGTGGGGCAGCAACTCAGCACAGCCCTTGTTAACTACTTTACACTTGTGGATACCTCTGTTAGTAACCTTTTGGTTAAAGTCAGCTTATTTGAACCAGTTGGTGGGAGGATATATTAGTCAGTTTTCTACTGCTATAACAAAATACCCAGGATTGGATACTTTATAAAGAAAAGTTTTCCTTAGCTCACAGTTTGGAAGCTGAAAGCCAAGATTGGGCTGAGCCATTGATATGGCCCCTGGTGAGTTAGCTGGGTCATATCATAGCAGATGGCATCATGGAAGGAAAACACATGCAAGAGAGAGATCACAGGATGATTTTGAAAGCCACAGGGACACCGGCAGCCTCAGAAAGCTATGCTAATCCATTTGGAGGTAATGTCATCCAATAACCTAATGATCTCCAAATATGTTTCACCTTTTAAATATCTCACCATCTGTTGATATTGGGAACCAACTTCCAATTTTGGCTTCCCTGAATTACATCCAAACCATGTGAAACAGACATCACTAACCTGGCTTCCTCCTCTCAAGCTTCAGCTCTGATAGAGTTGGTCATGTACTGTCCAATACTTTCCACCTTCATTGTAATGGCCAAGGGAGGGCACCTGTGAGGACAATTCCTTCTACTTTCCAGCTCCCTCCACCCTCAACAACCATCACAAGCATCTCATCTGTGCCTTGTTCTTAGATCATGATCACTTATCCTGTGACTCCAGCTGGGCTCTTCCCTCCACTTTTAAACCAGGAGTAACTGTCATCAGGCTTAGAAGAGAGCGTGTGCATTTCCTGTCTGTCCTATAGAAGGCAATCAATAAATGAGAGACAGAGTTTTTCCTGCCAGATAGGAAAAGAGCCTTGCTGAACTGTGAGAGCATCCTTGTAGATAAGGTGTTTTTCAAGTTTACAATGATTTCCTAAGAAAGGAGTCTTATCCACAGTTGAACTGCTATGCCAAATCCCAGGTCTGACTTTTGAAGACATTATAAATACAACCAAATAGATCTTCCAAAACTGTCTTGCTGAATGAGTGTTAATAGAAAGAAACTGCCTCTTACAAAGTGCTTACTGTGTACCTAGCATTGTGCTTAGTAATTTAGGTGAACTGAGCAACACCTATGAGTTAAGTCCTGCATCTTTACCCACTTAAAGAGGAGAAAACCGAAGCAAGAGCAACATAATGACTTGCCCAAGGTCACACAGTCTGGTTAGGAGACTGGTGGAGGGTCAACCAATGGCCAAGTTCCTACTTTGAGCTGCTCACCTCATGGATACTGGCCCAGCTCTCTGTCCTGAAAGGTGGCCCTCTGTACCCAAGTGTGGGCCTAGTGTTCTGTCCATGCTGCCTTCCATTCTGGGGAAAATCTCTGGGCTGGCTCTGAGCCAGCATGAACTGGAAGCAGGGATTCTTTCACCTTACCATGTCCCCTCCTCTCAGGAGATACTCCAGGTTTTTACAGCTCCAGGGACATCCTAGTACCACATTTCTGGAGAGTTAGAACAGGAAAGGATGCCATAGGGCCTTGACAAAAAACCTCTTCGTGCCTGGGGAACCGCCTGTGATCTACCCTCTGGAGACTTGTCCAAGCCTGATCCCCCACTGAGATTGGTCAGGCCAGGGCCCAGGATGCCCCCTTGTCCTAAGGAGCCTTCACTAGGCAGCCTAAGGCCAGAGGGCAAACAGGGTTCTTCCTATCTGGTGTACCTTACTTCACTTCCCTGTTTTTGCAATCTTCTGCCAAGAGGCTCACTGTGCAGATATGGCTACCAAATCTATGCCAACACAAATGGTATGCAGGAACCCACAACTACCATGTTCTGCAGCTCTGAGAAGGAAAGTCTTGACTTGAATTCCAATGGTTCACTCCAGATCCTTCCAGGTTTGTGCCTGTATGTGCAGGGGGAAGCTGGGGGAATATTAAAATGCTACCCACTGCTCACGGCCTGTTTCAGAGTTACTGTGTGGCATTCTCCAGCTGCTGCCCCACCCTGCATACCCAACTGGTTGGCCCAAGGGATTACCCAGATTCCTATTGAACTTCTTCCCCAAGAAGGCATTTCAGAATTTTTCTCCTTCTTTCTTTTTCTATTTTTTTTTTCTGGACTATCTTTGCTCTCTTGGGTGGGCTTCTCTGCTTGCTTTCTCACAGCCTAATTATTATTACACGAAAAAATAGCACCTAAGAAAGACGCTCCCTTACTCCAGTAACTAGGAATTTTCAATGGCAGTCACTGAGCAATTATACGCTACAATTTACACTATATCCTCCTGTCTGTTCTTTGACAAAACGAGTCCCTATTATTAGTCAGGCAATAATCAAATGCCTAAAATAGGCTTATAAAAGATCTCTGAACCACAGGAACGGGTTGTTACTGGGAGTTACGATACAGTTCAGGAGCAGGTTTCCAGTAAAATATGCAACAGCCCACCAATGCTTTTGTTTTTCTTTTTCTTATTCTTTTCTCCAGAGGCTGGATAATACAAAAAAGGAAAGCAAGGTGGGGGCTTGCAGTAAAAACTCTCAAACCCATCAAGTTGTAGTTCTAGAATCTTCTGGGGCTTTCCAAGGGAACGAACCTAAAAAAGCGATTTGGAGGGTACTTATTGAATTTCATTGCCCAAGAACCACTTGAAGGGATCGGAAATTCTTTTTTTTTTTTCTCACACAGTTTAAACAACTCTTAGATTCCTTTTCTCTCTGTGGCCTGTTCCTTACAATCTGGTGGATAGCAGAGTATCTCAAACTTCTGCCATGTTATGTTTATCATTTTCACAAGTTTCTTCACATTCATACACCTCCTGAATCATATTATGGAATTATTATTGCTCTTCTGAGAGTTGTTCCAAATAAATAAAACTTTAAGTTCATTCTTCAAAATAGGTAACTCTATACCATCATTGTAAGTGGACAACCTGATCATCACTTGCCAGCTGAAATCACGGGTTACTTCTGTCCGGCCTCCTGTTGTCTGCCTTAGAAAAGACCTCTTTCACTGCCCCATGGCCAGAGGTTTTTTCAGGTTGTCTACCATTAATTCCCAGCATGCTCCAGGGTTATATGGTGGGTAGAAAGGCAGCTTCTCAATTGGGCAGCAATAGAATTGACAGATGGGAATTTATGTGTGGATTTCTGTTCATTGGTGTTTTGCCATTAAACCTAAAGAAGTCTGTATTTTCTATAAACTACCCAGCTTTCTTCTGTTCTTCTATTTCATAGTATGTTATAAATGACAAATTTAGCTCTCTCTTCCTCACCACCAGTACAGTAGATGTTGAGGGTCTTTTTCCCCAATTTATTGCTTCAGTGCTTTGCTTTTAACCTCTTGGTTTAGAATACTCAAGGAGTCTTGTCCACATTCAATCAAAAGTGAGTGTGTTCAGATAATCTCCAAAGAACTCCTTTGTTCTGGCAGGGTCAGAAATTGGCAGCAGAGTTGCCAGGGACTTAGGATCACAGACACTAGGAAGTGCCATCGTCTTCTGGCCTTTGCCAAAAATAAGCTGCGCACTGCAGAGTCCAAACACTCAAAGAAATACACGATATTCCTTCCTTTCTTCACAGCCCACTCCACCACCCCAGCACAGTGATGGGGCTCCAGTCTCAGCTCTACGTTTAGGGAAAGTATTTGACTCTGCTGATTCTCAATTTGCTCACTGTGAAATGAAACAAACAAACAAAAAAAGATATTTGTGCCTCCAGGCCCCAGGCAGGAAGTCCTGAGGATAATGGAAGAGTGTGGTCCTGCACAGGAGTCAGCTTGTCCTTCCCCAGGTACACATCCCATGCCACGGACCTGCCACTTGCCACTAGGCTAGATTGGACAAGTCCCTGGGAGGACTCCAGTCTCCAGCTTCAACAGAGAGCAAGTGCACACCCTGTACAACCCCCTTGCCAGGGGCCCTGTGTTTGTGAGCAGAGTTGTTCCTCTTTACAAGAGCTGACCCAGGTCAGCCTGACCTTGGCTGGACTCCAGGCTTCTAGGGTTGACTGGTCATAGGCTATGTCCTCTGTCCATGGTGAGCAACTGTGACCACTTAGCAGGATTCATTCTCTTCCATCTCATCCTGGAGGCCCCCCTACTACAACCCTTAGAGGAGCTAAAATGCTGATGGGTCTTGGTCTTTGCCAGCCCATGAGAGCCTGTTGGCATCCTGGGGGTCTCTGTGACATGTGCTGAAAAACTACTAATGTGCAGCCTTGGAGAAGGAATCGGGGGAAGGGTCAATAATGCTGGCTCTAGTGACTTTTCTGCCATGAACCTAGAGCAAGTGAATTTGCCTCTTTCTAGACCTTTTATAGGACTTTTAATTTATAAAATGAGACACGATTTCTATCTTTCATTTGTCAGAAAAAGATAGCTTTTTTTTAAAATCAAAGGATACTATACATACAGTATTGGGTAAGTATCATAGATACGTGAGTCAGAGTTTAGCCTCCTTCCTAGGAAGATCCAGATAGAAGGCACACTTGACTTTATAGGTCAACCCTTCTCCGTTGCAACTGTTCATCTCTGCATTTGCAGCTGCAGACCATGTGTGAATGGATGAGCATAATTTGTTCCAATAAAACTTTATTTGCAACAAGAGGTAGTTGGCCACATTTTATCTGCCAGCCATAGTTTGCTAACTGCTGACTATTGTTTGTGTGCCCTTCACACCCAAATTAATTTCTTTTTTTTTTTCTTTTTGAGACATGATTTCACTGTACAGTTCAGGCTGGCCTTGAACTCACTTTATAGCCCAGGCTGGCCTCAAACTCATAGCAATCCTCCTGCCTCAGCCTCCTAAGTGCTGGGATTACAGGCATATGCCACCACACCCAGCCACATTAATATATTGCGATTCTAGTCCTCAATGTGATGGTGCTTAGAGATGGGATCTTTAGAAAGTAGCAATCAATTTCTGTTGGTGATAAATTACCCTGCCTAAGATATTTTTTATAGCAGTCTCGTATTTTTCCCCTTTTCTATAAGGGCACAATTTCCATTACGTGTCCCAACCTCCTCATGTAATCTAACCCTAGCTATTTATGTGTATGTCCATGTGACAGAAAGGACAAATAATCTCCCTTGTACTTCTTTTATAAGGGTGCTAATTCTATGCATAAGTTCAGGTCCATCTTTCAAATGCCCCACCTCTTATTACCACGAGCTTGCTAGGTAGGTTCAGCACATGAACTCTGAGGGATGCGCTCAGTGAGCGCACGGTGGTGGCTGGGTGTAAACCAGGAAGGAGGCTCTGATGAGATAGCAGATCTGCAGGCTCCTTCAGCCTGGATTTCCAGCCTCCAGAACTATGAGAAATAACTCCTTGCTGTCTAAGCCAGCCAGTCTATGGGATGCTAGCATAGCTCCCAGAACTGACAAAGTCCCAACCCCTGCTATAACCCAGTGACTTGCCGTGAAAGGAGCTCACCTGCGTGGCCACTCGTGAGCTCAAGAAATAAAAGACTTTCATCAACCCAGAATGGCCCTTCTCATTCACTAGGCTCAGTTTACTTCTAATAGTCCTCCAATTGGTTTTTTTTTTAAGTTTTATAATTGCATGCATATTATCATGCTTCTTTTAATTCAAATATTTACCTGATACAAAAGATACTGTCACTTGGTACTGTGGTTTTCAAAGTATGTTGAAACAGCAGAGCCCTATCTGCAAATAAAACATGTTGTGACAGTCCAGTACGTTTGGCGATAAAGAGCAGAATTCTAGTTGCACTGGAGTCAGAGTTCATACCTCCCCACCCTTTCTACACTCTGTGCCCAACTGAAAACTACTGGGGCATGGCCAGGAACTGTGTCCACTTCTCTGAACCCAGTTTGGAAACTACTACTTGGAACACTCATTAGTTTTCCAAGTAAAACAAACACTCAGCCTCTAACTTACCACAGATGACACAGGTGCTCCTCCGTGGCCCCCGGGATGGTGATCAGGGCCCCAGCCAGTGGTCTATAGTGGTCACAGTGGCAGACAGGTTAGTGGCTCAGATGGTGAGCTTACTTATTCATGAGCATGATGAAACTCTGTCTGCAGACCCCCAGGAACACCTCGGGGAGTGGGGCTTTGCGGGAGACAGGGCCCTGAATCATCAGAAAGAAGCAAGAGCAGAAAATGGGTGACAGCCAAGGATCCGATCTCATCTGTGCCCTCACTGGAGGACTTGTCAGCTCAAGTTCAGGAATATTCTTGCATGAAACACATGATATTTCTAAGAGCAGCAGACACCTGTTTTAGTTTCTATTCCATTTCTTTATGGACCAAGCAGTGTCTTTAGGAGCCCAGGCATTCTGTGGCCTTCTCTTTCCTCTAAGATTTTGATGATTCCTGAAGAAGAAAGGGGAGAGGAAAGGCTGGGGCTGAGGAGCAATTATGCTAGGAGTCCTCATCCCCTAAAAGCCAGAATGGAGCAGCTAGAAAGTTCCCTGTGTTGGCATCTTTCTTTGCTTCCTGCATGTTGCTTTATAATGGTCCCATATTAAAAGGTCAAGGCCTTTTGGGTGGACCTCAGGCACCCGTGAGAAGGTGAGGCATGGAGAGATGATCAACTGTCAAGACAGGGTGGGAGGGACATCATTAAAAAGGGGGATTAGAGTCATACCAAAATGTTCTGGGCCTGTGGCTTAACTTCCCTGCTTTGCTCCCAGGTGGACTGATGAAGCTGACACCACCTCTCACTGTCGGAATTTATGTCCCACTCAGATAAAACAGTAGGAGTGAAGATCCTCTCTCACTCTCAGCAGTGATCTTCAACTGGGGGTTATTTCACCCATTCTGCTCCCCCCAAGAACATTTTGCAATATCTAGAAATAATTTTGCTTCCCAAAACTAAGGGAAGGGGGAAGGTGCTACTGGCATCCAGTGAACAGACACCAGGGTGCTGCTGGAATATCCCACAATACAGGGGACAGACGGGCACCACCCCACTCCTAGCAAAGAACTGCCCAGCCCAAATGCTGATGAGTTTGAGAAACTTGCCCTGGAGTCAGCGGCAAGTGTGAATTACCCTGAAACAGTGGCAAATGATGACACTCTGCTCATTTGGGGGGAGTGTGGTGACAAGGAAAGGTGTCTGACTCCCATTCTCTGGAGTTGAACTCTAGTGAGCTTGTTGCCTGTGAGCAAAAGAAACATGGCCCTTGTCTTTAGAAAAATCATCTTCCCCACCCAGCGGCATTTTAAAGAAATGTATCCACCACCAGGACTTCATTACCTAAGTTCTCACCTTCTTTGGCTCTCCACACTCTACTGCTTTGGGTTCTGAATAGATCTTATCAGCCCTGTGGGGACCAATCCATGGCAAATCACTAGAAGATCAAACCCTGGGTACTGCATATGTCTGTCCCCAGCTGCCCCCGTTGTTGGCTGCAAACAGAGCAGATCTGGCTTTGGGTGATATCATTCCATGTCCTCAACCAGAGACATTGAGATAATAACTTTCCAAATATTGTCTTACGAGATGCTTATCACTGTAAAACAATATTTTGTCACCAAGCAGTGAGCAAGCTGCAGTGTCATCTTGCAGAAACATGCAGGTTGGTAAGGGGAGGTCAGGCCATCGCCCAGGGTGGGGAAGTTGGAGGAGGCAGTGAATGGGGTGAGATGGTGATCTTTGAAGGGACCCCAAAGTCTTTGAGATTGGCATTGAGGAGGTATATTACAGGGTCAGTTTTCAGGCTATAAACAATTCCAAATTAGAGGGGAAACACAACCTACTCTTAACATGGAGTTTAGTGGGGACATGGGGATGTGGCTATGAAAAACCTTACCTCCTTCCTCAGGGATTTACAGTCCAGAAGAGAGCTAAGGAAGCAGAACAGACCACGTGATGGACCAGAGCAAGCTGACAGAGAGCCTCGTTTCATCACACAATGATCATCAACTTCAAGACTGTCCTTCACCAAAAATTAGACACGTAGCAAAACTCAGCCCCATCAGGCACTTGCACTGTTTAGAAGGCACGCTGCTCTCTGGTTTCTGATTTCTTATGCGTCTCAAAGGAATATTTACTTCAGTGAGCTCTGGTTCTGTTGGTCCAGGATTCTGAGCCTGGAGACAGGGAGAAAAAGCAGAGGCAGGAAATAATGAAAGAGACTCAGGGATTAGGTCAAGACTTCCTTCCCTTATGGGGTGACCACGGAGCCACACTCAGGTAGAGCCATGCAACTCCATCCTGAAAGGCCACTTCTGCCATCAGAATTCCTTTAGAAAACTCCAGTTCTTTGTGAGACTCTATCTAGGGAGACCACCAATAAGGCACCTGCAAATGGAATAAAAGGTGGAGGAAAACTGATACGTATATTTTATTTATTTTATTTTATTTGGGAAGCATGGCCTGGGGGTCCTGGCAGTGCTGTTATGACATTGTGAGCCAAGACACTTGTCCAGAGTCAACAGCAAGCTATGATGAAGGGCAGGGCATTGTAACCCTGTTGACTCCACATAACCTGTGACTCTGTTACCTGTTGCTAGCTATGTGATCTTGGGCACATTCCTCAGCTTCTCTGTGCTTTAGCTTCCTCATGTATGAAATGGGGGCATAGATAGAGCTGTGAGGATTAAATGAACTACTCATGTATAAAGCATTTAGAACACTGCCTGGTGTGGAATGAAGCCCTCGTCACTGTGGTTGGAGTATTAAGTGCCCTAACAATGCAGTCCCCAATATTTGTGAGATACCGCTCACGACTGCATGCCATGTCCAGGCAGGAAAACACCACTGCCTCCTGGGGCTGACAATTTAGTGAAGGAGGCAAATTTTGAGTGATCATTTAAGGGCATAATTTCAGGCTGTGCTAATGGCTATGAAAATGATCATTGCTATTCCTAAAAAAAAGGAAAACAGTGTTGAGAGTCATAAACTGTTTTAGACACCATGGCTGGGAGAGACCTTGGTCTTGGCTGGTGCTGGATCAGAGAAGTGGAGGGAATGGCAGAGGGTGGATGCTGAGGACGGGTGAGGGGTCCCATGCCAGGCAGGCAGAAGCATGAAAGCCCCCGGCAGAACCAGATCAGCGTACGTGGAAAGGAGGATGATGGAGGGAGGGCCCAGGCATGAGTGGTCTCCCGAACCATGGAGATCACTCCCAACTCTATTCTGGGCATGTAGTGTCCTAGGCTGCTGTAACTAAGTGTCACAACCTGGCTGGTTTAAAACAAGAGAAATTTATTTTCTTCCAGTTCTAGAGACTAAAAGTCCTATCTCAAGTGTCAGCAGGCCCAAAATGTCCATGAAACTGTAAGATGACTCCTCGGAGCATGTGCCCAGGGGTGGCCATCAAGCCTTGGCAAGCAGCTGCAGCTCTCCAGTCCATATTGTCACGTGGTGCTTGCTCCGTGTCTTGTGCCTTCTAAGGACACCTCTCATGTTGGAAAAAGGGTCCAGCCCAGTCCCCTGCTCCAATAGGACCTGATCTAAACTAATGATACCTGCAATGACCCTATTTCCAAACATGAGGTACTGGTTAGGACTTCCAAATCTCTCTGGAGGGACACAATCAAGTCTATTAACCTGGGAGGCATAGAGGCCAGACAGAGAAGAGCTTTGAACAAGGGTCACAACACATCATGATTTAGGCTGTAAGACTATCAGTGCACCCACTATAGACAGCGAAGGCTCTAGCAAACTGAGAAGGAAGCTGGAAGAGCACCTAGGAGCTCCCGTAGTGTCCAGGTGTGCCATTGTCAGCTTGGACCAGGAGGGACCAGGAGGGACCGGGAAGGGCAGTGGGTAGGAGGAGGCTACCTTCTGGATGCATGATGGAGAAGAGCTAGTAGAACTACCCAAGAATTAAGGCCAGGGATTTAGCTCAGCAGCAAAATGCCTGCCTGGCAAGGGCAAGCTCATGAGTTTGATCCTTGGTAACCCCCGCCAAAAAAAAAAGAACTACCCAAGAATTAAATGTCATGTGTAAAGGCAAGAGACACTTTTTTGAACAATTTTTTTAAACCTAACCATTTGGAATAATTATTTGGCCATGTACTGAGATAGCGGCCAAAGAGAAAGCAAATCCATGTCCATGGTCCTGTTTGGCACCAGTTTGAGCTCCCTTTTTAGATATGAGTGGACACACTTCACAGAAAGGTGGCCCCCTCAAATTCATTCCAACCAGACCCAGCCTCTCACCTCCCAGGCTCAAGCCTGCTTCTTCCAGTTTCAACTTCTCAGTTCCTGATTCCATCACCTGCCCAGATACCCAAGAGGGAATTCTCGGGGCAACCCCAACCTGCCGTGTATCTCCGGGTCATGGGGATTCTACCGTGACAGGTCCCTCAACTCCACCCCCACGGCTCCATTCCAGCACCCTACCTCATCCCCCTTTGTCTTATACGCTGATGGTCTCAGTGGTCCCTTTACTGCTTTCCCTGCTCCCAGTCTTATTCTATGATTCACACTATACTGCAAACTGGGGGATGAAATTGGGGATTGCAGGACATCTTTGTCTTATTGATGGTATCAAGTGGAGAGGCTTACTTGGAGAAAAGCATGTGGCATTTCCCATTGTGATACAATTCCGAAGGCATTCTTCTGTGATCACGTTTGCAGTACAAAAGCTCTAGACCTTAAAAGTCAAGGTACCAGAGCCAAACCTTGATTCCTGGCCTTGGCTAAGTGACTGCAGCTGGGAATCCATAGAATGTTCTGTCCCGACCAGCAAAGGGGATGATTTGGTGTTGCCCATAGGATGAGAGGACTATACTGCATCATGGCAGGCTGGCCATACATGGTTGCCCCAAATATTAAGTCATCAAATCTCTCTGGGCCTCAGTTTCCTCAAGGGTAAGATAGGACAACCAGGCCTAAGAAGCAGAGTTGTCTGAAGATGACATGAAGCCACGTGTCCCAACACACCTACCAGACACCTGCCTAGAGGACTTATCACTAAGCTCAACCAAAAAGCTGCAGGAAAACCAATGTCAGGAACTCTGTCAACTGCTCCCTGGATGTTCTCAATCTTAAGAGCAATTTTGAGAAACTACAGTCATTTGAAGTCTTCCTTCATTATTAATTTTATACAGAGTTATTTTGTGGCTCTGGATTTTTTTTTTTTTGGTAATTAGATGCTGTAAAAAATTTTTTAGTGATTTTCTCTTCTTTGTAATTAGAAATAGTGATCAGAGTATCTTTTATATTATATGGCATTTTTCCTTTAAACAATTGTATACATTTTGTATTCTTTGCTTTTCTCCATACAGACTTTAATGAGAATGGATTCATTGTGTGCCATAATTTGCTATTATTATAGTGTGTCATGAAAATGAGTTATTTCTGTCACAAAAATATAATGCCCCGTGTAATGTATTTTTGCTGGTGAGTTTTTCTTTTTTCCCTCTAGGGACAGGGGAAATGTGTTTGCCAAGTTTGGAACCCACTCGAACCTGAAAGGCTGATGAATTGCAGAGCAGGCTGGGGCTTTCCAGAGTCTGAAATTTCTCTCCTGTTTCTTTGGGGTACAGCAGGTACAGTGCAAGATGTAGAGCAGTGGTTGTCCATGCACTGATGAACACATAAACATGTTTCAAAAGACCGGGCTCTCAGCAAATGGCATCTGTTCAAGACAGGCCTGGGGAAGCCAAAAGCTGGTTGCTTCTTAAAAGGAACAGCAGGGCTGGGGTGCAGCTCAGTAATAGAGCACAGTGCCTAGTGTGTGTAAGACCCTGGATCCAATCTTCAGCACACACATATCCACATGCGTGCATGCACGTACATACACACACACACACACATTCCAAAAATGCATGAAAGCACAAAGAGCTTATGTCAGGGCTGAGGTTTGATAGAGAACTAAAGATATTCCTAGGAATGTGCTGTGATTCTCTCTACTGTCAAGGGCAAACTCTGCCTGTACAGAGGACACCCCACATTCAGCTTCATGTGGCGCATGCTGGCCTGTACACAGAGCATGCCAGTGAGCTCCAGGCCGGGGTGTGTGCTGCATCTGAGCCAGCCTTCCAGCTGCATATAGCAACCAAGGCAAAGAAAGGGAAGGACATTCTTCCTACAGTGCAGAGTGAGATGGATGCCCAGTGGCTGGGATGTCCCCAGAACAGATTTCTTCCACACTACCACCCACCAACCGGAACATGCTCCACAAAAATTCACTTACGGGGAAAAGGTAGAATGTGGACAATACATCCAACTACAAAGAAGGTGGTGCTGGGCAGGTGTAGACTGGCTGTATTTGGCCCCAAGAAAGAGGCCATCTGTGTTGTGAATCTCCTGGGTACCATGCAACAGGAGCACAGAGGGACATGTCACAGTACAAATGAGGAGAAAGATCTCTGCAGAAAATCAATGGAAGCACCACAAGAGAGTAGCAGAGAGCTTGTGACAGCCTTCCCCACCCAGGTGTGGCCTCGGTAGCTCTGGGGATCACAGTGATCTGCAGTGGGCCTGGGAAGCACCTAGGTGTGCAGGCCTGCCGTGGTTGTGGAAGGGTCCCGCCCCTGGAGCTGATCCTCTTCCAAGAGCCAAGGGAGTGAGCTGTCCTTCCTTCAGAGACAGGAAGCAGGGACCCAAGGTGCTGATTGGTCACAGCAATCCTCCTGGCTCTGGCTGACGAAGTGTCACATTGCATCTCCTTCAGTTATGCTACCAATCCTGAGAGGCTTCAATGGCGGCAATTCTTCCCATTTTACAGTGAAAAAAAAGAGGCGCTCAATAACTGACCAGGTCAAGCAGGCTAGGGAAAGGAGTGAGCCAGCAGTCAACAGCTACACCTTGTGGGAGTAGACCTTCACCCCTAACCCAGTGCATCCTAGCCAAGAGGCTGGAATTCCACAGCAAACTTCCAGAGTTCAGATATCAGCTAGATCATTTGACAGACATGACCTTGGGCAAGTAACTAACTTCATGGTGCCTGGAAATTGGGGGGTAATAATAATAGCGTCAACCTCACGGGGTTACCATGAAGATCATACAAGCTCAGCAGAGAACATGAGGATCCCTAAGGATAGGCGTTTACCCATCTGGGTAGTACACTAGGATGCCAGTCCAGGGTAGGTGAAGAGGTCACCCCCAAAGCTCAGTTGGCTGAGCTCCCTCTGCCACTGTAAATTGCACCTGCCCGGGTCTGGTACCTTTCTAATGTGTCCATCCAAGGTAGTGCACTGTAGTTTGGTTCTGCAGCATCCTCCAAAGACCCAGGGATTAAAGCTTGATCGCCCCCAGGGTGGCACTACCAGAAAGTAGTGGAATCCTTAGGAGGTGGGGGCCAACATAATCAGGTCATTGAGGCTGCACCCCTGAAGGGCACAATGGGACTTAGTCCTGTCCACCTTTTCTCTTTCACTCCCTAGTTATGAGATGAGTGGTTTTGTTCCTTGTTGTGCTGCCTCACCCAAAGCAATGGGGCCAGTGGATCATGGATTGCAACCCTTAAAACTGTGAGCTGCAATAAAGCTTTTTTCTCTATCAGCTGATTAATTTCATGATTTGTTACCGTAACGGAAAGCAGACCAACACAAGTGCCTTTGGCTAATTCCTTACACAACGCACATTGGCTAGCAGTGGCTCATCCTAGAGCCAGAACACTCCAGGGGCTTGATGCGTATTAGCGCCCATATTTTTCAGTCTCTTGGGTTCCCCTCGTCCTCCTATTCAACTTTCCTCTGGAAAAGAACAAAGCTGGGCCTGGTTACTGAACCCCGAGGGAAAGGGTGAGTTTGCATGTTGCTACCTGAGTGCATCTCCCCAAGATACCCTTTGTCCAAAGCATGGCCTGTGCTCCCCAGCTCTCGGCCTCCCACTCTGGTCCAGCCAACCCCACCGAGCACAACCCACCGAGACAAACTTCCCCACCGAGCATGACCTCTGCTTCCTCCCCGAAGCTGCTCCTTGACCTCCCTCTTGCTTCCCTGCATGGATTTTCAACTCCCTCCCAGCTGAGAACACACATTTAAGCAGGCCGAAGTGACATTTCGTCATTAATACCTAACACACTGTTATTGAGTTGTGTAAACATGTTCCCAGCGCAGTCCCACTAGTCCCTTCTCCTGAAACCCCCTCCCATCATAATTGTTTTCACTCCCCTAAATTCAGATGTAATTCAAGTCAGAGAAATCGCGGCTGGATTACATCTGCAGGCAGGGAATTATTAGTATGACTTTTTGGCTGCGTGACAGTGATGTTTCGACAATCTATACATATTGATTTAGGTCGATAATAAACAATTTGATTAGCCTCCCCATCCATGGGCTGTCATTTCAATCACTGACAGGGCCCAGTAGAGTGGAAGGGACGAAGCGCACACAAGTGGCAAGAATTCTCAAAATAAGAAACTCGGTCCTGATTAGAGGCCTGGCTTCAGTGAATTGGACAAGACAGTTCAGCTGCCACGTTATTAACTCCCTGGGAAAATACTCGGCCAGTCCCCGGGGCCAGCCCGCATATTCTGATGTGGATCGATAAGCAATCTCCGGTATATATGGAATTCAGACTCGAATCATTTGTCTCCAGCTCCTTTCTCCAAAGAGAGCCCTGTGGTCCGGACCTGGCCTACAGCCCCAGCACCCCCCGCCCCACCCCCACCCTCTTTTAACTAATGACCGCCCGCAGAGGAGGCCAGCCCTCGGAAACCTCTTCCATCACCCACAGGCCTCGCTCAGGTGGGCTAATGATGGTAATGGCCTCCTTTCAATTTTTTAAAAACAATGCCCGCCCTGACACCTTGGGGGTGAGTTCGTGTAAGTGACAGGCACGCCCCTTGGTGACAGATAGACAGATGTGCTGGTAATGGACAGATCCCTCAGCCCCACACTGTCCACTCTGACTGGGAATGCTGTGACAGAGCAGGAAAGTGAGCTCTGCTGGGCCTCCTTGCAGATCCAGAATCGCTGTGCCTACTGGCTGGGCCAGCAGCTGGCTCCAGAAGCTCCCAGCCTCACCTAGGAGCTGGCTTCTTGGCTTCTGGCCAGTGACTGGTGAAGCTCCCTAGGGCTGTGGGACCACTAAAGAACATCTGCACTCTGATTACAGGTGATTCTGGAAGGCACTTGAAGCTGGGGACCTGCCTAGAGTCAGGAACTGTGGGCCTCTGATCTCCCTACAAGACAAAGGGCAGCGCAGTTCAGTAGTTAGGACACATACCTTTGCAGTTGCCTCTGGAGAGTTGTTTCAGCTCCTGAATTTCGGTTTCTCCATATGTAATATTAGGCAATATTTAACTTGCTCATTTGTGGTAAGCATTTAATTAAATAATGCAGACAGAGGCCCTAACTAGTCCAAGGTTGATGGTATTGTAGCTGCTCAATAAATGATTCTTTTTAGCATCAACATGACATAACAAGTCTACTGAGTTAAACACATTGTTATTTGCACTGTTGGGATTTTTATCATCACACCCTTCTTTTTAAAAATAAAATCTTACTTAGTAGGGCTGGGTGTGTAGATCAGTGACAGAGCACTAGTCTAGCATGTGGGAGGCCCTGGTTCTATACTCAACACTTCAAAAATACAAAATACAGCAAACCTAATGTGTGACACAGACACTTGAGGCAGGAAGTACTCCAGCTCTGCCCACCTGGCTCCACCCATGTGGCCATGCGCCTTTTCTCCCCGTCTCTGTGGAGTGGCTAATCCTGTCTGCAATCATGTCAGACACTGCAGATACAGTGGGAAGGTCATGGTGGTGGGAGGCAGGGACTGAAGCCCAGCTGTCAGATGCAGGGCATCTTCCTCCCTGAGGCCTGAGTACCCAAGCTGAGTCCACCTAGCTCTGAGATCCTGTGCCTCTGTGAATGACCCTTATGGAATCACATAAAACCAAATAGTGGTAACACCAGTACCACAGGGTAGTGGTCTCCACACTATGTTTGTTGCAGAAGGGCTTCGCTGGCCACTTGGGGCAGACAGGCAAAGGCCTGGAGCCCTCCCGCCATGGAGCAGCCTGGATCTCCACCCAAGGGACCTGTGTCCTGAATGGAAACAGGCAAAGAATACTGCGAGGATTGCATTTGGCTGTGAGAAACAAAGACTTAAAATAACAAGACCTAAGCAAGATCAGACTTTATCTCTCTTTTACATAAAAGCTGGGAAGTTGGCCAACCAGTCCTGGTACAACTACTCAGCTCCACAGAGTCCTCTGGGACCCTGTTTCCTTCCAGCTCACTGCTCCCCAATCCTGAGGATTGTGGGGGCTGCTTTGTCCTCACAGTCCAATCCAGCAAGCCAACAGAGCCAGTGCTCTAGGAGGAAGCAATGAAAGAGATTGGGACGAAGGGCACCTTTCAACTCTGTTCTCTTAATAAACTTTTTATTTTAAAATAATTTCAAGACCAGGCATGGTGGTGCATGCCTGTAATCCTAGCACTTGGAAGGCTGAGGCAGGAGGATCACTGTGAGCTTGAGGCCAACCTGGGCTACAAAGGAGTCCAAGGCCAGCTCAAACTGCACAGTGAAAGTCTGTCTCAAAAATATATATATTTTTTTCAAAATGATTTCAGGTATACAGAAAAGTTCTGACAATAGCACAGAGAATGTTCAGAGAACCCACAGTCTGGATTCCCCATTATTAACATTTTAAGTTAGTACCCCATGTTTCACTGGTTCACTGTTAGTGAACCAGTATAGATAAATTATTTTTAGCTAAAGTCTGTATTTTATTAGTTTTCGCTAATTTTTACCTGATTTTCTCCTGTCCTAGGATCTCATTAGAGACCACTTAGCATTTAGAATTCATGTATTCTGACACTTTCCTTGTTATTGATGATCTTGGCAATTTTGAACTGAAAATGTGTTCAGCACAGTGTCCCCCAACTGAGATTTTTGCACTGTTTTTCTCAGAAATAAATGTGAAATTTGTTGGATTTTGTTTTTCTCGTGATTAGATACCAGTTACAGTTTGAGGGGAGGAGGATCACAGAGGCAAACTGTCATTCTGTCCTGCCATAAGAACACCTTGGTTGCCCCTAGTTTTTGATGATTATGAATAAAACTATTACCAACCTTTGCATGCGTGTTTTTATATGGCATACTGACTCTTTTTGAAAGAAGGTTATCAAAGACCATTGTGTAAAACTTTACTTTTTCCCCATAAGCTAAATGTATCTGGCTGCAAGCAGCTTCCAGAGAGGCTGGTAAATGCTGGCTTCATTCTGGGCCTCAATACAATGTAAGGGTTTTCTCACTACAGAAAAAGGGGGAGATGAGAGCTGCAACAACCAGCAGGCCCAGCCTCCTCAAGCAGAGCAGGAAGGACGTAGCATGGGAGAAAGGTGAAGGAAAAAGCGAACATCAAGCTCTCAACTCATGGCATTGTCGGTCCCAAGAAAAGGGTTAGTCAATTGTCCCTGAGTCTACAAACAGCCTTGGAGTAGGAGAATGCTCAGTAATTCACTCATTCAAAAAGATGGATTGGGCATCTCAGATAAGAAGGCCCATGGTCTTGCTACAGTTCACATTCCAGCATTAGGGTCTAAGCATACTTCAGGATTTGCATTTATCTATACAAATCCTTCCAAGAAGGCCAAATGGCATTTCTCAATTAAGGAATGGGCAACTTGAAATCTTCCTAAATTCCCATTTTGAAGATTTGTCTACAATGTATTTTAGCATCATAAGCGTTTCTTTCAAAGTCCAAGGCTTGCAATAAAGATGCTCATCAATATGCAGAATGGGTGGATGGGTAGGCATAAACCAGAAGGAAATGAAACCAACATACCAAGGAGATACCTGAATGCCCATGTGGATTGAGACATCATTCACGGCAGCCAAGACATGGAACCAGCCTAGGTGCCCTTCAACATACGAATGGATGTAGTAAAAGAGGTATATATATACACAATGAGTTTTATTCAACTATGAAAAAGAATGAAAACATGTAATTTGCAGGAAAATGAATGGAACTAGAGGTCGTTATGCTAAATGAAATTAGCCAGAGACAAAAAGAAATATCATATGCTTTCTCTCATATGTAGAAACAAGCAAAGAAACCAAAGATGACCTGAAAAAAAGATGATGAACTTGTAGGGAAAGGGAAGAAGCCCAAGGAGAGAGGAGAGGAAAGAGACAAAACAGAGGTATGTGAACCAAACACGATGTGTACATGTGTGGGACTATCACATTGGGCCCTAGGGTTTTTTTACAATTAATATGATTGATTAATTAATTTTAAAAAGAGAGAACAGGTTGAGGGCCCAGCTTCTCAGGCATTCCTCAGGGCTGAGAAGCGTAGAGAGAGAAAGTAGAACAAATTGTTAGACTTAGGTCCCAAAGGGGCAGGGGCAGCAGTAGGAGAGGTCAGCCATGCTGCATATAAACACCCACGAACACACACAAAGATTTTAAATCTTCTTCCTTTGCTGGGGAGCCTTTAAAAAATGTTTTTATTGGGGCCCAATCATCTCTGGACATCTAAATAAACCTCATATGCTATTTCCAGCTCCTCAGTCCCTAAGTGAAAATGTGTTCTCTTTGTCTCCTCATTGCCGGGAGCTGGTGCTCACATACTGATTATTGCGCTATTTCATCCTCCAATCTCCCATCGTGAATTACATGCAGGTTTAACTACCAACCTGGATGTAAGTTCCTCAAGGAACGAGAACTCGGTTTCTTTTGCTTCCTCTGTGATGCCTGCATATAGGGCGCAGCTTGGTGCTCATCCCAGCTTTCTCTCTTATCTCATTCATTCCATGAACCAGGCCAGCTGTTGAAATCACCAGAGCCTCAGTTCTTCATCTGTGCAATGGGGCCAACACTCCACCCAGGTACTTGTATATAGTGACAGTGTAACAGCTCCAAATGCCCTGCACCATGACTGACCCATAGCAAATACTCAGAAAGTCTCCAGTGAAAATACAAACAGATGTACCCTGCAGTGTCAAAGGGATGAGTTAACACATGAGTGTGTGAATGTTTCTCTCTGGAATGGTGCAGACAAGCAATGCGGTTGTGTTAATTCCCATTAATATCCTCAGAGGGTGTGGGGGAAGAAGATGGACTAGCCAGCCTTGAAATGCAATCAGATTCTGTTTTTATCTCCTTTGCTACAGCTTTATTGTAGTGAAATATGTTCACTTTAGCAGAGGGCAATCACCCTAAATAGACAAATGCAAGAAGCCTGAGATGCCAGCGGGAATTTGCAGCTCATCTGCCCGGGACGCCCAGCTCCGGGCCGTTTGGGTTTATGTATTAAAGCCGCCCACAGATGTGATTCTTCTGAGCCCGCTGATGGATATTTGCCGTGGTTAGGCTGCATTAGACTCAATTTATCCCCCAGCACTCATTGTTGCTATTGATTGATTTTTAAATTAGATGAAGGCAATCAGTAAATACCACCCAATCAAGTTCTAAAAACATACAGGAGATTAGACAATTTAAGGTAATCAATGGAAATATTCCTTGATTTGCTACCACTCAATTTTGACCATAAATTACAACTATAACTTGCAAGTTAGTAAGCTATAAAGCAAGTGGATGTGACAAGAAAAACTATAAGAAATGAATTAAGGGGCTGAAGAAGCACCACTGATGTTGTCCTATAATGAGCTGAAACGGCTCTCCCTTCATATTTTGCATTTCTTCTTGAGCCTAGTCAACAGTGATAGGTCAAGGCACAGAGAAGAACTGAAGATGTGCTATCCTTTCTCTATAAAAGCAGAGGGTGGGGAGCCAATGTGTGTAGGGTGGGGCAAACATAACAGCCATACTTCTTTTTAGCCGACAAATTTGAACAATAACTGATCAACCTAATTTTGGGGTTGCAAATAAATGTCATATAATTTTAGGCTCCAAATCCCACAGTTTGTTAAAACCCTCACCTACCTCACACACACTTTCAAATGCTAATTTGAAAGTCACACTTCTGTACTGTTATTTCCTACAAAGTCTAAAATGTAACAATAATTAAATGTAATTTTAGACCAGCACTTCATACTCTTCAAAAGCTATATTTATCTAATTGTACAATCTGCCCATCTTCCATATTTTTAAGGGAAGCACATTTTTACTATGGATTAATTTTCTTTTCTCTACCCCATAGGCATGATATTGAAAAGAAATGAATTTGCTTTTAGGAGCTCATGATTTCTCAGCAAAAGTAAGGAATCCCCAGTACACTGTATCCATTCACTCACTCATTCATTCATCAGTGTGTGTGAACACTGAGACAGGTTGTCTTCAGTTTTTTATCTCCTCCGGTCTCTCTCTCTCTCTCTCTCTCTCTCTCTCTCTCTCTCTCTCTCTCTCTCCTCTCTTCCCCTTAGTGTCTTCTTTGAAAAGGTAGTAGGTGAATAATCAAATTCTGCCAATGCTCGTGTCTTGAATCACATTTATTGCAGGAACAGCCTCCCTCCTCCCAGGGCTTTTAAGGTCCTCTTGGATTGTTATACACAATGTAAAGTGCTGTACACAAGCAAAGGGTCCAGCCCATTAACTAACAATGGTGGACAATAATGACTTGTTCTAGAGACTGATGATTATCTAGGTTTAGCTAGCAAGTGAATTTCATTTGACCTGCATGACATTAAAACTTTTTATACTTAGTTACTGATATTTAAAAATCATGCAACTTTAAGAAAAAACTCAGATTTCCACATTCCCTAGGAAAATTAGGTGAGATGACTACAAGATCCACATTCCCACATGGCAGCGATTGGCCAGAGCTGAGTAGCAGCCCCCTCCTGTAAGCAGGAACGTGCTCTCCGGGGTACCCCAGAGCCCACCACACCCTTTGTCATCACATCCGACCTGCTTCATTGACTCTCCTTGCCCAGACTGGAGAGGAACATGCATTGACCACTCTTGTTCTGAGTATTTCCAAGACATAGAAATCTATTTCCATCTTCTTTCAGTGATTGCCGAAATGAATGGCAAGTCCATTTACTGCCACTCGAGTGTGAGCTCCCCAAGGGCTAGACTCCATCGTGTTTTCTTGCTGCCTTGTAGCTGGCCCAGGCGAGAGAGGGCACCTAGAAAGTTTGCAGTAGGTGACTGAATGAGAAGGAGGCTGAGTAAGTCTGTAAGAGACCGGCTATTGCCAGAGTGGCAGTGCAGAGATGTCCGATGAGCCAGCTGGTCCTAGCATCCCAATAGGTGGTCATCCCTGCATGAAGGGCTCTGTGGACGCTGTTCAGTGAGACTGGGCCAGGAAAAGGGGTGACTAGAAGCATGTTGTTTCCTAAGGCCTCCATTGCTCAGGAATGAACTTCCTTCATCCTCCTGCAGAGGCAGAGTGGCAGGACAGAAGGATGATTCATCCTATCTGGCAGCTACTCTTTGCTGAGTACAAAGTATTCTCTTGCTTTGTCTTTTTAGTACCTCACGACAACACTGCAGAGAAAAGGCTCAGGCAGCCCATTTGCCCACTGTCTCTGAGTGAATAAGTGAAGTTGCTAAGACTGGGTGCTGGGACTCTTGGCACTGGTCTGGCGACTCATCGCAGCTGCCCCACACTGGGAATTTGTGGCAGGGAGCTGGATTCCTTAAGGTTTTCCAAGAACAAAGGGAGGATCTTGCAAGGGAATATCTGCATTCAGGCTCAGAGGCCCTTCCTGCCTCTTGTTCTGGAGTTGTCTCTTCTGAACAGAACCAAAGGAGCCATTTCCTCCCAAGGAGAAGGAGCCATGGGTGGGGGACAACAGGCAGGAGCCAAGAGCCCATTGGTTAAAAGTCCAGAGATCAACTTGTCTGTACCTAGTTCTGGCTCCACATTTTAATAGGCACTTCAGTTACCATTTGTGTAACTCTGGGCCTCAGCTTTTCCTACCTGTGAAATGGAGTGATTAATGATGATTCTTTCTTGGGTCTGCTGAGCAATATAATATACCCAGAACATCAGGAGCTAATATTTCCTGAGCACTTGCTAAGTGACAGGTGCTGTTCTAAGCCCTGGGAAAGTATTCAGTGTACCAGCCACATAGAAGCGCCTTATGAGTAATTGTTAAATAAATCACCTTCTTGTATTCCTATAACTTCTTGAGATAGATTTCTTATTATCTCCATTACATAGATATTATACACACTGAATTATATGAAGCTGATCTCTGTTGAATCTCAACTCATCAAATATCAGCAGTTTCATACAGATCAATACACTAAGGGCTTGGTAACCGTTCCTGATTAAGATAATGAAAATGATATCTTGAATTCAAGGAAGAGGGTGAGGGTGTGTCCCAGGCTGCAGGTCTGGGCTCTGGCCCCAGGCCAGCCCCTCCAGAGGTCTTTGAGGGCCAGGGAACTGTAGAGGAATTGCCTGGGAGGTGATCAGGAGAAGTGAGCTTTACTTTATCATGGTACAGACTAAAAGGGCAGACTAATTAATCATGGAAGTTTCTAAAAGTGCTTTTATTTTGCCATTTAGTATGCCAGAGAGATCATTTCCCTTAATGTATACTCCTGGTATTAACATGCCTTAATCCATCACATGCTGTATTATGAAATTACTGTGTTTTATTCCTGGGTCCTGCTGAAGATCATTAACCCAACTCTTCCCGAGCCATACATCATCAGAGGGATTACCTCACAGGTCTGGGGACTCTGCTCCCTCTGCCGCACGGCAGGGCAGGCCCAGTCATTTTTCCTTGCCTCCCCTGACAGACAGGGCCATTTGCATTAGTGAGCAGATGGCCCCTGAGTGAGAAGCAGACATTACCTCCCTCTCACCACCTCTCCTTCCAGTGACCCAGGTTTTCAAGGGATGAAGGAGATAGTACCCCTCTAAGTCACCTTTCCACACTGCTTCTGGAACCTCCAGGCTGGCCGGGGGCTGCTCTTCCGCCATCACACTTATCAGGGACTTCAGCCATCAGATTCCACCACCCTGTGACTCATCTCCAGTGTCCTCTGGGGTCTGGGTGGTGAAGGCAGAGATCCTGTATGTTGCCTACACTAACCAGCTCGAGGGCCAGCCCTGTGCCATTTTCCAAGATTGCCCCCACTCCATCTTAACATGGCCTTTGCCCTGTTTTAACCACTGTATTTTGTTCTTTCTTTCTCTCTCTCTCTCTCTCTCTTTTTTTTTTTTTGAGGAGCCACACCATTCTCCATAACTTTCTATGCCATTTTATTATTATTATTAGTTTTTAATTGACAAGTAAAACAGACACATTTGTGGCATACAATATGATGATATGATATATCATACATTGTATATATGTTATATCAAATTATTTAACATGCATATTACCTCACATCATTTCTGTGGGCATGTATGTGTGTGTGGTGAGAACATTTAAAATCTACTCTCTTAGAAATTTTATATAGTATCTTGTTGTTAACTATAGTCACCATATCATTTCTTGAGCAGTAACCAGTCATTTCTTGACCTGAAATTTTGTATCTTTTGACTAACATTTCCCCAATATCCCAGCCTCTGGCAACCAGCACTGTACTGTGTTTCTGAGTTTGACTTTTTTTTTTAACTCCCACTGATGGGTTTCTCAGTTTTCTATCACTGTGACAAACTACCTAAGAAAACCAATTTAAAAGAGGGAAATTCTACCTTGGTTGATGGCTTCAGTGGTTTCAGTTCAGGGTTCCATTGTTACTGGGCCGGAGTGAGGGAGAGCACCATGGCAGGGTGAGGAGACGGGCACATGGCCAAGCAGAGCTGCTCACCTCGTGGCTGACAGGAAGCAGAGAGGGAGGGAGGGAGGGAGGGAGGAGCCAGAGATGAAGCATTCCCTGCCAGGGCTTTCCTCAGTGGCCCACTTCCTCCACCGAAGCCCCCACCTCCTACGACCTCGCAACCTCGCAATAATGTCATCCAATTGTGAATCCATCAATGTTCTAATCCACTGATGAGGTCAGAACTCTCATTATCCAGTCCCTTTCCAAAAGCCCCCCTGTCTCCAGCACAAGACACTGGATAGTGTCTTGTGCTGGAGATCAAGACTTCAACTCCTGAGCCTTCGAGAGACATTTCAGATCCAAATCATAACAAATAATGAGATCAAGTGGTACTTATCTTTCTATACTCTGCTCATTTCACTAAACATAATGTTCTCTAGGTTCATCTGTGTTGCTGCAAATGCCAGGATTTCCTTATTTTTATGGTTGAGTAGTATTCCATGATGTACCACATATGTGCACCACATTTTCTTAATCCACTCATCCGCTGATAGACATAAATGTTGACTCCACATCTTAGCTCTTATGAATAGTGTTGCAAGCAACAGAGCGTGTGGATATTTCTTCAACATACTGGGTTTGTTTCCCTTGGATACATGCCTGGTAGTGGCATTGATATATTCTATGGTAGTTATAGTTTTGATTTTTTGAGGAAGCACCATCCTGTTTTGCATATTAGCCTACTAACTTTTATTCTCACCATGTACTAACCCACCTCATTTCTTGAAACCAAACCCCTGTGTGTGCATTCTGTATCATCTAGATTTTGCCCATCCTTCTCTGTCAGTCAGAGGCTTTCTCAATAAAAAGTATCTCAAATCTAACACTTCTCTTTTTCCCTGAATCTACCCTAACCCAAGCTCAGAGGCACAGTCATCCCTGTCTGGTCTTCCTGATCAGTTGCAGGCCCTGAGATGCTTTCTAAACAGTACAAAAAGAGAGAACTTCTAGAAACACAAACCTCCAGGATGTTAGAAATGTCCTGTAGTTTGACCTAGGCATGACACAGGATTGAAAACATGTGAATATTCATTAAGCCATTTACTAAGATACAAGCACTTACTGTGGTCCCTGAATGTATTTTATTCCACAATAATGGTAATGAAAAAAAAAAACCCATAAAGGAGATTGCCTCACTCTCTGGAAAACCCTCCAGCAACTTTGTATTTTTAGATGGAATTATAGAACCACTATTCACACTTCATAGTGACTGCAGTAGTCATTTAGAAATCCAGGAACTCAAATCTCTGAAGACACTCATCTACACACAAAAAGGAACACCTGGCAGGGGTAACCTCTTCACTGCTTGACCCTGAGACAGTTGGAGATGTGGGGCTGGGGAGGAGATGTAAACACAGCTTGTAAACACAGAGAATATCATCCCATGGAACTGGCCAATCCACACGGCTTTGCTCCCTGTGGGTGGGGCTAAGGCCAGATCCTGATGTGTGTAGGCTTGAGGCTGGAGGGGCTGCTTTCTCAGATGGATCCTGATAAGTTGCTGTGTATCCTCTAACACTATGCCACTGGCAGAAGGTGATCCCTGTGCACCTGTGTGCACACAAATCTGGTCACATGCTGGGGCTTCCTCAGTCAAGCTCCAGTGATGCCTGAGAGAAAGAGTCAGATAGTTGGGTGCTGCATGTCCAAAAGGAAATGTCTGCAACTGCAGGTCACCTTGGAAGGCCCACGAGGACACAAGATGGGTGTCAACAGAGACTGCTAAGGAGTCTGTGGCCACAGACTTCCTGTAGTTACCTGGCACCATACGCTGTGTCAGTAGCCATAACTATGGACTCAGTCCCCAAGTGCCCTCCAGGTGACTCCATGACACAAAAGCCATGGGCTGCTGGACATCACAAGGCCAAGTAACCATCCCTGAATATCTCTGCCAGGCCTCATTCACTACCCCTTTCAAGGCAGTGCTGAGGACCCAGATGTTGGGGAAACCGATCCTTACATGATAATCTTCATTGGTATCAGCTTACAATTTACTAAGCCCCCTAAAGGGCATATTACTTTATTTCATCCTCACCAGAGCCTGAGCAAGAAGTGTTACAAGTTCCCACTTATAGCTGAGGAACCTGAGGTACCAGAAAGAGCTTGTCCACTGTCCCATTGTAGAAAGAGCACTTTGGCTGTTTATAGATCTGGATGACCATGAGGAATGGTGAGAGGACCCACTCTGAAGTCTCATAAGCCCAAGTCTTGTCACCTGAGGTACCCATGGGCCACACTCACCACTGACCTGCTGATAACCCAGTCAGGTTCCAGAAGGTTCATGCCAGAGTTATACCCCATGCCCTCTCAAATGCAAGCCTCTGTTCACAAAGGAGGAAGGGAGGGCCTGAGGACTGCGTGCTGGGCCCTCAGCAGCGGCTCTGATAGAGGGCAATGGTCAGACCAACGCTTGCCAAGCCTGTGGATATGCTCTTCAAGACACAGCTCAAGATGACTTTGCTCTCTTGACCTGGAACCCAGCCAAGTACATCAGGGGCATGTGAAGATGAGCAGTTCTGCTCCCAGGGCTGAGTTTGACTGAGATCATTGTGGGTCACTACCACGATTCCTTTTCTACCTCTTTGTCCCTGCTGGCTGCTTTTCTTAGAAAGAAACAGAATATGAAGAAACATAGGAGCATCATCTATGAGCAACTGACCCCCACACATTGGCCAGGAAAGAGACATAGGTGAAACCCTTGCACAGAGAGTAGGTTTGGTGACATCCCCAGATCCAAGGGAAATACCTGGTTACAGATTAATAACCAAAGCACAGATTGTTCTGGATAAATTTGTTGGAAAGTCAGAAACCACACAATGGCCAGCAACACCAAAGGTCAACAGCCAGCTGGCTTGTCAATAAACCTATGTTGCACTTTTCTTGGAAGAAAAGATATGAATGTGGGCAACTGGACTTTGTAACAATAGCACCAAAATGACCTGGCAATTCAGGGTTGGGAAATCAACAAAGCAGCTCAACATGACAGTTGCACTGGCTGAGGACACAGTTTATGCTGGAATTTCCATGAAGGGATGAAGGAGCTATGGCTTGATCAGTGGAGCTAAGAAGCCAAGGTTAGACAGTATCAGTCAATTTTCCATTTCTATACCAAAATACCTGAAGTTAGATAAATTATAAACTAAAGAGTTTTATTTAGCTCACAGTTTTGAAGGCTGAAAGTCCAAGATTGGCAGCCCTATTTCTTTTGGCCTCTGGCTTTTGGCATCTAGGCAGAGGTGTATATGTGAAGGAGAGAGATCACATAGTGAGACAGGAAGCCAGAAAGTAGGGAGGCCACTCTAGATCTCCAGTGACCAGGGCTCATTTCCTGACCTGTGACCTTGAGCTCATATTTAGCCCATTGGAGTTTTCAGATACAAAACAAAAGCAAAACCTCATAGAATAACTATGCTTTCCGACTTCTGAACAGATGGCTGATGAATGAATGTGGTAATCCAAGCTTCTCTCCTATAAGGCTTTTAGGTAGCTTCCTCTTTCTTGAATGTGCTTTTCCTTGGTCCACCCTTGGCTGCCCCTTCTTGATTTCATCTTAAATGCAATCCTCTAAAACAAGGCTATGTCTAACCATTTTCTCTAACTAGAGCTTCTTCATTGCTCTCTTTTTCTCTGTGCATCCTCTGCATTTTGTAATAGCTATTTTATTGCTTCCTCATCTGCCTGTGGTCTCTCCCACCAATCACTAAGCTCTTAAGAGTGGGGACTTTTTAAATGTTTTGTCCACTACAGTATAAGCAGCCAGTGCCAATCACAAGATAGATGAATATATAGATGGATGGATAGATGGATGGATACATAGGTAGATGAGAGATACAGTTAGACAGACAGACATAGGGATTCAAGGCCCACTGGCTGGATGGGTGGATGCATGAAAGGTTATTATAACAATCAAGTGAGAGAGTGTGTCTGAAATTACTAGACACACTCTAGAAGATTTGATAGTAATGTAATATGTCCTTGCCACATGCTATTGCCAGGCACTGTGACAGATCCTTTACAAATATTACTACCTCCAGTCATCCAACTCTGTGAGACAATGATGCCACTGTACAAATAGAGAAATGGGTTCCAGTGAGGTTGAGTAACTGCTGATGATCACAAGATTGATAAGCTTAGGTAAGCCTACTTGAAAGTTTACATTCTTCTCAGAATGACTCCAAATGTCTCAGCATTAGCAAAATGACTGTGCAGGGAAGTTCTTCCGGTTATGACAGATGTACGGCTGACACTGTTAAATGAAGTGGCTCTGTGGAAATTTCTGAGTCATTCTGTCTTTGCACAACTTAATCTACCTTCTTTTTCACTGAGTTGTCTTTTCTTATTGCTGTAATCAAAGAACCTTCACTAACCACCAATTCATCTCAAAGGAACCATTTCTAATCACTTCCAGCATGAAATCGGTCCTTGTGAAAAGTGGGTGTAAAGTGGGAGTCAAGAATTGGTACCATGCCTGAGATGCTGAGTCCAATCTTCAATACTAAGAAAGAAAAAAAAATTTCAGTAGAGAAGAATGTTGGTGAGTTAGTTGCAATCTCCTCCGATTCCTCTAGAGGCTTTTTATTTTAAATTCTTAATTTCAAGAAGTTAATCCAGGGATTTGAAATTGGAGGATTAGTTAGTATCCAGATAAACAAGTACTATTTTACCTGTCTCACCAGTTTCTTTAAAAAGTCACAAAAAAGAATAAAAAGAAAGTACTTTGGGGAACAGCGTGGTAATCTGAAGATAGAGATATTTCACAGTAAGCTGCTTCTGCTACTACTTAACATTTTATTGCAAACTTTTATGGTATCAAAGAGATTTCATTGTGGTATCAACATTTCCTTATTTAATCATCACACAACACTTCGAAGCAGCCACTGCGGATGTTCACGGGTTACAGAGATGAGTAGCAGTTGAGAGAAAGTAACAGCTTGCCCACTTGAGATCAGTTCCCTGAGTGAACACTGGAGTGCTTACTGCTGCGTTTCCCATGGTCAAAACACAAGATTCCTCTACAGGAACTCTGCACAGGATAGAGTTCCTATAGACCCACTCTGGAAGAAACAAGGACAAAAACCACCCAAGAGAGAGTAGCACTAACTTGAAAGTCTTGTGATCAAGTTCAGGGTCCTAACTTTGTGCCCTTTTATGACTAACATGGAATCCAAAGGGCCACTGGAATAACCATGGTCATTGTAAATGCAGAGTGAGGCAGAGTCCCAGAGTCCTCAGAAGAGAGCATTGTCTGTATCCTTCTCTTCCAGGGAGAAGACTCTGAGATGGAGACACTGAAGTCCGGTGACATCCAGGGGTCCTCACACTTGAGCAGCAATCATCACACTGACCAGGAGTTTGTACAAGTGCAGATTTCTGGACCCCACTCCAAATCAAATGAATCATAATCTCAAAGAGTGGAACCTAAGACTGCATTCTTAACAAGGTCCCCAGGAAGGACTGGATGATTGGCAAATTGGAAAATTATTGGTGTGGAAGAGAAACAGCCTAGGCTTGGGATCTGTATTAGGTTGAAGAATATCCTTCCAAAATTTGTGACTAGAATCTCAAATTTGTGACTTAGAAAGTGAGCTTATTCTGAAATAGTATCTATGTTAGTATAATTTCAGTCAATTTTCTAGTCACTACAGTTGGGTACTATAAAGTCACCACAAACATTGAATTAGAGAATTCCGAGCCATTGCTTCTGAGAGAAATGAAATGGTTAAGAATCTGTGAGCCTTTGATCATAAGGTTTTCAACAATTATACATATGCATTTGTGTGCGTGTGTGTGCGCATTTCACACGCATTTCTGTTGGAAGACTCTTTATTCAACACATCTCATTGATTCTTTCACACTGAACTTATTCATGACCAACAGCACTAGAACTCTTGCTTGAACAAAGCTTATCTAATACATGCATTTTCTTCATTAGACACATAAGCCTTCTTGTACACATGAATGCCAGACAGCAGCTGGGGGAGGGGGCATTTTAAACAGCCAAATCACTAAGGAAAAGCACAAAATTGCAAAACAAAAACAAACAACAACAAAAAGTGGTTCTCAATAAATTGCAAAACAGATACTTGTTTAAGACAGCTGATACTTTGACTTCAGCTGGGAATGTGGGTATCTGGTCATTCCAAATTTTCACTGCTCTTTTATCTGCAAATGACCACATATCTTGGTTTTAGGGCTGCAAATAAACTTTCATGGCCATTTACCTACAAATGAAATCCTCAAATAATGAGGATTTTTTTTTTCTTTTAGACAAAATGAGGCCTTACTGGATCCAGGTAGTTCCTAAATTCAACATGGCTGGTATACATTATAAGAAAAGGAGAGAACACATAGAGACAGAAAGACAAATAGAGAAGGAAGTGGGCCATATGCTGACAGAGGTACAGACTGAACTGTGATTATAAACCAAGTAATCACATGAATTGTCAGCATCCACCCCCCCAAGAAGAGGACAGGGAGGATTCTTCTGTAAATTCTTCTGAGAAAATACGGCCCTGTTGACACTTTCCAGCCTTCAGAAGGAAGAGAATACATTTCTGCTGTTTGAAGCCACCCAATTGGGATACCTAGGTATAGCAGCCCTAACACACTAACCAAGTCTGACAGACACATCAGCCAGCTCCAGGAAGGACAGGCGCCATTGTCATGCATGTCCAGGGAACCCATTTCCAGTAGGAGCTGCTATGGTTGGTGTCTAGATGTCCCCCCAACACCTCAAGAGATCCTAGGAAGGGCTTTTCAGAGGTGACTGGATCTACATTGTGGGACACTAGGATTGATTCATGGTGCAATTCTAGGATTAAGGGATTAAAGATGTGAGTGCTAACTACCCTACGAGTAAGTAGCCTGGATAAGCTACAGGGGACAGAAAAAGGGTCCCTGCTTGCCACCGTTCATTTGCTTGTTTTTCTGTCTTCTGCCTACAATGAATTGTTTTCCTCAGTGAGGCCCCTCTGCCATGCCACCTTGTCTAGAACCCAGTCAACTGTGGACTGAAACCTCTACAAACTTAAACCAAATAAACTTTCACCCTTTAACTTTGGGTGTTGGGTATTTTGTTTAAGCAACAACAAAAAAAAAGTAACACAGGAGACATTCCAACCCCTAGTCCTATAGCTTTGCCTCAAAGATCAAATGAGAAAATATCTGTGAGGAATCTGAACAACCAGAACATGTGACATCAGTTCGGTGAATTATTGCTCAAGTCTTCAGGGCCCCAGATTAACCTTCCAGCAGCCTGCAGCTCTAAGAAAGCAGAACTCTCTGGATGCTGGGCAAAGGGCTGCCTGCACACCCCTGCTCAGGATGTCCCTCACCCCACAAGCCCCATCCTATGGCCCTGGTGTGCTAAGAAGGTGGAGCTTTTCTCTCTGCAACCCCAGTAGAATAGAGAATGCTTCTTTGACAACACATAGATTTTTGCCACTAGTAATAATTATAGGCGGACATGTGCCATGTCCACAATGTAGTTAAAATCCTCCAAGACAAGAAACTCATAGTCCTGCCTGGCACAATGATGCATAATTGATAAGCATTCTGTGAGGCATGGAAGGTCCTCAGAAAAAAAGACCTATGAAGGCCCCTCCTTTTTTGATGTCCACACTCTGGGGTTGTTGGAGGAGTGATGGGTGCATTGCATTTAACTTTCTTCCATAGCAGCTGGGAAGACAGAGCCCTGAGGCCGGTATAGATCAAACGCACCTAGGCCAGGAGGAGATGGAGCTTTCTTCAGGCTCACTGCACACCTAGATCAGGCCCGGGACCAGGTAGGTCCCTGCGCGGGCCTCTGCCCTAAGGATGCCAGTCAAATGGCCCCTTCGAAGAGCAGGATGGCTGCACATGGTTTATTCTCAATACGGGTTTTTTCATGTCCCCTGGCCGTGCATTCCTTCAGAGCAGGCTGGCAAGGGCTAAGCAAGGTGGACGGCCACTGCTGAGCACCTCTGAGGTGTGGTGAGTCAAAGACCACAGACAGGCAAACCTGGCAGCTAGGAAGACGTCCGGAGAATCAGGAGTCCTTCTTCCTGGGATTCAGTCCTTTGTTCTCATGGGGAGGGCATCTCCAAGTCCAAAGCCCTTCTTTATCCCTTTGTAGAACTAAGAAGTGGCAGAATATGGAGTCGTCAAAGAGATAGAAAATCTGAGATAATACAAATCTGTCAGGACCAGACAGGTAACCAGTATGGGTGAACAGACCAGGTGTGTGCCTCCAGGGCACTATGCCATGGGTACACATGGGTCAGAGTGTGGACGCATTCAGTTATTGCTACCTTTAATGCTGCACTAAGTTTAAAGCACCCAGCTGACCAGACTCAGTCCAGTTCCCATTATCCAATTCTCTGATTATCCTGATGGAGACCCTGGACCCTGGGTAGAGGTGAGGTCTATACAGGCCTGTCCATGTGGTAAATGACACACAACATCAAGAAGAAAACCCAGCCCTACCAATTCCCTCGCCTACCACCTTTTGTTTGCTTATTCTGCTCTAGAAATCTGGGAAGAAGATGCCTAGAATGACCTAGAAGAAAGCCCATTTATAGGGGCAGGGAGAAAGAAGCTTCTTCAGCGTATTTGGAAAGTAGATAGTGTTGCCTGGACCAAGGACTGAAATTGAAATGTGATTGTTTGTGTGTGTACATGGGGGCAACTTTGTTCCCCTTTCAAATCCTCTCTGAGGGCCTAGTATATAGTAGATGCTCAGTATGTTAACAAGTTATAGAGATACTGTTTTGGAAACTTGCAAACCAGGAAAGTTTGCACCCATTATCCCAGAACTATTGATATTCCTCCCCCCAAATTCCTGAGCATTCTCTTTGAGTGCCAGTCTGCTATGACCTCGTAAAATTCATAATGAGTGTGCAATAAACATCAAGCAGCTCAAGGTGAGTCATTCATTAATCATAAACAAAACAAGTCCTGACCAAGGACACATCAGCACACGCCATAAAAAGAAAAGAGAGGAAAGAGTTGCCCAATCTCTCTAATATTAACTGTGTTACATTTTTTTCATATGAGTTCTGAGAATGATCGCATCCCACACTGGATTTCTATGAATCTGATCCAAAGTCAATTTCCCTTGAATACTTCTATGCCTGCTTTGCAAGTACTGAGAGAAAGACAAGGGACTTTGAAACCAAAGTCACCCCTGACAAGGACGCTTAGCCGCTGGCAGTGTCCCTGCAGGAGCCTTGTACCCATCACTTCTTCAGAATTGCCTGGTGTGGTCAGGGGGAGCAGAGAACAGCCTGAGAACCTGTCCTTGGGGAGGCACAGGTAGGGAGTGACAAGTGCTCAAGAGGACCACCTGGCGGGGAGATGAGTACTGGGAGATGGCTCATCTTCTCTCACATGTTCCCTTAGACACAAGCAGGTCGAGGGCTACGATTCTATCTTACAAACTGGCAAACTGAGCCTCAAAGTGTGAATGAACATCATAGAACTCTTCCTATACTCCACACCACCTTCTCAGCAGCAGGGTAGGGGACTGCAAGTGCCTTAAAGTGGCTGGTCATCTGTCCCTCCCAGGGTTGTTTGGCTGCCCAAAGTGGTAGACACTGGGTTACCAAATGCCACCTTTGTGCTCGCTGTGATAGCTGAGCACCCTATCTCTTCTCAGCCCATCACCGACTCCATTGTCTCTCTCCAGCTGAGGAAATGACTGGGCTGTACCACGCACCCTGATGACTGTGCAGCTCCCTGAGAGAGTGCCAGCACCCGAGTGGCATGGACACGCCCCACCCCCATGTAATTTGCACAGCATGGGAGTTCTGTGATCCAAAGGTGAGAGTCAGGATTTTCCCCCCAAAAAGTGCAGAGATGGGGGGGGGGGGATATGAGTTGAAAAAAAAAAAAACTTGACACAAATTACCTGGTACTTGCTAGAGTGGAAAGAGGTGGTGGGAACTGCCAGGGAAAGTCTAGTTAATACCATCTCTGAAGGGCAGAAAGGCCAGCTGATGGGTGGGGGCCAGGCCAGGAGAAGAAACTCCTGTGGCCCTGGTTTTAGCATCATTTGGAAACCCAGGGAAGTCAGGAAGACTGAATCTAAGGGGTTCTCTTGTGTAGGAGTTTTAAATGCCAGGGGACTAACAGGCTACAGCAGAATCACTTGAGAACTTACTAAAAATGCAGACAACTGGATTTCCCTCCTAGCAATTCTGAATCAAAAAATCAAAGGTGTCCCCAGGGCAGTCCTGTTACTATTGGGCTCCCAGCATCTTCCTTGTGCAAAGTCCATTGGGAGTCACCCTTCATTTGACAGAGGAAAAAAATTAAACCCAGATGGAAAAGAGTTTGGTCAAGACTGCATAGAAAATTGCAGATACATGTTCCAGCAGCCTCTTGATTCCTTCCTCCTTTCCTCTTTCTTCCCTCTTTTATTCGTGTATGCAATCAACAAGCATTTGTTTAAGACCTGCTGTGTGCTAGACATTGTATTAGGTACAAAAACAGTCAGATCGCTCCCTACAAGGAGCAAACATGAGAGAGTAGAGATCAAACAGGTAAATGTAAAATGTAAGAAAGGGAGCCGGGGTTTTGATTTTTCAGAGATGGCCTCAGTGACCTCATCTGTAAAGTGGAGTCTCTTCATTTGTTCTGCCTCCTTCCCCTCCTGGACAGCTCAAGCAAGAAGTTAGTGGGGAATGGACTTTCACAAACATGAAAGTACTTGTCCAAATGCTAGGCTTATCCTGACTCTGATAAGCATTCAATAAATGTTTGTTGAATTGAATTGCTGAATTGAATTATTCTACAAAAATAAAGCAAGGATTAGCAAGAATCCTTAGTACTAACCCAGTGTTCACTCAGTTTTCCTGCTTGTGCTGAGAAAACACAGTCTAGTTTACCAGATCTAAGCAAAGCCTTCTACTAATACCTGGAATGTCAGAACTGCACGACTCTCAGACATCATCTGGTTCTACCTGCTGTCAACTTCAAAGAATGGAAAACTGAGGTCCAGTTGGAGAAAATATTTTTCAAAGTCACACATAGGAAGAGTGTGAGACCCAGGGTTCCAGAATCCCAGAGCAATTGAACAGATGATAAATTAAGAAGAAAACAGACATGTCTTGGGAACTCGGACATTAGAGGTTGTAAGTGTGTGTGGAAAGTCCTAAGGATGGTAGCTTCCTCCACATAGTCAATAAAGCTAGATCAGTCCCTAAGTCTCAGGGGTGTTTTTCCTCAGGCCACAGCCTAGAATAAACATCTGTATATGTTTAGCAGGTACTGATTGCTTTCACTATTTTATTTCCCATATTTCTCTTTGAGGTACCATCCTTTCTATTTGCAATTCAAGAGGCTTAGAAACAGTGGAATACTTCCAGGGAAGATGGGCACATATCTTAGACCTAGCCAATCAGCTTACTCCATCTCCCTGGCCACAGTGATTGGTTCATGGAAGGACATGAGATTCAAGATGATCCAATAGAAATCAGACCTGAGAATGTAGATGTAACTACTGAGAGAGAGCAATTGTATTTCCAATGATTTTGTTAATCTGGTAGGATTTTATCATAGAATTCCTAGCAGCAGGACAGCTTTTTCCATTAGTGAGCCAACACAACTGTATATATATATATATATATATATATATATATATATATATTTTTTTTTTTTTTTTTTTTTACATGCCCAAGGTCACACAGCAAGGAAAGGATGGAATCCCCTTTCTCTCTCTCTTTCTCCCTAACTATCCTGGATATAGCCATTTCTGAGGCTAAATACTCTGTAGTTCTCAGCTATGGAAGGCAGTGAATTCTCTGCATCTGGCTGAATCATATGGTAGAGACAGTCCCCAGGGATTCGTGAAGTTGTTACTGCAAAGTAATTGCTAAGTCAAGGATGATATTTCCCAGAACTCCTTACAACTAGGTGATGTCTTGCCTCTGAGCTCTGACCAGTGAAATTGGAAACAGCAATGAAATACATCACATCCACCAAAACCTTCCATACAATCTTTCACCCTCTTTTTCCACCCACAGACTAAATGTTAAAATGTCCTGAATGTTCCTGGGAGCTACAAAGAGAAAATGGCATCAGGCAAGGTCCCTGAAGCAGAAGTAAACTTCCATTGTGTTAAGCCATTAAAATGCTGAGGCTTCTTTGTAATAACCAATACCATTAATTCACCTAGTATTTCCATCAGCGTTCTTAGTTATAAACAGCAGAGGTCAACCTGGCTAACTAAAATTGAGAAGTACTGAAAAGATGGTAGCTGCTCACAGATATCCAGGAGGGTAGGAGGACCAGGACTCAGGGCTATGCTGCTCAGAACAGTGCCTGGATTCATATTATAGTACTAGAGTCAGTTACGGTTTATATCTAGATGCACCCCCCAAGAGCTACCTGCACTCACAGGAACGGCTTCTGAAAGAGCACTGGACCATGAGGATGTCCTAGCTGACTGGCTGTCAGGAAATGGTACTGGAGTCAGGGTAAGCAGGCCGCTGGCATGGCTGGGAAGGGTGTATATCTAGCTCCCATTTGTCCCTCCTTTCCATTTCTATTTCTTGGCCATGCGAGGAGCCTTCTACTACCAAGGCCCTTCTATATGACTTGTCCAAGTTTAACATGGACATGAACAGATACTTCTGATCTGTGAGCCAACATTAACTTCTCCTTTGAACTGAGGGTATTGGGTATTGCATGTTGATAAGAAAATGACTGAGACACCACTGAAAATGCACCTAGCTCCTATAGCTCCCCTTGCTCGCTGGCAACCCAATGCTGGCCTCCAGTGCTGCTCCTGCTGCAGATTTGGCAGGGGAAGCATTCTGCAAAGTTCCTGCTCCTCCATACCAGATGGAAAGTCATGGGTGGGTTTGCTTCATGCTGCACCTAGGCCATACAACAACACTCCAGCAGCAAAGGAGGCTGGGGACTTTCAGGGAGATGGCATTGTCTCCATTATTGAGGTGAAGAAATGGGTTGTGCTTCAAAAGATGGAGAATTCCCCAGTCGTGGGAAGGGAGTTCAAACAGGAACGTCAGAAGGACTGACAAATGTGTGCTTCAGTCATCATGAGCTGGGTTTCTGTTGCTAAAAGAAACTTGCAGATAATGTGTCATTCTATGCTTCAAATTTGTGCAAAATGAAGGATAGGCAACTGAAGAGATTGTTTTAGGCACTTGACATATATTATGTCATCCTCATAATGACCCTAAAGGGGTAGAAACTACTATTCCCATTTTACAGATGAAGAAACTGAGTATTGAAAAAGGAAGTTATATGCCCAAGGCACACAGCAGGGATACAATGGACTCTTCTAACTCGGTGACTAAGGCCACAAGAAAGCCCCCAATATAGCAAGGCTGCCAGATTAAAATTACACTGAGATACAAACCAACCAATCCAGAATGTAGGTGGTGGGTCCATGGGCTGCGGTATGAGTCATTTGAAGTACAAGACTGAGGGGCTTCCTGAGAGAGCAGATGCTGAGAAAGAGGCCCAAATCCAACCATCTTGATCAAGGAAGGAATCGTTAGTAAGAAAATACTAAGGGAGGAATTAAGATTCTGGATGTGATTGGCAAGGGGAACAGTGTCCCCGCTGTCTCCTGGGGCAGCCTTGGAGACCAGCATCTGAGCCCTGAGAGCAAGAGAGCCAAAGGTGAACCCTGGAAAGGCCAATCTGCTCCCAACTATACACAAGACGTTGGAGGTCACGTAAGTCACCACTTTGGGACCCCACTGGCGGGAGTAGCCTGGAGTGGAGGAAGTCTGCTCTTCCACTTCTCTGCAGACCCCCAAGCAGCTTTGCACCACAAGGTGCCAAGGCACTAGTAGTGGTGCCAAGAGAGGAGCCATGCCTGGTAGGAGATTTGCTCCTGAACATGAATGAGATTCTCCCCTCTATAATACCAGAGAGGAAGAAATCCACAGGAGCAGAGAGGCGCTATGGGGCTGGGGGGTGACAAGCCAGTGGAACTTTTTATATCAATACCAGTGTGAACTTTGGTGGTATCCAAGACTGAAATTAGTGTGAATGCACTGGGAGTTTTCTATTTACAGCTCTACTCTTTCTATACCCTTTTCAACCTCGTTCTAGAACCCAGGGACATAGATATATGCCCTGAGATCCCTTGCCTTTTGGTTTCTGCTTGGGTTCAACCGATAGAAGATACAAACCAATCTGACCCCAGAGTTGTCATGGACTGACTGCACCTCCACCCTCCACCCCAACAAAGATTACCAAGGTTCCTGCTGCAGGCCTTTCTGTACAGCTTCCAGCATTGAAGATCTAACGATTGTCTTCTGTTTCATGCTTAGAGGAAGTTATAGTGGGTGCACTGTTGGCTCTATGCCCATGGGCTGCTCTACCCAGGTGGGCTGTATCACCCTGCCCGTATCTTGAAAAGAGTCCCAGTACTGAACATTAAGTTCTTAGCTGAAATATTCCATCTGTTTTGGCCAATACTGATTGATAGGAAGACACTTCAATCCCAGTAAAAGACTCTGCTTCAATATTTTGAGAGGCAACATCACACTGAATTTTACCTCATCTTAGCTTTTTAATTTTCTCAGAGTTGAGCCCACAGCACCAGCATGTTGGTGGGGTTTCTGTAGATCCATGGCACGTGGAACTCTTGCTGCAGTACTCTTGTTAGCTTTGGGTTCCATCCAACTGGCCTTAGGCCTGTCATTGTTGGGGAAAATGTCATCAACCAGGGAGCTCCTTCAAATTATTGAGAGAAAATGTCACATAAACAGCTATGCCAGGGACTAAAAACTAGCAAAGGATGCCAAATCCCTAGAGGCACCAAAATGATGGCAGATCTTGAGCTGACCCCTGATGGGATTCAGGTTTCAAAAGAGCTTCTTGATACACAGGGGACCGCAGGCTTGGACAAACTAGAGACAAAGTCTGACCCTCTTGCAGTTCTGCAGAGTCCATGAAACCCAGAAATCCCAGGCAGGCGGTAGAAGGGACAGCAGGGAGTGCTTACGGTCTCCCACCCCACTCAGTTGTGCAGGTGTCCCCAGTCAATGAGCACACATTTGTCCAGTGTATTTTTGGTCAACAAATATACTCACTCTAGGCTTCCAGGGGAATGGGTAACTCTTGTACCTCAGAACTCCCTTCTTTTGCAAAGGCCAAGGAAAGACTCCTGCCACATCTGGCCACATTTCCCCTCTTAGAGTGTTGTGATCCTTCATGTTATTGTCTAACGGGCCTGACTGGAGGAAAACTTCTTCCAAAGAAATCATTCCTGGAAGGAAGCCACAGCAACCAGGCCCTGCCTCCATACAGTCCCCATGTAAAATCCAAGGGGCCCTGTGGTTTGGGCCATGGCTTTAGAAAGTAGATCATTTGCCCCAGGAGGAAGCTTGAATTTCTGCCTGCTCAAAGATTGTTACTTAACAGTCACAACAAACTAAGCAAAGATGGGGACTGGAGGTAAGACAGAAAGTGGCTGAAAGATGCAGAAAACTAAGTTTTGACTCTTGGACATCCCTCAGGGCCTTCGTGGACAGCCATGCATGTTGCACAGTGCAGTTCCCAGGGTGCCACTTAGGGGCTGGGATAGCTATGGTGACTTCTTCCCGGCAGAGGGCAGTATGTGAACCGAAGAAGGGACACCTGTCTCTCATTCACCATTCCATAGGGACCTAAGCCAACTGAGACACCAGATCAGAAAGACGGCTGGAAGTAAGGTTTTGGAAAATGTTCCCTTCATTACTTGAAAGGCTGTAGCATCTTCCCCAGGGCTCCTCTGCCACCCTGTGTCCTCTGATGTGACCTTCTAGTCCCTCCCCACAGAGTAGCATAGGCACCAAGAAGGCCCCAGGGTATCACTCTATAAATTCTCTTTTCATTGGAGGCCTAGCAGATAATAATTTAAAGAACTAGTCACTGCTTGCAATTAAGCACAGAGAAAATAGATCAGGCCCATAATTTATGTCTGTGTGAGGTTGGGCTGGATTCGTAATTAATGTTTGCTCCCTTTAATGAAATACTCCAAAGGTCTGCACTTCTGTCATTCATGAAGGTAATTTTTCAATTGATTAGTAAAATAATACTTGAAAAGTAAATGCACCTGCTTCTTTCCCGAAATGTCTCAGTCAACCGGACACACTGGTTGGGACACTAAAAAAATACCACTTCAATCCAGTGGAGACCGGACTTTGCACCATCAGCATGCAGAAAGCCCAAGAAGGAGGCAAGAGGAAAAAGCAATTAGAGCAGCTGCGGTGACCAGAATTCCTGGGTGGCCCAGGGCTGCTGAGCAGCTGTACCCTTCCTGCCTGGCTCCTGTCTGTGGTACAAGGGTCAGGCAGGATGTGAAAGGCAGGGAGGAGACCAGGCCGGAGACCCAAGGGCTCTGATCTGTGTAAGATGCCAACCTTGCAGGGTGACATGTGGCAGAGGTGGAGGGGGACACAGTCCTGATCTGCAGGGCACCGGGTTCACTAGGGATGCAGGCTGGCAAGGACATACCCTCATTGTCCAGCGGTAAAAATTACTTAAAATGAAAACCAACATTTCTGAGTCATCAGGGAATAAACATTTGAATGGGGCCTTATCTTTAAAATTGAAACTACCAATTATGAAAAAGACTTCATTGCACTTCTATGGGATAAAATCCAGGCAGTAATAACAGTGTTATTTCCTAGAAGAAAGAGTTCCATACTGACTTTTGTTGTGGGTTTTAGTCAAAATTGTCTTGATAGCAACATACACCATCTTCCCCTCATGACAGAATTTCATTTGGGCAAAATTGCTCAAAGGTTGCGTTAATTTTCCGAAGTCAGTCCTTCTGCTTTCACACTTACAGGATTTGACAATCAATTATCGAACATCAAATATTGAGTCACTTAGCCTTTGATGTCCCCAATGGTTGTTTTCTTCATCTAGCAGGTCACCACTTGCCAGTGAGTTGGCGTGGGTGACCAGGGGTCTCCAGGGTCACTTCCAGAGACTTATGAAATCTTCCAGCTTTAGGAAGATCAGCTATGTATGTTAACAATATAACTTCTGTTCTAAGGCTAAATATTCAACGACAATTAATGGGTGTCAATAGTGATGAGAGGAGAGGGTGTTCGGGGGCCTAATTTTAAAAGGGGTCAGCTCTTTGATGAATGTCTCCATGTCACCTAGCAGTGCCAGCTTATCTACACAACCATGTATGGATGGAAACCAGGTTGGTGAATGGGCTAATAAGGAGCACCTCTGTGGCCCTGTATCCTCCACTCACTTGGCAAGATTGCCTTCAAAGGAAAGCATATCCCTTAGGGTCCCAGTTGCAATCAACAGAAATGGATTGGCCAGTCTGAGCGGAAAGAGAATTTTAAAGAACATGCCTTTATACTTGTCGCAGTCTCCCTGAGAGGTCCTGGGAGTGAAATCCAGAAAAGGAGCAGGAGATAAGATGGTCACCTACAGGACCACCCAGCCCCCCATGACAGTCCCTACTGATGCTGTGCACTATCAGAGGCCTCGGCTCAGACACCATTCTGCCCACCCAAGACCGCAGGCCACGTTCAAGCAGCCTGGCCTGCTCCCTTTCATCCTACTTCCTGCCCAAACTCAAGGTAGATGCAATCACTGATCAGGGCTCAGTCATACGCCTCTACTGCAAGAGTTCCCCAGAGTGTTGGCTACTCTGGGGAAGTGGGCTGCTTCCTCCCACCCTCACCTGGTGGGGAATCTTCCAGCCTAGGAAGAGGGTTCACATGCTGGAGATCCCCCAGAAAGAAATAGGGTCTCTACAAACAGAATTCATTGAAATTATGGCTTCACTTCCCTTTCCTCTAACATCTCTTGAGCACCTGCTGAGCTAAGCACTCTCATTTAACCTTCCCTTATGAAATGGGACCATGACCCTAATTCCCAGAAGAAAAGACTGAGGTTCAGAGAGGTGAAGGGACTTGCCTCAGACCACACGAATTAAGATTACATGCATCAGGCTTTGCCTATGTTCTTCTCATTCCAGAGCAATTAATCTAAAAGACAAATTTGAAGGAAGGTCCGTGGAAGAGTGGGGTGAGCGCCCCTCTGTTGCCTTGTTTTCTCCAGAGAAACCAGGATGCACATGTGAGTCCAGTCTACTACTACTAATTCTACTCCTAATTCTTAGTCAATATGTGGGTGCTCTATGAGCTCAGGCCCGCAGTAGAAGTACAAGAAATTATCTTCATTTTGAGTCCTCTAAGGAAAACAATAGCTCCAATGCTGCGATCATTTCCAGCCACTGATATTGTGTCCTGTAAGTAAAAATGGAATTTGAGTCCTGGGTCTAACATTAACTGTGCCCACACACCTGACCCTCCCCCTTTGACCTCTGCGTTCCTCCTCTGTAAGATGGGAAAAGAGACCCTGGCAAAGGTTGCAACTGGTGTCCTTTTGCTCCTGATCGGACAGCAAAGTAGTTCTGTTTGTCCATGTGGTATGAGCCCTCCTCTTCTCCCATGGTCTCCTCAAACCTGAGACCACCACTTATCTGACAACCAGGGCTGGTGTTTATTTTATCTCTTAAAAATTGTAAAAACCAAAGATGGAGCAAGAGGGCAGCAATGTTGCAAGCAAAAATGGAATTTTTGTTTATTTACCTAGTAACCTTGCTCATTTGACATCACCTGTTCAGACCTTGGTACACAAGAGTACATGCCCCCTGCAAGAGTTGATCTTAGGAAATGATCCGCCAGATCCTGCCAGCGGGGACCCTCGTGTCTCCTCCCTGTCCTGCATGGCAGTCCACTAGCCACAGGTGGCTGTTAAATTTTAAATGTAAATGAATAAAAACTCAATGCAATTGAAATTTCAGCTCCTGTCTCACACTCTCCGAACCTCAAGTGTGCAGCAGCCACATGCAGCCGGTGGCTGGTTAGAGAACACTCCCTGCATCGCAGAGAGTTCTCTGCCACAGCACTGCTCCGTGTCCCCAGAACCTCTCCCCACCTAGTCCCCACTGTGGTGCTCACACTTCCCTTGGCACCAAGCACCTGGCCCTGCGGTGCAGGCTCTGCACAGCCAGGGCACAGTGACCCAGGGCTGGCGCCCCTCCTCTGCCCCATCGCCTTCCGCCTCCTTTCACAGAGGAGACTAATCTCTCTTTGCAGCTCCTTTGATTCACAGGAACAATGAGGCTTGGCCACGGGATCACTTTCTCCAGCACCTCCTTTCTGACTCCCTTAATAGGTGGAAATGCCTGATTATTTCAAATGAATATAATTACAAAATCCTCTACTTAGAGTAATGTTCCTCCTTTGTGGGAAGCAGCTATCTCCTTTCTCTCGTTATCTCCTCTTTGAGAGGCACTTTGCTCCTTTGAAAAGTGTGATCCAAGAGGCTCTCCCAGGCTTCCGAATGATGCTCCGCCTAGATGGGCAGCACGGGCTCTCTCTCTGGCGGGCACAGTGCTGCAAGTCTCCCCATCTGGACAGGGAGCCTGGGCTCCCAGGAGTACCAGCATCCTCACTCCAGCTGAGACAAGGTTGCAACCTGCCCCTCCCTTGGCTCGAGGTATCCCAGCCCCTCTGCTCCCCATCTTAGCATCCTGCTGGCCCCTCAGTCATGGTCCAGCCCCCTCCCTGCCCCACACAGGATGGCAAACTTCCTGTCCAACTCCAAAGCCTCTGACCTCTGTGGACTTGAAGCCTCAATTAACCCTGATTGTGCTGTTGTGGAGACAGCACAAGTTACAGGGTCAGTCTGGCTTATGGTCAAGTCCAGACTCTCCCAACTATACCATGTTTGACAGATGAATCACTTTCTCTGAACCTTAATTTCTCCAACTCTGAAAGGGGCTTACATCCACCTTGTATATGAAGCTTCCACATGAGTACCATGGACTCCACCTCTCCTCCTGAGAGACTGGCCCAACAGTGCCTCCTTTCCTGTGGATGTTTGAATTTGGAATAGGAAGGCATGGTGCCACTGTGTGACGTCCCAGGTGTCCTCAGCCATGTGTGTGCCAGGTGCAGAAAACAGGCCAGGAAGGAAGGAGCAGGAAGGAAGTCAACACACGCACAGAGCCTAGCTGTCAGCCCTCAAGGGCCGCAGTACTCCTGTGCCCTATGTGTGCTCAGATCTTAACAAAAGACCCAGTGAGCTGGGTGTGGTGGTGCATGCTGCAGTCCTTACCGGTGAGTGTACCGTAGGCAGGGGGATCACAAGATCCAGCCCAGCCTAGGCAAGACCTTGTCTCAAATTTAAAATAAAAAATGAAAAAAGGGGCTTAGAGTTACAGTTCAGAGCAAAATATTGGGTTCAATCCCCAGTACCACACACATGCACACACACAAAAGGCAGCCAGCAGGTGATGGTTGCCTTGGTGACATAAGAGGAGACAGAGTCTGAGCCCCTGGTCTACTGTCCTGAGGCCCAGCTGTACCGGAGGACTGGCCTCAGGACCACTGACATGTGGAATGAGCCAAGGTGTGTCTACAGATCCATGAGCACAGCAGTCTGCAGGCCAGGCCCTGACCACACACAGACACCTTAGCCCGTGTCGCCCTTCCATACTCATTTGGCGTGGCTTTCCTTTGCCGTTGCCCCTGCCTCCAGTGTAGGGCCTCAAGTGTCTTACCCAGGACCATGAGCCCATGGTGGAAAAGCACCACCGCAGTAGAAGGTGTGGCTGGATCCCCAGGACCCTCTCCCCAGCCATACCCATTGTTTGGTGTTTATAGGTATGAGGTAGGCACAATGCCAAGAGCCTCAAGCAGGTCAGGTATTGGCGTGACCCGTGGGCCCAGGAGGACTTCTTGGAGGAGTGATCACTTACCATCCAGGCATGAGGAGAATCTGATGTGCATGGCTGAGGTGGGGCGAGGCTGAGGAAAGGGGGCAGTGCATCCCAGGAAGAGGAACAGCATGAACACAGTGAAGGAAATCATCTTTCTAGGGAGCCACAGCCTGGAACAAGAGAAAGTCTTCCTGCAACCAGCTGCCTGGGAGAGCTGATGAACTGTCCCTCATTGTTTCCTTCACTCGCTAGTTCAGGACATAATATTAAGTCTGGAGACTTTGACCCTGAGATCATTGCAATCAAAATTAAAACATGTGTTCAGAATCTTTCAGAGCATGCAGAGGTAGATGAGTCAAATTCAGTCTTGGCTTTTGCAAGGGAGAGGAGATAGATTTTAAGACTCAGCTAAAATCCATGCCAGGGTACACTGGAGGGAAGGCTGTGAGGCCAGGTACAGCTTCTCAGAGTGGGGGAATTTGAGCCAGGCTGTGAAATGCCGGCAGGAAGGCGCTGTCAGCCTGGTGGGGTGGCTCAGAGGACCTTGCAGGCAGAGCAAGACGAAGGCAGAAGGCAGACATGGCGAGGGCAGTGGTGGTGGGTGAGGGGCTGGCGGAGCAGGTCACAGGTCATGGAGCCCTGCAGGCCTGGTGAATCACAAGGTTGTGGATTTTATCCTGTGCCTCTGGCTGGACCATGAAACAAACTATTATGAAAGTTATGTAAGCACACGTTTCTGACTAGCAAAGGGATCAGCAAACAAATGGGGGGCAGCCACCTATTTTCCTACAGCCCATGAGCAAAGAACGGCTGTTACATTCTCCAACAGCCCTTGTGTACTGTCTGCACACTATCTTTGATTTTGCCTCTAGACCTGCAAATCCTGTAACATTTTCTATTTGCCCCTTTACAGATTTCCTACCCAGGATGATTCCACATATGCAATTCCTGCCTAGAAGGAGGCAGATATGTTGATGATCACTAAAGGGAAAGAAATGTTTCTCTCATTTAGGAGGAAGATGAAATAGCCAAAGAATATTTGATTAATAAATTAAAAAGGACACTTTCTTCATGACAAGCATGGTATTGCACTTGTAATTCCAGCTGCTAAGGAGGCTGAGACAGGAGAATTACTTGAGCCCCAGGAGTTCACAGTCAGCCTATGCAAAATAGCAAGATCCTGTCTCAGAAAGAAAATAGAATAAGATGTTCTACACATTAATTTTCCAGTATGTGTTAGGGTGCCGAGAAGACTCAAGGGTCCCTTCCTACTTTATGCTCAGCTCCCCTCAACCTTCTCCCTCCATCTTCCAGCTCCTAGAAATCCAATTTCCTAGTTATGGCTGTGTTTATTAAAAGCGTGACTATGGAGACTGTTTTACCCCAAGATCTATTTTTGTCATAACAGTTTGTAATGGTTAAACCTCAACAACTTAAACACTCCATACAAAATAATGTATCACCAATAAACTGAAATATTAACCAATCATATGTAATGGTTCATTTCTAACAAATGCAGAACTCAAGGTCCTCAGGGCATCGTAGAAATTGAAAACCATATTGATGAACTGGCCAGCCTTCAAATTACACTTCGAGAGGATGAAAAAGCATAGGAAAAGTTCTCATTATGGTTCCCTGACATTAATTTGAGCATTTTTATATGTATGTCCTATTAAGCACTTTAAGTGCTTTTTGATAATTGTGCTTTGTAGTTTTTACAGCACTTCAGCCTATTCCCAGTTCAATTTCCTCTTTTATCCGATGTTTGAAATATTGATTTCTGACAGATAAAAGCAAACCTTATAATCTCACCAGCGAGCAATAAGTGAGTGGGACGAGGCTGCAGAATGCATTGGGGAACGGTCATATTTGAAACAGTCTTTGTTTTATTACATTTCGTCAACAGAATTTACTTACTGCTTGCTGATATTTATGTAAAAAGCCCAGCCGCCAAGAGGGCCATGATATTGCCAATTTCAGCTCTACTTTTTGCATTTAGTAAGATAAAAGAAGCTTCCCCCCTGGAGTCCGATGATTGCAGTGGCTTAAACTGCTGTCAGCCGGCTGCAAGTAACTGTGATTTATCTTCTTCAGATTGTGCCATGTTGTGGCTGCAAACTTTTCTCTCAGTTTTGCATTAAAAGGTGACAGCCTGTCAGGATGCTCAGTGTCCCCTCTCAGGTTGGCCTGGGCCTCCACAGATACTTCACTCTGGGAGAATCCTAGAATTCTTTAAGCTTGAAGTGACCTTACATGCAGTGCTCTGCTTTTGTACTATATGCAAAATGTGGCTCCCAGGTCCCTGAGAACATTGAGATCCTTTCAGGTGCTGTGCAAATTTACCCTGTTTGCATGATTTTTTTCCACCAGTTCATTCAGTTCAAATTATTAATTATTGAACAGTATCCTGGTGCTGGGGCCACATTACTGAACAAGGGAGATCTTTGTCCTACTATTGTGACCCTCACAAAGGGCAAAGATTCTCAACCAGTAGGGGTGATTTTGCACATACTCCCTCAGGAGACATTTTTGGCTGTCACAACTAGGAAGTGAGTGCTATTAACATCTTGAGGCAGAGCTTGGAAAGGCTGCTGAAAATCCACACAGGACAAAGAATGACTTAGCCCCAAATATCAAGGGAGCGGATGCTGAGAAACCTTATTGTAGTGGGAAGGGATAATTAACCTTGTAAATGGGAAAGAAAATAGCAGATAGCAATAAAGACAATGAATGAAATAAGCCAATGAAATGTGGGGGCTACTTTAGACAGTGAGGTCAGGGAAAGCCACTCTGAGGTGATGACCTTTACACAGGGATCTAAATAATGACAAGGACCCATCCAAAAAATATCTGAGAGTCTGGTGCAAAAGTGCAGAGCTGGTGCACAAACCACACGTGGGTAAGAGCACAGAGAGTCTGAGGACAGAGAGGCCTATGTGGCTGAGGACAGGGACCTGCAGCATCTGCTCCAGCAGCAGGTGGAAGAAGAGCTGTAGACAGGGAGCAGGGACATGTGCTTGGGGCTCTGTTTACAAAATTGAAATCAAATGCACTCAAAGGTGGAGACAAAAGATTTACAAATGGTGCTAAGTTCTGCTACAGTTATTTTAATTTGATTAGCAATACTGCTTAGGGTGATGATAAAGGATACAAGTAAAGACAGAAAAAGCATCAAATGAATCAGGATGAAGGTGACGTGTGACAGCATGAAGGCAGCACTCAGGTATGTGAGTCAAGGTTGGGACAAGAGATGTGATCAGAAGGTGGACAGGACTGGCTCATACCTCACAGCACACCATGAGCAGAGCTCGCACTGGGATCACATTCAGGGACCTGTCTAGCTTCTCTGTGGCTTACAGGTTAGGACAGAGGGCTTTCAAGTCAGAGCCTGTTTGGCCCAGAACCTTGGGAAATTTTAATAACCAAAGAAATCCTATCTGGGGACAAGCCAAGCTATAGCCAAGCCTTACATTTGCTATCAGCCTCCCTTGGACCTCATGAACACTTACTCAGATGTCTGATGCTCTTCTATGTTCCAATATTCATTCATTGTACATGTACTTATGAAGCAAGTACTATGTGCCAGGTCCTGGGCTTCACTCTGAAGACACAATAAAGAATAAAACAAACCAAATTGAGAGCAACCTGTCCCATCCACTCACCCTGTTTAATAGTCTGTCTGAGCTCTGGATGACTATTGTGAGATATAACTATGAATGGAAGAGTTATGGTAGCAGTCAGGATCAGCAAATTGATGCTGTTGTAACAAATACGCATGGACTCTCATTAATCTTGACATCCACGGTAGATGACAGGGGGCACTGCCTTGCACTGTGGTCTCCCAGGAGCCAAGTGGATGGAGCAGCTGGTATTTGGAACAGTGCTAGTCCTGTGGCAGAGGAAAATAGACACTTGAAGTACTTTGGCCAGCTCACCTCTTTCTCCTCTCTTCTCTCTTCTTTATCCTCCTCCTCCCCTTCTTTCTTTTCCTCCTCCTCATTCTCCTCCTTCTCCCCTTCTCCTCTTTTCTTCCTCTTGTTCTTCCTCCTCTTTCCCTTCCTCCTCCTCCTCCTCCTCTTCTTTTTCCTCCTTGCTAGCCTCAAGGGGTGTTAGCCAGAAACTTAGTTTTGGTTTTATTTAGGGAGGATTTTTGGTGGCTTTTTTTTTTCTTCAGTATTAGGGATTGAATCCAGGGCATTCACAATGAGTTACAACCCTAGTCCTTTTTTGTTTTTTTATTTTGAGGCAGAGTCTCACTAAGTTGGTAATTTGCCCAGGCTGGGCTCAAATTTGTCACCTTCCTGCCTCAGTCTCCCAGAGTGCTGGGATTCCAAAGATGATCTTTTCAATGATAAATTAGTCTCTAGAAAATAGGAGTCAACATAAAGAAATTATTACCTGAATCTCAGAAGGTTAGGTGCAGATGGGTCAACAGCAGGGTAGTGACACCCAAAGGGGCACCCTAATCCAGAGAATGGTGATCCAGTATGCAGATTCTTAAGGGCCCTGAGCTGCTTGAAAAGTGGGATTATGTCTTCCTAATTCAGCATCTCTTGTAGAGACATGCATTTTAAAGAGATTGCAGGACAAAGCATCTAGGGGTTACTAGTACAGAGCTGTAAGCAGTAATTAGGGTAAAGGAAGAGAATCTGAACTAACCACCCTCACCAAATCCTTGCACCTTCACTACTGCCTGAGACCATGGCAGACAGTGCTAATCAATCATGCTTCTACTAAAAAGCCAAGCAACCAGCTCGCTGCCCTGGTAGGTGGCTGTGGCCTGGCAAGCTGCAGCCACCCCAGGGTGAGAACCATCAGCATCTCCTGAGATCCACACCATGTTGGAACTTAGGGCACTGGGAAACCAAGCAGCCAGCTCACTGCCCTGGTAATTGGCTTTGAGCCTACCAGTGCTTGGGCTGAGATTCAAACATCCATTCCTCCCCCCACCCTTATTAGCAAGTGGGAGCCAGAGATCTGAGCATCTCTTGTGAGATTGACTATAAGCAATATAACAAATTAGGGGGATTTCCTTCTACCATCTCTTTGAAGGCAAATATTTTTATCACTGTTTTGCTTTGTTCTGATTAATGGTATTGCTCTATTCAATATTCTGTTTTGATAAGTTCTATAATGTTCCATATTTCCTTGGATTCTGATATACCAGATTGAAAGAACAACTATTGTGAAGAAAAAGAGATACACTATAGTACCTATTACTGTTATCCCGGTAACCTGCTGTGAAGTTCTGTACCAATTTCACTGCACTGTCTCAATTGGCTCTGTTCTTTCTTGTTCTTGGTATTTTACTACTTTAAAAATAAAAAATTAAAATTAAAAACAGGAAAAAAATCATGCTTCTAATTTGCCCAAACCAAAACTCAGTCTCTGAATTTTTTTTTTTTAATACCAGAAATTGAACTCAGGACCTTGCTCTTGTAAGGCAGGCACTTGTGCCACTGAGCTATATCCTCAGCCCTCAGAATCCTTTTTAACACTACCATCCACACACCTAATGGGGTTACCACATAAGATGAACTCTGTCACCCAGGACTGGAGATTCTTTTAAGTTCCTTCCAGCCCCTGTGCCAAAATTGCAAGATACTGTGAGACCTTTGGCCTACACAGTTTGTAATGTTAATCTTCAATCAACCACTAGCTGGAGACTAGGCCAAAAGTCTCCACTTCCTGATAAGAGCTCCCCACAGAGCTTCGTGTTCAATTTCTTCGGTGAGCAAGACCCTCCCACAAAGCCTCAGAGTCCTTGTTACGGGAGAGATGAGCCAATGGTCTTAGAGCCTCTCCACTGTGAAGATCTCAGGAGACAGTGATGACTCAGCAGACTCCACAGCTGGGCCCTGCAAACACCTTGCTCCTGCCAGGTCTCCGGGGACAGACTTGGAGAGAGGGCCGGAATGAGTGCAGGAATTAGCCCAAAGCCATTCTCCAAGCACTCTCACCTTGGCAACCAGGAAAAAAGCCATAGGCATCACCAAATCCTCGGAAGACCTCAGCTGCAACCACTACCCATGACAGGAGTCCTTCCACAGGGTCCTTGACAAGTGGCTTTGCGTACCTCCCTTAACTGGAAGGGCACTACCTTCACTCACAAAGAGGGAAATCAGACATGGAAATCCCAGCACTGAGGCTGAGGCGGAAAGATTGCAAGTTCAAATGCAGCCTGGACAGCTTAGAGACTTGGTGAGTCATTGTCTCAAAATAAAAGATAAAAAATAAAAAAAGTCTGGGGATGTGGCTCAGTGTAAAGGCCTTGGGTTCAATCCCAATAATGCCTCCCACCCCAAAAAAAGAAACAAAGAGAAAGAAAAAGAGTGATGTAGGGGCTAGGGGTATGGCCAGGGCAGAGCACGTGCCTAGTGCGCATGAGACCTAGGGCTCCAACTCGAGCACAAGAAAATAAACAAATAAAAAGAATGCTGTCAATAAAGAGCAGTTAGCAGCCTTCAAAACTGACTTGCAATATAACATTAAATGAAAAAAAGCAAGATATTGACTGTATGCCAATGTGTTTACACAAAAGTTTAAAATGCACAAAAAGGGTGGGGGAAAAGCAATTCATTTTGAAATATTACCCATAACCAGATTCTGGAGAGAAGGTTAGAGACAAATCCTCTCCCCTGTCCACTTTCTGCAAGGTCATTTCACTTTCAGAGTGGGCATAGGTGGCTTCCTGTGGATTTTGCCAAGATATTACGGTTTCCATCTGGGAAAGGCTTCCAGTTTTCCTTCCAGAATCATCCCTGCCTATTCTAAGTGGTTGCAGAGGGGCTACAGGCCCTGAGCCCACCAATCAACACCTTCCATTCCCCCAGCCTCCAACATTTGACTTATAGGTGTATTTATTTCTGGGGCTCCTATTAGAGCCTTAGGAAGGGACGAGCATTTGGAGGATAGGTATCCTGGGGCTACCAGCAGCCATTGCTTCACCTCCAAGTAACTCCTGCTTGAACTTGAAGCTGGCCCAGAGGAAAATGGCAGAGAAATGAGACTGGGGTAGAGAGAGAAAGTGCAGCTACCACTGAGCACCTGGTGCCAGCCATTCCTGAAGTCTGTCTTCCCTGTATTTGAATAAACCAATAAACTCCCTTTACTGTTTAAGTCAGCTTGAATTTCAAATCTGTCACTCACAACTGAGCCCTGAGTAATTTAATGGGAAAGAAATTAAGAGCAAAACAGCAAACAGTGAATCCTTCCTTCTACTTTTAGTCTCAGCTTAGTGTTCTGGGAAGAAAGGATACCTACTCCTTTTAGACAGGTAGCAAAGCAGGTGACTAAGATGCCTGCCTGCCTCCACCTGTCACCCCTCCACCTTTACCACCACATATACTCACACATGCCCAGGCACATGCAGGCACACACAGGCACATGTACACACGCAGGCACATGCATACACCAGGTGTATAAACAGATGCATTTGGCCTTCTCCAGGTTAAACTATGCAAGTGCCGCAACCCCTGTAAACCCCACATCACCGTTATTGAGAATCATCCACTCTGACCTCTTGGGCAGAGCTCCTGTGTGTGCATTGAATTCCTGCAGCAGCCAGGCTGTACCAATGGCTAGGGAAGAGCAGGTGCCAGCCCTTTGCACTCAGTGTGTCCATATAAAACAAGCACAGGGCACCAAGCTCCTGTAGCTTAGGAAGAAGCTGGATAAGAAGGGGATATCAGGGAGCTGATCTTCTGAGGCAACTTTAAGTTAAAGCTCCAGCTGGGAATTTATCTCAGCGGCATAAGCACCTGCCTTGCAAGTGCACAGTCATGAGTTCGATCCCTGGTACCAAAAATAAATACATAAATAAATAAATTAAAGCTCCATCTTTATGATAGTCACCAACTGCCAGTCTGGCTGCTGGATGCATCCTATACACCCATACTGTTTACTACTGAGTGGCTGTAGAGTACTGGAACTGGAGAATATCACAGAAGTATGCAAAAGTTCTGAGTCCAATCAAAGAGTTGGCACCACCAGGCCCACATCACAAGGTGGTGACACAGTGGACTGTCATTCAGGACAAGTGTGGTCCCATCTCCACCTTCATTGTCCTGGACTCCCCTGCCACAGCTGCTATTTGTTCTCCAGTTTGTATGGCTGTAGTCCCTATGGAGAAGAAAGATTCCTTTCTACCCTGCTTATTGAAGGAACAAATAGCTGAGCATGTTGGCACACCCTTGTAATCTCAGCTTTCTGAGAGGCTGAGGCAGGAGGATCCCAAGTTTGAATTCAGCCTATTCAACTTAGAAATTTAGCAAAAGTCTGTCTCAAAATAAAAATTAATAAATAAAAAAGGGTGGGGACCTGGGTCAATGCAAAACCCTGGGTTCAGTCCCTAATACCTTAGAAAAAGGGGAGAACAAATAAAGTGACTATGCAAGTTTTCTTACATTTGACATATTTCCCTCTGTCATGTTACCTCCCCAACCCCTGGAGCTATTGAGATGAACTTTATAAATTTCAAATATATTCAGAGTTGATATACACTTACTGTAGAAATTGTGAGCATGACTCCATCAGACAGATTGAAATAGTTCTGTCCATCCTAATTCGTTACCACTGCCCTGAGTCCCTGTTGTCTCCCATGAGGCTCAACCATTATGTCAGGCACTTCCAGCATCCCCACGATGCAAGTTTGGGGGTAACTTCCACCTCCTGCACCTTCCTACCATGCAGCAGGTCGGGGAAGGCCTGGCACAGTGGGCAGCATTCTTCCTGATGGGTCAGTCCCTCAGTGAAGTTATTTGCTAATAGTTTTCATCACATCTCTGAAAACACTCAATAGGTTTCTTATTTTGAGTCCTGCAGGAGCAGACTCTGAGGCAGAGGAGACCTGGGCACAGATCACTTATCTAGCATGTGACAGCAGAAGGTAACAGTAATAGCGAGGAAGAGAGACCAGGATGCAAAGGAAGACAACAAGGTTGTATTCATGGACAGGTTGGCTCAGTGGACAACAGGACCTGCCGGTGACTTCTGGAAAGTGTGAAGATCACATTGCAGTGCTGCTCCACCTGCAAGGGGAGGAAGTTAAGAGTTTATCCACAACCCATCACTTGTCATTGGTAGAGGATGGATCCCACTGGTGTTAACTCCCTGGAACTTCTGCTCTGCTGTATGCTCGGCTGAGGAAAGCTTCTGACCAGGTGGACAGGCTTGTATGCTCATAGCTAGTGTTGCACACTAAACAATTCATGGGCAGATACACATAGGTCTGCTGCAGCCATGGAAATCAGCAATGTTGTGCTTGGCAAGCAAAACCACCTTCCAAGGGTGTTCAGGGTCCTAAGTCATGGGAGTTTACCAAAAGAGGACTCTGGCTGCACCTTCCCTTGATTGTTTGGTTGAGATTTTATGATTCACTGCCTCTGGGGATCGCTGATTTCAAAGATTTTTTCAGGATTCTTATGCTCCCCACTCCTCCTCCCACCCCCAAAATACATGGAGAAACTTCAACATTTTGAGAAATTTTGGCCCAACAAAGATGCCATTGACTCATTGCCTGCTTCCTGCTAATCTATTTTCAAATTCCCCTTTGCAATTACTGCAATCAAGTTATTATCAATCATGCTATTAATTGCTTGCCCCACTCTATCATGTAGGTTAAATATCCGTGTGTCAGTGGGATGCTGCTTCCTAGATTTTCATTGAGATCTAATGACTTTCATCTTCAAAGAAACTGTTTGGACCTAGTGCTGTGTCCCCACCTCTGCCGGTTTAATCACAGCACTTCATACATTTTACACTCAGAAGATAAACACCCTGTTCAGTGCTTATCCCAAAAGGTAATATTCCCCAAATGTGCACTCCGGGGAGACATATGCTCATCCATTCACCTGTACATATGTCTCCGACTTCTGGTGAGTTGCAGCCACCATGCCTCAGTGTCCTCCTACCTGCTCCCTCCAAGAGCCAGGACAAAAAGCCACTAAGAGGGTCTTAATGAGCTACATAGGAAATTATACCAGGTCATAAATAGGCACTTCTGAAGTTGGAGTGTTTGGATTTTAAAGCAATTTCATATGTGTAATGCTCCCTTGATTTTTCCCTCCATTTATAAGACATTCATTTCACAGGTATCTACAGACTATCCACTGTGGCCTAAGTACTGTGAACATAGAGACAATACAATAATTCCTCAATGAACCATAGATGAACAAATTTCACTGTCCAATGCGAGAGAATGACTTCATACAAATAAAGCCAAATAGAAAGCAATCATTAATTAGGACCAAAGGTGTGAAAGAGAAGCCTAAAGTGGAAAAATAGAGAAAGGAGCATTTTTCAAGAGGTGGGAAGAGAAGGTAAATCAAATTGGCTCCTCCGGGAAACAGATGCTGAGACAGGAATGGATGCCCATGAGATCTACTGTATTAGAAAAATGCTTGTGAAGAATAAAGGCAGAAGGACAAAATGGGGTGAAGCTTCAGACTGCGATGCATGCCTGATGCCTGTGGAAAGAGAAACAAAATGAAAGATTGGATTGGGGGAATCTTAGATATAGTGGAATTCTGAGAAAGTCTCACTCAGGTTCATGGGCAGAACCAAAACAAAGCAACCTGCATATCTGTCAGGAATGAACCAATTCCAGCATCTCAGTGTGCTCAGGTGCTGACTGGGAGCAATCAGGAAGAAGGGTGGGCTCAACATGGATGCCCTTGTGAATTCTAAGGTGCTACACACCCCTGGTTCTCTTAAAGGATAGCTAAATAGGGTCACTCCGTGGCCACCACAGTCCACCCCTTGGCCATACAGATTCATTTCTCCATACATACTCTGGAACTTCTCCCTAGTTCCCAAGAATGTCTCCTTCTTTGGGGCACTAAAAGGAAGGTACAGCTGCCATAATTATATTGTTCTCAGAGCTCAGTCTCAATTTTTCCTCCCATGCTGGCAACTTTTGATCACTTATTTGATGGTATGATCCAACCTTATACTGGTGAGGAGTGTGGGCTCTTCACAATCAGACACTTATGGTAGGGCTTCTGTGCATGGTCCTTCACAGTTACAATGGGGCAAGGGAGCACTAAGATGCACTAAAGTGGATCACCTGGGTTCCACTTGAAATCTCCATTGTATGACAGGAAGCCCTAGCTCTGCCTGACGATAGAATTAATTACCCCTCCCATGATGGTGCTTCTCTATTTGCTTGTTCACCCTAGACACAAGGAATCCAAAGCGCATAGGTGGCAGATACACAGTTCAAAGGAACTTTTGCCAGTCAGGAGTCAGGAGTGATGTTAAGGGATGCTTTTGTCTTTAGTTCCTGAGTCCATGCACTCTTTCTATTGAGGATTCCATGCCATACAGTGATCTCTGACAATGTAAATTTTATATTCTGAAGGATGACACCTGAACCTTCCCTTCCAGGTGACACTTAGGTTGTGCATTCAGAAGGTTATTCCGGCACTTTATAAGCTCAGATGTCTGGATAATATGGTATGTAATGCAACAAGTAGATCCTACAATCACTGGCTCTATTTTATATTTCCCTCACTACAAAATGAGTCCCCTGGACAGATATTCCATTGTGTGCAATTCCATACCTGTGGAGCAGGCAATCCATAAGTCTCTGGCTGAGGCTGCGGGCAGAAAGGCAAACATACATTTGTAATCAATATCTATCTATTCCTATAAGGTTGAGCCAGTGGACCAATATAATCAACTGACACCAAGTGGCTCATGGACCTCTTGAGGAATAGCACCTTGTCAAGGGACTCAGTGTTCATGCTGGCAATTCAGACATTCTGTGGCAGCAGTAACTAAATGTTCTAAGTGGGAGTCCATAATATTGGACCCATATCTGCTGCAATGACCATTATGTTCCTATGTTAGCTCCAGGATGGCAAATGATAAACCATCCTCTTGAAGGATAAAGACAAAAGGCCAAAATGGGGAGAAACTTCAGACAATAATGCCTGACTGATAGGAGTGATCCAGTGACGGATGGTTAAAGTCACTTTATCTACTCTTGTTCAGCATTTGCTGTGGTAGTTTCTGGTGTGAGATGAAGAGGGATCCAAAAATCTTTAGAATTCATGCCAACTCTCAAATTCCATGAATGTAGGTCTCTTACCAAGATGTCTTGTCTCCAGTCTTCCAGTCCTTTTTGTTCTAGAACCCTGACTGATCGGCCAGAAATTGACCTCCATCCAGAAATATTTATGTATTTTCAATTCAGGACACCTGGCTCTCCTTTGGGAGATACCTTTTGGGAATACAGAACTGTAAGTGGATGTGTATTTTCTCCCTTTTTATCCTTTAAAATGTTTCTCCACTGTCTTCCCACTTGCACTTCTTTTAACCGGAAATCCCGTCATCATTACTTTTGTTTGTATATAACAGATCCTTTTGCCTCTTCTCTGCTTCTCCCCCCCTCTTCTAACAGTTTGATCATAACATGCCCTGGTGAGGATTTTTTTCAGGTTTCTTATGCTTTGGTTTTGTTTATACATTGATCTGTGGTGTTACCAAGTTTAGGAAACACTTTAGCCATTATTTATTTAAATTTTTTTTAAAAAAACTTGCCCTTTCCTCCCTCTCCTCTCAGTTGAGACACTCAAATATATTAGGCCATGTGACATTGTCCCACGTTCTGTTCATTTTTTTTGTTGGATCTGTTCATTTTTTGTTGTTGTTGTCTTTTCTCTGTGTTTCAGCTTAGATTGTTTTTGTTGGTTCTGTTCATTTTTTGTTGTTGTTGTCTTTTCTCTGTGTTTCAGCTTAGATTGTTTTTGTTGGTTCTGTTCATTTTTTGTTGTTGTCTTTTCTTTGTGTTTCAGCTTAGATTGTTTCACTACTGTGTCTTTAGGTTCACTCCAACATTCTTCTCTTACCCACAGGAGATATATTTCAAGACCTCAGTGAATGCTTGATACCAAGTAGCACCAAACCCTATGTATCCTGTGTTTTTTCTACAATACATACCTACAATAAACTTTAATTTATATATTAGGCATAGCAATACTTGAAAAATATAATGAAAAATAAAATAAACCAATTATAAAATATACATTTATGAAAGAGTTTAAAACTTTTGAATTGTTTAATTCTGGAATTCTTCACTTAATACTTTTCCACCTCCCTGAGTCGAGACTCTGCTGAGGAGTCTACCCAATGACCATGAATCTTGGGGTTTTCACTGTGGGTAGTGGGAATAAGCACTATTCCCAGTCCTACATGAGTGTAGGTTCTATTCTCTGCAAACCTTTCAGATGGTTCCATTCCCAACCCTGTGCAGTTTCCTGATATACAGAACATACCACTTCTCAGCCAAGTAGTAAAAGAAGTTTTTCTGTAGATCTCTATTTTTCTTTGTGCAGCTATTTCCTCTCCCTACACTATCCTCTGAGCTCCAGCTGCCATGCTTTATCCACTTTTCCTTCTCAATTCAGAGGTTTTCCTGAGTTTCCTACTCCTGTGCCGAGGCCTGGAATCTCTATCTGGATGTTAAACTGGAGCAAGTATGAAATTTCTTTTGTATCATTCATTTTTCAGGCATTGCTCTTCATTGTCTTTAGTCCAGTGTCTCGGAAACCAGTGCTTCATAGACTTTGTCCATTTTTGGTGTTTCAGACACAAGCCAATATCTGAAACACTCTGCATGTTGGTTATGAGATAAATTCTTCTTATCTGTTTCTCTGCATTTGCCTCTGTTTGTAAGTGTCAAACACCAGCCTTATTAGCTGCCTGGGTCATTTGCTCTGGGGACACCAGGCTTTTCACTTCCTTACAGGTCAATCCACCAAGGCTGTTCTTGGCCTTGCCAGTATTCATGATCATTGCAAACTGTGGCCTCTGATATGTCAGAAGCCATCATCCTCATGGTTGCTAATGGGCCCCATTCTGTGGTTCACTCTCGCACCAACTTCCTTCATCCACAGAATAGACCCAACACTGATATTCTCATTGCTAGTGTCCCTCTCACTAGGGAGATCCTGATGTTATCAGTGAAGAACATAATCTCTGGGTCTCCCAATAATGCATTATCTTCTGATAGGTCTAGCTTCATGTATTGCTGCACATCCCTTTCCCTCAATCTTTTCCTTTCTCTGTCATCTGCTAGTATGTTTTTGAACTGAAATGGCCCCCAATGCTTCCTGTGTTTGGAAGGTGATTGGATTATCAGCGCTTATATGTGACTTGTTAGGAGATGGGGTCCAGTGGGAAGAGGCTGTAGATGTCACATGGAAGGGTAGGTCTCCCTCCTCACCTCCTCCCTTGACCCTCTGTATTCTGTCTGCCATGATGTAAGAAGCTATTCCTCCATGAAGTCCCCCCATGCCACCATGCTTGCCTGCCTTGGTTCTTGCTGACCACACAAGGACTGAGACTACTAAAATGTGAACCGAAATAAACCTTTCCACCTTTTAGTTACAGGTGTTGGGTATCACGTCTCAACCGTGAGGAAAACAACTAAGACAACATTTCTACTTCCTCTTACACAGGCCATTGCTGTCTCCAAGTTGCTAAAAGCCTTCATAACTGAGTTTGTCCCATCTCCTGGGGCCTGTGCCAGAAATTAAGTCCTGTATTCTAAAACAACATCCATCAGTGGATTCTTGCTTATTCGGTCATATGTTCTGGCTCCCTTGATGAAACACTCCCGAAACTGTCTCCTGGTTCCCACCAGCACTTAGTTGCTAATTCATGTGGTCCCCTCACAGCAGTATTCCAACCTCTCTTACCAGCCCTGCATGTCCTCAACAGTCTTATCTGGGAACCATGTCAACAACTTTATATGTAAACTGAAACATGATGATATAGTAAAGTTGTGCAACTCCTGAGTGTACAGGTGGATTAATACTCATGAAGTGGACACATCCAACTGCTCAGTATGCAGACCAAGCAACAGAGCCTAGCCAGCTCTCCAGAAACCCTTATGAGACTTCCCAGTCAGTGCTCCCCTGCTCAGGATAAGGACAAGCCTGACTTCTACCTCATGGATTAATTTCACCTGGTTTAGAACATAATTAGTGGCACTGTGAAGTATGCATTCCCTTGTATCTAGCTTCTTGGGATCAGCCTCATATTTGTGAGTTTCAACTTCTCATGTGAGACACTGGAGTACACATATTTGCATTGTAATATAATAACCCAAACTATATGATTAATCACAATATAATTGCCTCTTTTCCTGTTTATGGTTATTGGTGTCTTTCCGGTGTTATGATATTATTAATAATGCTGCTACAGACCCAGATTCCAGCCTCAGGCCCTGACTGCATGCTCTGGTGGAATCCCAGCACACAGAAAGGGACTTTGAGTCTGCTCCCAGGCCCTAAGACCATGTGCTGTGTTGGAGACCACCCCAGGGTGCACACAAGGACAGGGCCTAATCAGGCCATGCCCAGTGAATGCCAAGCAGCAAGCAAGACCCAGATTCCAGCCTCAGGCCCTGACTGCATGCTCTGGAGGAATCCCAGCGCACAGAAAAAACTTGGAACTTCACTCCCAGGTGGCGAACTTTGGACTACAGTGGATTAACTGTCAGGGTGGTGAGTATGCCTCTAAAATAGAGGTGTACAGTGGGTAAATAGGACCAGTAGTAAAGCCCCCTCCAACTAACTATAAGACCTTGGTGAGTCTGAAAAGAGTGTGGGTGACCCCCTCCCACACACAGAAAACATCAGGCAAAGTGAAAATGGCAAAACAAAAAAGCAAAATGCAGTCTCAAACATCTAGTCCACCAGAAGCAAGTACAGGAGATACTGAAATAGAGGACCCCAAAAGTAACACACCAGGAATCTCTGAAAAGATAGCAAGTGAAATAAAAAAACAACTCCATGAGGCTATAGAGGAAATCAAATTAGAAGTACTCTTGCATGTAAAGTCAGAAACAACAACCTTAGTAAAGGAGTTGCTGAGCACAGCTAAAGAAGAAATTGAGAAAAAAGTACAGGAGCATGGGAAAATGATTGAAACCTTGAATGAACAATATAGAAAACATGCAGAATTCATGAAACAAAGTCAAAGAGACATCATGAAACAAAAAATTCTATTCAAAGCTTGCAAAACCATTTAAATGAAGCTGAGGATAGGATTTTGGACCTTGAGTACAGGATCGCAATTAGTGATCAGGAAAGGATAGAACTTTTAAAAATAACAAAGCAGCATGAAGTGACAATCAAACAGCTTCAAGATGATGCCAAGAGAAAAAAATATAAGATTAATAGGCATCAGTGAAGAGGCAGGAGTCAATGTAAACGACATACCCAAAGTATTCACAGAAGTAATAGAAGAAAATTTCCCAAACATGGGGAAAGAATCTGATATGCAGATAAGTGAGGCATATAGAATGCCAGTCACAATCAACATAAATCCACACCCAGACACATAATAATTAAGATCTCAGACACACAGCATAAAAACAGAATACTAAAAGCTGTTAGAGAAAAGACATAACTCACCTATGAAGGAAAGCCCATTAGAATTACAGCAGACTTCAGCACAAACCCTCAAGTCGAGATGATCTTGGAGTGAGGTATTTCAAGCCCGGAAAGAAAACAACCTTCAACCTAGACTGATGTACCCAGCAAAACTTTCATTCAAATTTAACGGAGAAACAAGATACTTCCATGACAAAGAACAACTGAAGAAATTCACATCGACCAAACCAACCCTAGAAAGAGTACTGAAAGACATACTACACAGAGATAAAAATGACCACAATTCCCAAAACAACAACAGAAAGGAACCACCAGGTAGGATAAGCAATTAAATAAGGGGAAAAGCAGAAAGCAAACAACTGGAACATAACATGGCAAAGTCAAGCCAGTACATATCAGTGACATCCATAAATGTAAAAGGCCTCAATTCACCTATAAAAAGAAATAGACTGACAGACTGGATCAAGAAACATGATCCCACAATATGCTGTATACAAGAAACACATCTGACCCTAAAGGAAACTCATAGATTAAAAGTCAAAGGATGGAAAACAGTATAGCATGCAATAGGAACCCAGAAAAAAGCACGGGTAGCTATTCTAATTGCAGACAATGTGAACTTCAAACCTAAAATGATTAAAAGAGATAAAGAGTCACTACATACTCGTTAGTAGAAAAATTCAAGAGAAAGAGCTAACAATTATAAATATATATGCACCAAATACAGGAGCACCCAACTATACGAGGCAGATACTAATGGACATGGAAAACCAAATACACAAGAACACATTTATAACAGGGGATCTTAATAGACCATTGTCACAAAGAGATAGATCAACTAGACAAAAAGTCAGCAAAGAAATAACAGAACTGAATCATACCTGCGAGCAATTGGACTTAGTAGATGTTTACAGAGTGTTCCACCCAACCACATCAGAATACACATTCTTCTCAGCTGTGCATGGGACATTCTCCAAAATAGACCATATATTATCCCATAAAACATTCTTAAGTAAATGCAAAGGTATTGAAATCATACCATGCATAATATCTGACCACAGTGCACTGAAATTGGAAATTAATGGCAAAAGAAATTGCAAAACATGCATAAATACATGGAAATTAAATAACAACCTTTTGAACAACCAGTGAGGTACAGATTAAATTAAAGATGAAATAAAGCAATACCTACAATTTAATGAAAATACAGAAACAACATACTGTAATCTTTGGGATGCAATGAAAGTGGTCTTAAAGGGAAATTTATAGTAATAAATTGTCATATCAAGAAAACAGAATAAACACAAATAAACAACCTAATGCTCCATCTCAAGCTTCTAGAAAAAGAAGAGCAAGCTAAACCCAAAGCTCACAGAAGAGAGGAAATTGTAAAGATCAGAGCAGAAAGCAATACAATTGAAACTAAAAAAAAAAAATCAATGAATTGAAAAGCTGGTTTTTTGAGAGAATAAACAAAACAGACAAACCCCTAGCTAACCTTACCAAGAAAAAGAAAGAAAAAACACAAATTCATGCAATAAGAACTGAAAAGGGGGAAATTACTCAGAAATCCCATGGAAATTCAAAAGATCATGAATACCTACTTTGAAAATCTCTACTCACATAGAGTGGAAAACACAGAGGAAATGGACAGATTTCTAGAAACATGAACTACCAAAGCTCAACCAAGACAATATAGCAATTTTGAACAACCCAATATCAGCTATTGAAATTGAAAACATAATTAAAAACTTACCAACAAAGAAAAGCCCAGGTCCTAATGGATTCAAAGCTGAATTCTACAAGAAATTTAAAGAAGATTTGATGACAATACTCCTTAAACTCTTCAATGAAATTGAGAAGAAAGCAATCCTCTCTAAATCATTCTTGGAGGCAAGTATTACTCTGATACCAAAACCAGAGAAAGATCCAATCAAAAAGGAGAACTATAGGCTAATCTCACTAATGAACATTGATGCAAAGATTCTCAATAAAATACTGGCAAATAGAATGCAGCAAATCATCAAGAAGATTATGCATTATGACCAAGTGGGGTTCATTCCAGGAATGCAGGGATGGTTTAGCATATGTAAATCAATAAATGTAATACACCACATCAACAGAGTCAAAAACAAAAATCATCTCAATAGATGCAGAAAAAGCTTTCAAAAAAGTCCAACACATGTTCATGATAAAAACCCTTGAGAAACTCGGAATACACGGTATCTACCTCAACCTTATAAAGGCCATCTATGACAAAACAACAGCCAACATTATACTAAATGGACAAAAACTGAAAGCTTTCCCTTTAAAATCAGGAACAAGACAAGGATGTCCACTATCACCACTCCTTTTCAATATAGTTCTGGAAACACTAGCCAAGGCAATCAGACAAGAGAGAGAAATAAAAGAAATAAAGACAGGAAAAGAAGAAGTTAAATTATCACTATTTGCAGGTGACATGATACTCTATATAGAAGACCCAAAAAAACTCCATTAAAAGACTGCTAGAGATAATAAACAAGTTCAGCAGTGTAGCTGGATACAAAGTCAATGCTCAAAAATCAATAGCATTCCTGTACACAAACAAAAAATTCACTGAAAAAGAAATTATGGAAATATCACCCTTTACAATAACATCTAAAAAAATGAAATACTTAGGAATCAACCTAACTAAAAATGTAAAAGACCTATATGCTTAAAATTATACTACACTGAAAAAGGAGATTGAAGAGGATATTAGAAAATGGAAGGATATTCCTTGCTTTTGGCTAGGAAGAACCAACATTGTGAAAATGGCCATACTCCCTAAACTGTCATACAGATTTAATGCAATCCCAACCAAAATGCCATTGACATACCTCACAGATCTAGAGAAAACACTCCTAAAATTCATTTGGAAACAGAAGAAACCTAAAATAGCAAAGGTAATTCTGGGCAACAAAGACAAAGCAGGAGGCATCTCAATTCCTGACTTGAATCTATACTACAAAGCCACAATGATAAAATCAGCATGGTACTGGCAAAGAAATAGGTCTGAGGATCAGTGGAACAGATTAGAAGATGCAAGCACTACTAAAAAGACATCAGCCACCTGATATTTGACAAAGTAGCTAAATATGTCCACTAGAAAAAGGATAGCCTCTTTAATAAATGGTGTTGGAAAAATTGGCTCTCCACATGCTGAAACTAAATCCATGCCTATCACCATGCACAAAACTAAAGTCTAAATGGATCAAATACCTAAATATTAAAACAAAAACACTAAATCTACTGGAAGACAAGGTAGGTAGAAGTCTTGGAGACATAGCAGTAGGCAGAGAATTCATGAACAAAATGCAAACTGCATGAGAAACACTTTAAAGAATCAACTGGGATCTCATATTATTGAAAAATTTCTGCACTTCAAAAGAAATCACCAACAGAGTGAAAAGAAAATCCATAGAGTGGGAAAGAATTTTAGCCAGCAACCCCTCAGACAAAGGACTTATATCCAGAACTTATACTCAGAACATATAAAGAATTGAAAAACATCAAGCTCCCCAAATTCAAAGACCCTCTCCAAAAATGGGCATCTGAGATGAACACACAGTTCTCAGAGAAAGATATACAAATGGTAAATAAATACATGAAGAAATGTTCACCATCACTGTTCATTCGAGAAATGCAAATTAAAGCAATATTGAGATTTCACCTCACTCTAGAAAGAATAGCTGCCATCAAGAAATCAACAGATAACAAATGTTGGCGAGGCTGTGGGGAAGAAGGAACACTGCTCCACTGTTGGTGGGAATGTAGACTGGTGCAACCACTGTGGAAATCCATATGGAGAATTCTCAGAAGACTAGGACTGGAAGCTCCATTCAATCCAGCTATTCCCCTCCTGGGTATTTTTCCAGAAGAACTGAAAAGTTCATATCACAGTGATATATGTGCACCCATGTTCATAGCAGCACAATTCGTAATAGGTAAACCTTGGAAACAACCAAGATGCCCATCAACTGCAGAGTGGATGAAAAAGATGTGGTATTTTTATACAATGGAATATTACTCTGCAATAAAAAGGGTGATCTTGAGGCCTTCATAGGTAAATGGAGACAACTTGAGACTATCCTCATTAATGAAATAAATAAGAATCATATTTATAAATATCACTTTGTGTCTCTAATGTAAAAAGTAATATGAACTATAAAAGTAATAAAACCCAAAATGTGTAATTGCTATTGTAAAAAAGAGAGGAAAAGAAAGTGCTCTAAGGGATATAACTGCATGTATGTTTGAGTGTGTAAAATAGATGACCATATTGCTGATTTTTTGTTGGATCTTTGAGAACTGTTTGTGGTCTCACTGTTTGAATGTCTACTATGTATCCTTTAATTTTGTAACTCGAACAACTACATCCAAGATGACCATATGTAATTTATCAACTAGTGATTTCTTAGGGGTTTTTTCTCTTTTTTTCTTTTAGAATTCTGTATTGTTGCTACCCTTTCTTCTTTTGCTTTTTTTTCTCTTTAAATAAAATTTTTAAAAATGTGTAATTGCTATTGTGAAAAAGAGAGGAAATAGGAAGTGCTGTAAAAGATATAACTGTATGAGTATTTAAGTGTGTTGGATTGATAACCATACTTCTAAGTTCCTGTTGGATTGTTGAACAGATCTGTTTGCAGTCTCACTGCTTGAATGTCTACTTTGTATACTCTAATTTTATAACTTGAACAACTATTTCTAAAAGGACAGTATGTAATTTATCAACTAGTGATCTCTTACTGTTTATCTTTTTTTGAAATTTTGTAATATTTCTACCCTTTTTCTGTTTTTTTCTCTTTAAATAAAACAATAATAATAATAATGCTGCTACAAGCACTCGTGTGTGTCTTTTGGTAAACAAGTGAGCACTTTGCTTTTGGAGGTAAAACTGTGGGTCTTAGGAGCTTTTAACCTAACTGAAATGCCTGAGCTGAGCCTATCTTATGGTGGGTGACAAGTACCTGGATATTGTACAGATGAACTGTAGGAAACACCCTCTCAAACTAATAGATTCAGTGAACAACCTGCACAACAGCTGATTCCTCCAGCGGGCAAGGAAGCCAGGGTATTTAATCCACCAACTTCCACTCATCTTTGGTTAAAGGCTCTTCCCAGAGGTGTCAACTCATTGAGTTTGGCAAATGGAGATAAACTCTTAAAAGCAGAGAAAAACCAGGAAACCAATCATAGGCGTCAGTAGAAAGCAGTGGGGGATGGATGTGCTACAACTGGGCTGGATTTGTACCTGATGGGGCACGCAGATGCACAGAAGCATCTTTGGACAGTTAGACTAGTCCATATGGCAAGGTGAGGAAAGAGTACAGTAGGAGGCAGGAACCAAAGAAGAACAGAAGTTGATGGATAAACGCCACCTTCCTTGCCCATGAATAGAACATGTATGCATGATGCTTGTGAGAGCTATTTGTCTCTTCAATGAAGCAAGACTTCATGATCTTTCTCAGAGCCAAATATGCCAAGGAAAGTAGGCAGGCTCAAGATGTTCTGATGGCACCATGTCTACCAGTGTAGGATGCCCTGAAATAAAAGAGTCAAAGGGAAGTCCCAATGGAGAAGATGCAACTCATGTCTAGAAATTAGACCATGCAGAGATCCCTGTTAAGGAAACTGTGGTACCTCACCAAAGCCAGCACCAGGTGCCACTCCCTAATAGTGCCAATGCTTGCTTTGGAGCAGCTGGTTGAGTATGACACCTGTCCTCCCACCTAGGATTCCACACACAGTGTTCCAGGAACAGCAGATAAGACAGGCAAGAGGAAGAGGGCCAGACAGGGCCTGTTTTCCATGCTTCCCTACTTCAGGAGGTTGCTGAGACAGAAGAAGGAGAAAGATGAGAATGGGCTACAATATTAGATTTTCATAGAAACTGGGCTAGACTCTTTAATATCTGAAAAGAAGCCAACTGACATTAACAGGAAAGCTGAACCCCCATCCGAGATACTGGCAAGGAAGGACGATGGAGCAAGTTGAAAGTAGCAGTGGGTAAGTCTGCTTCCTAAGTGGGTAATAGGTTGGTCATAGTTGGGTCTGAACGCGCCCACCCTTCACCTCACACAGAGCGAAATCCTTCCCTCCACTGCACATGAATATTCATGTGCTTCACAGTCACTGCAGAAGCTTCTTCCTGTGTTCTCTGTGGGTTTTTCCTGATGTTACATGTTAGATCTTATCTTAGTTACTTTTCTCTTTGCTGAGACAAAATAATGGACATCTAAAGTGAAGGAGGAAGGATTTATTCTGGTCCACACATTGTAGAGGTTTCAGTCAGTCATTGGTTGGTTCCAAGGCAGGGTGGCATGGTAGAGGGGCATCACAGAGGTGAAACAGTCCACAGCAGGCAGAAAGCAGCCAAAGCAGTAAGCAATAAGCAACAAGCAACAAGCAGCGATGGCAGCAGCGTTCTGTCTCTTATATTTAAT